>CM046345.1:27349410-27949410 GCA_025403435.1 Artocarpus heterophyllus | reverse complement strand
TACCATTCGGTTACACCTACG
The DNA here is from genome assembly GCA_025403435.1 of Artocarpus heterophyllus. Classification (NCBI taxonomy): domain Eukaryota; kingdom Viridiplantae; phylum Streptophyta; class Magnoliopsida; order Rosales; family Moraceae; genus Artocarpus; species Artocarpus heterophyllus. The sequence goes on along the minus strand of CM046345.1, from coordinate 27,949,389 downwards.
TATCAAAATGGTATACTATCCAATGACAATATACCATTCGGTTACACCTACGTATCAAAATGGTTGAGCGCTCTAGTTTTTCAATTATAGGATAATGCATATAAGAGAATATCATTGCTCCTAAAGAGGAGCTATGGATTCCATATCTATGAATAACAGGTCTACGCTATCAAGAGTCATGCCTCCAATGTACCGGCATGCATACCACTATTAAGATGTGGGTGTCACCCTTTGGTACATCAAAAGACACAAGCCAAGGCAACGGGCCCACTATTCATCTCAGGATAAAGATACAACACAAATGATTGTCTAAAGTGAATCGATTTATCGAGACAGAATTATTAATCCAAATCAATTTACTTTATGTCCTGATCTAATACATCGTCATCTATAACAACGTGCCAATGTTTCTATTCATGGAGTCCACCTCTGATGGTCAAGACAAACCATCTCTCAAAAGGGATATAGACAACATAACAATCTTTGAATGAATAAAGCGTCTAACTTTATTCCCTCGATTGCGGATCTTATGATTTAGACCATCACCTTAAGAATCATGTCTTCTGCATAATTTGTCCATCATATGCCCAATTCTTAAGATTTAGACCGACAGTCTCAGACTGTTGTTTGCTTAACATACATTCAACAAATATGAACGTATAGAGGACAAGATTTGGGATATAAATAATAAATAAATTCTTTATTGATAAAAATGTCTCCAAAAACTTATTACATTTTTACTCCTTAGGGCATACATGTCTAACAATAGCTCCACGTAGTCACGAACATCCTTAAATACAAACTAAGTTCATTAATATCTAACTTAAGATATTCTATGTTGCTAAGCTATCGTATGGTGTTCTAGTGTGGCATTTATGTCTATAAAATCATATTATAAGGTGAAATCTCAATCTAGGTTAAAAACAGTGAAAATTATGAAAAATAACAAATTTTTGTAAAGCCTAGTCGGCCTGCCGGCTTCCTTGGTCTGACCTACCAAACTACATAGTTTGGCCTATCGACCATCTGGGTCTAGCCTACCGAACCGGCTATGAGTTTGGCCTACCGATGTTATGAATCCGGCCTGCCGAGCTAGAAAAATCTAGAAACTTCTAGATTCAAGGTTCAGGCTCCCCGAGCTCAAATCTTCATTTCCAACCTATTTTCTCAACTCCTAGGCATACAAAACATTCATACATGATAGAAAAACATAATAGAACACATTTAAACACATTAACTAATTTTACATAGAAATTTTCAATTAAATCTGAAAATAGAAAAAAGGAAAAACTTGGTTCTATCAAATTTTTTGTTCAATCAAGCTTAAATTCAAGTTGGGTTGTGTTATACTAACTTAGATTAGAGGTTTTCTATGCTCATAAAACTTGGATTCCAACTTTCTAAGGAAATTTAGAAAATTTAGAAAAAATTAAAAATTTTGAAAAATAAACAAACTAACCTTGGATTTGAGCTTCAAATTGAGTTTATGATTGCCCAAATGCATTCCCAAGCTTCCAATCCACCAAGAATTGAAGCTTGAACTTGTTTTTGGATTGAAAATGATAGGAAAGAGAGAAAGAGAGGGACAGTGAGAGAGAGACGAGAGAGAGAGTCTGAGAGTGAGAGAGGGAAAGCATGAGAAAGTGAGGAAGAGAGGGAGAGTTGGAGAGATAAATAGAGAGAGGGAGTGGGAGGTTTCACTGTGTAAAAACCGTGTGCCATCCATGGTTTTGCAAAAAGAGTTGTATTTGGCATTTGAGAAATTGTTTTGTTCCAAAATTCAAAATAACATATAAAAGTAATTAAAAGTGATTGAAAATAATTGTAAGTAAAAATTAATTTGGAAATATTACAAAGTAGTTAGATTGAGTTTAGATTACATCATAGCACACAACTCACCATTTTACACACTAATCATACTTCATAAATGTCGTGGTGTTACACATATTCAAAAAATCATTTTATACCTTAGGGCCTTGGTATTGCACCATTAACATCATTAGGGCACGCCGTCACAAGAGAAGAGAGGTAGCTAATCCCAAACTAAACGTGACAAGTTCACCTTGTGGGACAAACATCATCATCATCATCATTGGGTGTGCAACGCCTTAATTATGTAATATAATATATATACATATAGTTTTGTGAAAACGTCATATGCATCATGAAATAACATTGAAAACATCCATAAAAAAGACATTCTTCAAAGCCAGGGTAAAAGGAGTCTTTTGAATGAGAAATACATAAACATTAGCATTTCTTAAAACTTTCCATAATTTTTAATCATGTTGCAGATGATAATATACTTACTTAACTTGTAACAATTTTACTTAACCTCTTGCAAGTCGATGGTTTCCTTTCTACTTCCAATGACTCAAGTGCCTCAAACATCTTTAATGTTATAACATGGTGATAAAAGAAACATTTTTGGTTTAAGAGCATTCTCAAAACATCGCATTCAACATCATCACAATAAGCAATTTCATACTTGATCAATTAAACTAACTTCCACTATTATCACAATTTAGACTGGTTCAATACCTTAACTTGGTGGCCAACACTCCAAGATTTTTATAAAATCATAGAAATTTTAATGGCTTTGAAATTTTTAGACAACGTTCCTAACTTGTACATATATCACTAGAATAAATTGGATGACATTTGGATAAGTCTGTATGATTTTCATAATTTTTCAAAATGCAACTCAGTTTTTGGACGAGTAACCTAGAAAGCCAACATTCCATGAATTTTTAAAAATCACACAAAATTTTAAATGACTCAAAATATTTATTACATATTCTACACATCTATAAGAATCATCATATTTAATTTCATCACAATTGGATCATTTACGTTATTATTTCAAGTGCTACAAGATGTGAATCTGTTGTTGGAATTTTGGTTTAGTTAATGGCATTAAACAAATTGTAGAAAAATCACCAAAATTCCAATGGCTTTGAAATGTTTACCAGACATAATAGACATATAGACTTACTGCCGGAATTAATTTCATCAAGTTTGAGCAAGTATAACTATTTTTCTTATACTTTAGAATTCACAACAACAATCTACCATTATGAACAACCTACAGGCAGTCAACAATCAATGAAATTTATAAAATTATACAAAATTTCAATTGATCTAAATTTTTAGCATAGCATTCCCAACATGCCAACATAGTGCTTGAAAAATTTCCTTTATGTTTGGGTCACTCTAATTATTTTTCAACAATGCCAAATTTTACAAAAAAACGTTGTAGTAAAATTATTGAAACAATGAGTAGTATTTATTCTATGATTTATTTCTCTAATTCTAACGTACGCATGTAACTAAAAATTTGCAAACATAAACTAAACATAGAAATGAGCATTCACAAATTTTTCTACTATTAAACACATCCCATAACATCATCAAACGAACCATATCATTTGAAGGCAATTTAAGAACTATAAGAACAACATTCAATTCAAATTCTCAAACAAATCAAAAATAGCTTATATGAACCCAAAATTTTTATGGGAGGTGTCTAACATATAGATATGCAATGCTCAAAAGAAATTTTCTCCAAATATCATGGATATTCTTCCCAAAAAAATTCCAAAATACGGGTTTTTGCATAAAACAAGGATTAGAAAACAATATTCATAAAAATTTTCTTTCTCAAACAAAATCAAATATTAAATCACATAAAATAATTCCCACAAAAGGCATCATATCATAGTAAAAATTTGGTATAAAAATATATAGAAAACAGACTCAAAACATGGTCAAAAACTCCTTTCTCGCCCGACGACGGTTTTGGCAAAACACACCATAACTCGTTCATTTTGGCTTCCAATTTTAAAAGAAAATGCTTTGTGCTTAACTTGGAGGTGCATGGGAGTATTGAGAGTGAAGGTTTAGAGGCATGCAAAGGGTGACGAGACTTGGCTAGAGGTGTGCTTGTGTGTGTCTTGGTAGGCCAAAAATGTAGATCAGTAGGCCGAACTGCCGAATAAAAATCTCAGTGAATCTTTTATTTTTCACCCGAGATTCTACAGGATAAAGTCTTAGTTTTAATTCAAATAACCTAATAGAGAAGCTATCTGATTAAAACAACTTTATCTAGATAATCTCTAAGAAAATAAATGGATTCCTAATAATTCTACAAGTTTATCTTGATCCAATTTATCCAAAAAGTAAATCAACCGACAAATAGAGAAGAATTATCCGATCCCAATAATTCAACATGTTTATCTTGAATTAATTTTATCACAAAATTAATAAAACCGATAAATAGACATAAATTATTTGATTCTTCTAAATTTTAACCAATCTAATGAATCTAACAAAAGTCACCAATTATTAGAAAAGCACGCCATATCGTTATAGGATGTTGTGAGCTAGCAAAGGGGACCAAATGGACCTATATAGTTCAAGCTCCCAATAATTATGAAACCCAATATCCCAGATATATATTTCACAATTATCAACTCCAACGCTACTCCACTAAAACCTTGGAGCTGTACTCTTGAACTACATAGAATTACGAAGCCCGTATAGCCAAGTATCCATGACATATCAAAGTGTATCGTATCCCCGTATGATAATCCATAATTGGCTTAAGGACAAGTTCTATCTTACCTTCCCGATTATTTTTATCTTACATTCCATTATCTCACCAATAGAAAACTTACCATCAAAAGACAGTATACCATTCGGTTGCACCTATGTATCCAAACAGTTGAACGCTCTAGTTTTTCAATTATAGGATAACGCATATAAGAGGATATCACTACTCCTAAAGAGGAGCTATGGATTCCATATCTATGAATAAGAAGTCTACGCTATCAAGAGTCATGCCTCCAATGTACCAGTATGAATACCACAATTAAGATGTGGGTGTCACCCTTTGGTACATCAAAAGACACAAGTCAAGACAACGGGTCCACTATTCATCTTAGGATTAAGATACAATACAAATTATTGTCTAAAGTGAATCGATTTGCTAAGATAGAATTATTAATCCAAATCTATTCACTTTATGTCCTGATTCAACACATCGTCACCTATGACAACATGGCAATATTTCTATTCACGGAGTCCACCTCCTATAGTCAAGACAAACCATCTCTCAATAGGGATATAGACAACATAACAATCTTTACATCAATAAAGCACCCAACTTTATTCCCTCGATTGCGGATCTTATGATTTTTACCATCACCTTAAGAATCGTGTCTTCTGCATAATCTGTCCATCATATGCCCAATTCTTAAGGTCTAAACCAACAGTCTTAGACTATTGTTTGCTTAACATACATTCAACAAATATGAACGTAAAGAGGACAAGATTTGGTACATAAATAATGAGTAAATTCCTTATTGATAAAAATGTCTCCAAAAACTTATTACATTTTTACTCCTTAGGGTATACATGTCTAACAATCTCCCACTTGCACTAAGTGAGTAAATATGACAAATCTCGTATCCCCATAGCTTCCACATGCTTCTCGAAGACTCTCCCAGTAAGTGTCTTCTTAAATGAATCAGCTAAATTGTCCTTTGACACAATCTTGCACACCGTGACATGTCCGCCCTCAATGAAGTCCCTTATCACATGATACTTTCGATCAATATGCTTACTCTTCTTGTGAAATCTTGGTTCCTTAGCATTAGCTACCACCGGACTGTTATCACAGCATAGTGATGCCGCCTTATCCATACCAAGAACTACCTCAAGATCCCTAAGGAACTTGCAAAGCCACACTGCTTCTTTCGTAGCATCATTAGCGGCCACATACTCGGCCTCCATCGTTGAATCCAAAGTGAAATCTTGCTTAGTACTTCTCCAACTAATGGCACTGCCACCCAGAGCAAACACAAAACCCAAAGTCGATTTCCTAGATTCCAGACAGGATTGAAAATCCAATCAGTGTATCCTAGAGGAGTCAAGTCCTCATCCGAATACACAAGCATATACCCTCAAGTCGTTCTTAGGTACTTGAAAATATGCTTTACCACAACCCAATGGTTCAGTCTTGGATCCGCCTAAAATTGACTTACAATTCTGACCGTATAACTAATAACTGATTGTGTACAAAGCATGGCATACATGAGACTATCCACTGCCGAAGCATAAGGCACCTTCTTCATGTATTCTCTTTCTTTGTAAGACTTTGGAGAGTCTTTCTTAGAAAGAGTAATTCCAGACCTAGATGGTTGCTCACCTTTCTTAGAATCCTGCATTGCAAACCTTTTGAGAATTTGATCTATGTAGCTGGCATGGGACAAAGCTATCATTTTGTTCTTTCTATCCTAAAAGATCTGGATACTGAGAACAAAATTAGCCTCATCCAAGTCCTTCATGTGAAACTGCTAGGTCAACCATAATTTGACCGATGACAATGCCCCAATGTCATTGCCAATTTGCAGAAAGTCATCTACATAGAGCAGTAGAAAAACCACCTTTCCATCCTTAATGTGTTTGTAAACACATGGTTTATCCACATTTTGTTAGAACCCATAAGTCTTTATCACCTGATCAAATCATATGATCCAAGAACGGGAAGCCTGCTTAGGTCCATAAATTGACTTCAGTAGCTTAAAAACCTTACCCTCTTGACCTGTGACCTTGAACCCGTCTAGTTGTTCCATATAAATGGACTCATTAAGATAGACATTCAAAAGAACCGTCTTGACATCCATCTGCCATATCTCGTAGTCGAGAGCAGCAACTATGGGCAAGAGAATTCGGATGGACATAAGCATGGCTATAGGCGAAAAGGTTTCCTCATAATTGATTCCTTCCTTTTGCGTATAACCCTTAGCTACCAGTCTAGCTGTAAAGGTTTCGACCTTTCCATCTGCTCCTCTTTTCCTCTTGTAGATCAACTTGTACCCTATGGGTTTTACCCCTTTGGGAAGATCCACAAGCTCCCAGACCTGATTAGTCTATATAGACTTCATCTCAATGTTCATGGCCTCTGTCTAGAGTTTTGAATCAACATCCTCTATAGTCTCTGCGTAAGTATAAGGATCCCTATCATGTTCATCCAGTTCAGCCAAAAGGACCTCCTTATTGAACATATACCTCTCAAGTTGATGCCCGATCCTCCCACTACACAAAAGCCCCTTAGGTTGTTGTTCGGGCTCGTTTGGTTTTTCTTCACTGATCGAAACGGTTTCATTCAGAACCTCTGGAGTGATCGGATCACTCCTTAACTCCTCAAGCACCACTTTGCTTCGAGGTTTAAAGTTGTCCATGGAACTCTCCTCAAGGAAAGTTGCATTAGTTGAAACCATGACTTTATTTTCCTTTGGGTTATAAAAATAACCCCTTTTAGTCCCTTTTCGATATCCTACAAATGCGCAAACTTCCGAACATGCTTCCAACTTATTTGGCTCCTTAAACAGGACATGAGCCGGACATCCCCATATGTGAATATGGTTTAAGGATGTCTTCCTACCTGTCCACAACTCGTGAGGAGTTTTAGGGACTGATTTTGAAAGCACATTGGTCAAAAGATAACATACAGTTTGTAGTCCATATCGCCAAAAGGATAAAGGCAATGATGAATAACTCATCATGGACCTAATCATGTCCAACAAAGTCATATTTCTTCTCTCAGCTATGCCATTCTGCTACAGAGTGCCTGGCATAGTCAAATGGGACAAAATCCTATTCTCTAAAAAGTGTTCCAAGAACTCGTCAGAAAGGTATTCCCCACCTCGATTGGATCGAAGTGCCTTTATGGGTCTATCCAATTGCTTTTCCGCTTCAGCCTGAAACTCCCTGAACTTGTCAAAAGTTTCACTTTTGTGGTGCATCAGGTACACATACCCATATCTTGAGTAATCGTCAATAAAAGTGGTGAAGTACTCATACCCTCCTCGTGCTTGGATGTTCATCGGTACGTAAACATCACTATGCGCAAGTACTAGAACCCCTTCAGCCCTATTGTAGCACCCCCCTTACGGACGTCACAGATGTCGATACATTCATACATTACATGCTTACTTATTTAATCATTTAATTAAACATTAAGCACAAAATTTATATGATACTTTAATTGTAAACTTAGTAAAGGAAAACATAACCAGGATCCATACATACAATTTTTTTTTTTTACAACATTCACTAATTTAATCCATAATTTAAACTCACTTTACTTTTGATCATAAACTTGTTTAAATAAGATAAATATACCAAATTACTATATCATATCTCATGAAAATATCACATCACTTAAAAACTACTTGCTCCCACAGTTCGGCAGGCCGAACATAATCGGTAGGCCAGAGATCATCAACCGATAGGCCAATAGAGGCTCTGCAATCTAGCTTTAAACAGTTATCAACGTTCGGCAGGCCGAATATGTGATTGGCAGGCCGAACCTTCATACATCGGCAGGCCAACCAATGATGTTCTCATATAAACGTACTTCATAACATGCATCCTTAAGTATAATCATCAAAACATCTTATCCATTACAAACATGAAAATCTGCCAACAATAATGATAATGTAGATGAGTAATCTTTTGAAAACATTTTCTAACAATTAAAATATATATATTTTAATTTTAAAATTCATACTAATATCTTATTATCATACATTTCAATATCATAAAATTATTTCATCATCAATAAAATCATTTAAACATATAAAACATTTCATAAAACGAAAGTCCAAAATTAACATTGCTAAAACAATTTTCTTGCCCTAAACTCATAGAAATTTCATAACATAAATTACACTCATCAAAACATTACAAAACTTTGCTGTCCATAACATAACATATACATGAACATTCTTACCAAATTTCGTGAAAAACAACATTCATTTATCCCTTGAACAAAAATTACATTTTCATGCATCATAATTAAACAACAATATTTTACTGTGATGGGTAGAGGATAGAAAATTCATAACTTATCATAGAAAATTCGTAATGACTTGAAATTTGGAGGAACATCACATAACACATGCATGAACATCATATACAAATTTAGAACAAAATACCATACCTAGATAAAGATACTGCAGACGAAATTGAGGAGTAGAAATACTTTTTAGAAACATCAAAAGAAATGAATTCTTACCTTAAAAATTTTCTTCTCAAAATTCTTGAATTCAACCAACGAAATATAACTTTTTCTTAAAATTTCTTGCAGATAATTTTCAAGAGAGAGAGAGAAATAGAATTCGTGGAGAAGAGAAGAAGAAGAGATGAATGAGAAAACGTCTTAGAAATGAATAAGAGGAGACGTGAGAGGATGAGAGAAAAATGGGAAAAAGAACATTAAAATTTTTAACGTAATGTTAATGGGCATAACGTACAAAAAAGGAGAGTCAAAACTCTTCATTAGGTCAGAAATTTTCTGACTCAAATGGTGGCTAATTGGCGTGGAGGACGGAGAGCAAAGAGGGAAAGTCAAAACTATTAGTCTCACTAACCATATTTTTGCCCTCGAAAAATAGGAAACCATTTAAAATAATACCAATCAATGCAAAGTCAAACATTTTATTTCCTTAAATGAGAAAATTAATCCATAAATATGCCAATTAATCACCCAATTAATGTAATTATCTCAGCCATAAATTTGGAGTGATTTCTGCTGACTGCTCGTCAGCTGTCTTCGGCCTGTTGACTCACCACTTCGGCCTGTCAGTTCCACCAAGTTCGGCCTGCCGATCTTTGGCAGACATTTTGGCCTGTCAAACTTGAAAGTTTGGCCTGCCGAACTGTCTTTGAATACCATACATTAATACATTCAAATTATCACTGCATCATAATTAAACATACATTAAAAATTAACATGAACACTTGAGCACAACGTTTCCATGCGGCCGTCACCGGTCATAAAACTTTAAATAATGAGTTAGTAACATAAAATCATGAATCATTAAAAAAAATTCTTAGCATCGTTTCTAACTTAACGTGTTCCGTTACATAAAAATAGGTGGGTGTTACAATTCTCCACACCTTATAAAAGTTTCATCCTCGAAACTTAGAATAACTGCGGATACATAGATCTCATGTCATCTTCACGTTCCCATGTAGCTACTTCAGCTTGATGATTTCGCCACAACACCTTGACTAATGGAATTTCTTTATTCCTCAAGGTCTTGGTTCTTCGATCGAGTATCTCTATTGGCTTTTCTTCATAACTCAAATCTTCTCGTATCTCGTTCACTTGTGGCTCAATCACATGTATAGGGTCTGGGACATACTTCTTGAGCATAGAGACATGAAACACATTGTGCATTATGGAAATTTCTAAAGGCAACTTCAGCTAATAAGCTACTTTGCCTATCCATTTAACAACTTCATAAGGACAGATAAATCTTGGACTTAACTTGCCTTTCTTCCCAAATCTCATAACTCCTTTCATCGATGCAACTTTCAAAAACATAGATTCTCCCACAGCGAACTCTAAAGGTCTTCTTCTCTTGTCAGTATAACTCTTCTGACGGCTTTGGGCGGTCTTTATTCTTCTTCTTATCAACTTTATCATCTCAAAAGTTTCGTTAACAAAATCAGTCCTTTCAGCATCAATGCTTTCCATCAACTTCTTCTCACCTGCTTCGTGCCAACATATCGACGACCTGTATTTTCATCCATATAGTGCTTCATAAGGTGCCATTCCTATTATCGCCTGAAAGCTGTTGTTGTAAGCAAACTCTACTAATGGCAATATTTTACACCAGCTAGTCTTAAAATCGAGAGTAGAAGCCCGTAGCATATCCTCTAAAATCAAGTTTGTCCTCTCCATTTGGCCGTCTATTTGAGGATAAAAAGCTGTACTGAAATGTAGCCTGGTTCCCATTGTAGTCTGTACGCTCTTCCAAAACTTAGATGTGAACCTGCCATCACGATCTGAGATGATTGACTTGGAAATCCCATGAAGTCGTACAATCTCCTTAACATAGAGTTCCGCTAACCGTTCCATAGAGTAAGTGATCTTGATGGGAATGAAATGCGCCGTCTTAGTCAGTCGATCCACAACTACCCAAATTGCATCATAACCGTTCATACTTCTGGGCAAACCAGTAATGGAATCCATTGCTATATCCTCCCATTTCCATTCCAATATTTGGATAGACTATAGTTCACCACCAGGTCTCTGGTGTTCAGCCTTTACTTGTTGACATGTCATACAATTCTTTGTATACAAAGCAACATCACATTTCATTCCAAACCACCAAAAGTTACCCTTTAGATCATTATACATCTTTGTTGCACGTGGATGAATAGAGTAAGGAGTGTCATGAATTTCCGCCAAGATCTTTTCCCTTAAGTCATTAACATTGGGAACACATAAGCGGTCCTTGAGGTACAGAGTTCCGTCATCTGCAATACGAAACTCTTGACATTTTCCTTCTTTCATTTCTTGCTTAATCCTTACAAGGCTTACATCTTCATCTTATTTTCTCTAAATTTCATCGTACATCGTCGGAGCAAGAGAGATTGTTGAGAGTTGCCCTACAGTAAGTTCCAAACAGAAGTCTAGAATTTCCCTTCTTAAAGGTAGAGACATAGCTTGCATTGACATCAACGTGGCAACTGACTTCCTACTTAGAGCATCAGCCACTCGGTTAGCTTTTCCAGGATGATAAAGGATTTCACAATCGTAATCCTTCACCAACTCTAGCCATCTTCATTGTCTCATGTTCAGGTCCCTTTGCGTGAAGAAGTACTTCAGACTTTGATGGTCAGTAAAGATCTTGCATTGGACCGCATATAAATAGTGCCTCCATATTTTCAACGCAAATACGACTGCTGCTAACTCGAGATCATGAATAGGATAGTTCTTTTCAGAATTCTTTAGTTGTCTTGACGCAAAAGCAATCACCCTTTCATTTTGCATTAAAACAGCTCCAAGGCCCATCTTGGATGCATCACTATAAATTACAAATCCATCATTCCCTTCTGGAATAGCTAATATTGGAGCTTTCATTAGCCTCTTCTTCAGTTCCTATCCATTCATACTTCTTTCCTTTGCGAGTCAGATTCGTGAGTGGAGCTGCTATCTTAGAGAAGTCTTCTACAAATCTTCGATATTATCCTGCTAAACCCAAGAAGCTCCTTATTTCACTTGCATTTGTTGGTTGCTTCCAGTTGAGAACAACTTCTACTTTAGCAGGGTCAACCATAATCCCTTCCTTCGAAATAACATGCCCCAAGAAAGACACTTTATCAAGCCAAAACTCGCATTTGGAAAACTTTGCATATAACGGGTGTCTTCTTAAAGTCTCCAACACAATCCTTAAATGCTCCACATGTTCTTCTTGATTCTTTGAATAGACAAGAATATCATCAATAAATACAACAACAAATTTATCGAGAAAATCCTTGAATACCTAGTTCAACAAATCTGTAAAAGCTGTTGGTGTATTTTTCAGACCGAAGGGCATAACCACAAATTCATAATGACCATACCTCGACCTGAAGGCAGTTTTAGGACTATCTCCTTCTTTAATCTTCAGCTAGTGATATCCCAATCTTAGATCAATCTTTGAAAACACAGATGCACCCTTGAGCTGATCAAACAAATCATCGATTCGAGGCAACGGGTACTTATTCTTGATTGTCACCTTATTCAGCTCCTCTGTAGTCAATGTAGAGTCTCATATAGCCATCCTTCTTCTTTACAAACAAGACTGGAGCTCCCCAAGGTGAGTGACTCAGCCTGATGAATCATTTGTCGAGTAGCTGCTTTCATTGCATGTGAACCTCCTTTAACTCAGCCGGGGCCATTCTGTAGGGTGCTTTTGAGATCAGGTCGGTGCCTGGAACAAGCTCAATCTTGAATTCAACTTCTCTTTCTGGCGTTCGACTTATCAGATCATCAGGAAACATATTTACATATTCATGAACTATATGTACATCTTTAATTCTTATCATTTCTTCTTGGCTTTTGTCTACAATGTTTGCCAGATAGCCCATGCAGCCACTTGCTAATAACTTCCTTGCTTTCATTGAGGATAGAAACATGCGGGGTTTCTTTATGGACTCGCCAACATAAACGAACTTCTCATCACCTTCTAGGTGCAAGATCACCTTTTGTTTTCGGCATTCAATAGAAGCATTGTACTTGCTCAGGAAATCCATCCCAAGAATCATATCGTAATCATGCATGTCGATCACAATGAGGTCGACGAAAAGTTTCCTATCAGAAATCCATAGGGGTACTGTACGCAGACAGTGCGTAGATAATATTACTTCCCTGGAGGGTAGTGTCGTAGTAAATCCCTGTCTCATAGGCTCTAAACGAACCTCTAACTTTTTAGCAAAAGTCATCGATACAAAAGAATGTGTGGCACCCATATCAAAGAGAACATAAGCATCATTAGATAAACTTATTAACTAACCTGTGACCATATTGGAGGCTTTAGCAGCCACTTGTTCTATCGTCATGGCATATATGCGGGCATTCGTCGGTGGGGCTTTAATTCTCCCTTGACTGATAAGTGGCCCTTCAAGGGAAGCTTGTATCTGATGAAGCTGGGCTTGAGGAGGAGCTCTCTAAGGGGCATTGGTATTCATCAATCTAGGGCAGTTCTTGACAAAGTGGTCTTCACACCCACAAATAAAACATTGGTTTGTTCCCAAGCGACATTCCCCTGGATGCTTCTTTCCACATTTGCACATGGTTGAAACCGCCTGTTATTGTTGTTGTGCTGACCATCATTATGCCTCTTATTGTCTTGGCCCTGCTGATTTTGGGGATTGCCCTTCCTCTTGTTATTCCTCCAGTTCTGGTTGTTGTTGTTGTTGTTGTTGTTCTTGTGTGGAGGACGGTTCTGGTTATTTGCATTATTGGCTTGTTGGCAAGACTGAGGTTGGTTCCTTCTTAGCTTGGACAAGTGGAACTCCGCACACTGGGCCCTCATAACAACCTGCTCTTGAGTCCTAGGTGGACTTGCCCCATCATCGATCACAGTAATTTCTGGCCTAAGGACTCTGATCAGCCTTCTGACCCTTTCACTTTCATCCATAACCATTCCTGGCAATAGACGGGCTAGCTGGTCAAACTTCGTCACCACATTAGTGACTAACATATCCCCCTAGCGTAGGTTCTTGAACTCCTCATAACATTTCCTTGTAACGTTCATGTGGAAAAACTTCGTGTTGAACTCATGAATGAAGTTAGCGCATGTCATTTCATCAACATTCCTGCTCTGCTTGATGCCATCCCACCATTTACTGGCCTCCATGGTGAGGTAGTACGAGGCATAGAGGACCTTCTCATTGTCCGTGAAATCCATGAGTCTTAGGGTGGCTTCAATCATCTTCAACCATCCTTGAGCTACTAGCGGATCCTTTGAACCCTTGAAGTCAGCTGGCTTAACCCTCTTCAATCCGACTAGAAGAGGGTCCTGACAGGCCACTCTTGGTTCAGCCATAGGAATTGGGACTTCATTAACTTGTGTCTAAGGAGGAGGAGGCTCATCATTGCCTCGACGGTCGTCATTCTGGCCATTGGCCCTTAATTTTGCGATCTCTCTCCTTTGTTCCTCCAACTGCCTTTGCAGTTCAGCAATCATTGTCATGAGCCTTTCATTGGTTTGGGTGCGCTTTTGTATTCTTCTATGGCCGTCCATTGTTAATTCTCCTAAAAGAATTAGGAACTTAGAAATAATCTTCTAATATGAGACAGGTTTTCACTACTAGAACATTAATCATTAAACATCTAGACTTTCTTCTTATCCTTATACTTGCATCAAAACATCTAACTTTAAAACATACTTACTTGGAGGACTTGGATTGATGTGTGACAATATGAATTGTAATCGAAAATTTGCTCTGTTACCAAAGCCTGTAGCGCCCCCCTTACGGACGTCATAGATGTCGTAACATTCATACATTACATACATACTTATTTAATCATTTAATTAAACATTAAGTACAAAATTTATATGATACTTTAATTGTAAACTTAGTTAAGAAAAACATAACCAGGATCCATACGTACACTTTTTTTTTTACTACATTCACTAATTTAATCCATAATTTAAACTCACTTTACTTTTGATCATAAACTTGTTTAAATAAGATAAATATACAAAAGTACTAAATCATATCTCATGAAAATATCACATCACTTAAAAGCTACTTGCTCCCATAGTTCGGCAGGCCAAACTTGGGTCTTCAGTAGGCTGGACATAATCGGCAGGCTGGAGATCATCAACCGGCAGGCCGGCAGAGGCTCTGCAATTTGGCTTTAAACACTTATCAACGTTCGGCAGGTCGAATATGTGATCGGCATGCCAAACCTTCAAACATTCACAGGCCGACCAATGATGTTCGACAGGCTGACCGAGCCAAAAGTTTTTCGAAAAAACTAAGTTTTAAGACAAAATTCAACTTTTCATAAAAATGCGGAAGATCGAAATCCATAAAATGATGAAATAAAATATAAAAACATAGTTCATGTATTCTTAAGACTTAACGAATAAATATGTCCATATTATAGAACTTGATTAAAAACATATAAATCTTCTTCTTGGTGTTCTTCCAGTTACAATTCATCATACTTTGCTCAGACGCCATTCCATATCCTCCGCCTAGTCCACGACTTTCTTACCCTTATCTGCAACATGACATAAACTTGAATAAGCTAATGCTTAGTAAGTACATATAATTCTCACAATTTGAAACATTTCATATACATCATCATCATCATATCATAAAAGTGCATTAAGCACAATTTCTTAGAAATATATTTCATTACTTGATCATATTCAAACTTATTCCATTTTTTCTTAAGGGCCCAAGTGTTGCACCATAACATCATTGTAGGTGCGCCGTCATGAGAGGAGAAGGGTAGCTAATCCCAAACCAAACATGACATAACTTTTAAACATAGCATAACATTGGTGTGCAACACTTATTAGGTGATACTTATATACATAACTTTCACACTTTGAAACATGTCATCATCATACATGCATAACTTTTAAACATAGAAACTTTTCAGAAGAACACTTTAAATAAAATCATCATAACATCATCATAGAATAAACATCATTAAGAACATAATTTCAAACTTTATAAAACGTATCATGTTGCAGGTGACAAAGTAATTACCGTCAAAGCTAGCTTACTTAACCTCAATATGATTTGGTGACAACGCCGTGGTCTCGATGTGCTCATTCCTTCGCGTGTTCATGCCATTTATCCATTTAAAATTACAATAAAATTAATACTTATCATAAAATACAACATCCATTCATATACCATCACATATACATTCATCTCATATAAACATACTTTATAACATGCATCCTTAAGTATAATCATCAAAACATCTCATACATTACAAACATGAAAATCTGCCAACAATAATAATAATGTAGATGAGTAATCTTTTGAAAACATTTTCTAACAATTAAAATATATATATTTTAATTTTAAAATTCATACTAATATCTTATTATCATATATTTCAATATCATAAAATTATTTCATCATCAATAAAATCATTTAAACATATAAAACATTTCATAAAATGAAAGTCCAAAATTAACATTGCTAAAACAGTTTTCTTGCCCTAAACTCATAGAAATTTCATCACATAAATTACACTCATCAAAACATTACAAAACTTTGCAGTCCATAACATAACATATACATGAACATTCTTACCAAATTTCATGAAAAACAACATTCAATTATCCATTGAACAAAAATTACATTTTCATGCATCATAATTAAACAACAATATTTTACTGTGAGGGGTAGAGGATAGAAAATTCATAACTTATCATAGAAAATTCCTAATAACTTGAAATTTGGGGGAACATCACATAACACATGCATGAACATCATGTAAAAATTCAGAACAAAATACCGTACCTGGACAAAGATACTGCAGATGAATTAAGGAGGAGAAATACTTTTCAAGAACATCAAATGACATGAATTCTAACCTTAAAAATTTTCTTCTCAAAATTCTTGAATTCAACCAACGAAATATAACTTTTTCTTAAAATTTCTTGGAGAGAATTTTCAAGAGAGAGAGAGAAATAGAATTCGTGGTGAAGAGAAGAAGAAGAGATGAATGAGAAAACATCTCATAAATGAATGAGAGGAGACGTGAGAGGATGAGAGAAAAAAGGGAAAAAGAACGTTAAAATTTTTAACATAATGTTAATGGGCATAACGTACAAAAAGGAGAGTCAAAACTCTTCATTAGGTCAGAAATTTTCTGACTCAAATGGTGGCTAATTGGCGTGGAGGAAGGAGAGCAAAGAGGGAAAGTCAAAACTATTAGTCTCACTTACCATATTTTTGCCCTCTAAAAATAGGAAACCATTTAAAATAATACCAATCAATGCAAAGTCAAACATTTTATTTCCTTAAATGAGAAAACTAATCCATAAATATGCCAATTAATCACCCAATTAACGTAATTATCTCGCCATAATTTTGGAGTGATTTCTGCTGACTGCTTGTCAGCTATCTTTGGCCTGTTGACTCACCACTTTGGCCTACCGGTTCCACCAGGTTCGGCCTGCCGATCTTTGGCAGACTTTTTGGGTTGCCGAACTTGAAAGTCTGGCCTGCCGAACTTTCTTTGAATACCATACATTAATACATTCAAATCATCATTGCATCATAATTAAACATACATTAAAAATTAACATGAACACTTAAGCACAACGATTCCATGCGGTCGTTACCTGTCATAAAACTTGAAATAATGAGTTAGTAACATAAAATCATGAATCATTGAAAAAAAATTCTTAGCATCATTACTAACTTAACGTGATCCGTTACATAAAAATAGGTGGGTGTTACAATTCTCCCCCCCTTATAAAAGTTTCATCCTCGATACTTAGAATAACTGCGGATACATAGATCTCATGTCATCTTCACGTTCCCATGTAGCGTTTTCAAGTTGATGACTTCGCCATAACACCTTGACTAATGGAATTTCTTTATAGCTCAAGGTCTTGGTTCTTCGATCGAGTATCTCTATTGGCTTTTCTTCATAACTCAAATCTTCTCTTATCTCAATCACTTGTGGCTCACTCACCTGCGTAGGGCCCGGGACATACTTCTTGAGCATAGAGACATGAAACACATCGTGCATTGCAGACATTTCTAAAGGTAACTTCAACTGATAAGCTACTTTCCCTATCCATTTAACAACTTCATAAGGACCGATAAATCTTAGACTTAACTTGCCTTTCTTCCCAAATCTCATAACTCCTTTCATCGGTGCAACTTTCAAAAACACAGATTCGTCCACGGTGAACTCTAAGGGTCTTCTTCTCCTATCGGCATAACTCTTCTAACGGCTTTGGGGGGTCTCTATTCTTCTTCTTATCAACTTTATCATCTCAAAAGTTTCATCAACAAAATCAGTCCTTTCAGCATCAACGCTTTCCATCAACTTCTTCTCACCAGCTTCGTGCCAACATATCGACGACCTACATTTTCGTCCATATAGTGCTTCATAAGGTGTCATTCCTATTGTCGCCTGAAAGCTATTGTTGTAAGTAAACTCTGCTAATGGTAACATTTTACACCAGCTGGTCTTAAAATCGAGAGAACAAGCCTGTAGCATATCCTCTAAAATCAAGTTCGTCCTCTCCGTTTGGCCATCTGTTTGAGGATAAAAAGTCGTACTGAAATGTAGCCTGGTTTCCATTGCAGTCTGTACACTCTTCCAAAACTTAGATGTGAACCTACCATCATGATCTGAGATGATTGACTTGGGAATCCCATAAAGTCGTACAATCTCTTTAACATAGAGTTTCGCTAACCGTTCCATAGAGTAAGTGATCTTGATGGGAATAAAATGCACCGTCTTAGTCAGTCGATCCACAACTACCCAAATTGCATCATAACCATTCATACTTATGGGCAAACCGGTAATGAAATCCATTGCTATACGCTCCCATTTCCATTCTAGTATTTGGATAGACTGTAGTTCACCACCAGGCCTTTAGTGTTCAGCCATTACTTGTTGACATGTCATACATTTCTTTGTATACAAAGCAACATCACGTTTCATTCCAAACCACCAAAAGTTACCCTTTAGATCATTATATATCTTTGTTGCACCTAGATGAATAGAGTAAGGAGTGTCATGAATTTCCGCTAAGATCTTTTCCCTTAAGTCATCAACATTGGGAACACATAAGCGGTCCTTGGGGTACAGAGTTCCATCATCCGCAAAACGAAACTCTTGACATTTTTCTTATTTCATTTCTTACTTAATCCTTACAAGGCTTACATCTTCATCTTGTTTTCTCTGAATTTCATCATACGGCGTCGGAGTAAGAGAGAGTGTTGAGAGTTGCCCTGTAATAAGTTCCAAACCGAAGTCTAGAATTTCCCTTATTAAAGGTAGAGACATAGCTTGCACTGACATCAATGTGGCAACTGACTTCCTACTTAGAGCATCAGCCACTCGGTTAGCATTTCCAAGATGATAAAGGATTTCACAATCGTAATCCTTCACTAACTCTAGCCATCTTCGTTGTCTCATGTTCAGGTCTCTTTGCGTGAAGAAGTACGTCAGACTTTGATGGTCAGTAAAGATCTTGCATTGGACCCCATATAAATAGTACTTCCATATTTTCAACGCAAATACGACTGCTGCTAACTCGAGATCATGAGTAGGATAGTTCTTTTCATAATCCTTTAGTTGTCTTAACGCATAAGAAATCACCCTTTCATTTTGCATTAAAACAGCTCCAAGGCCCATCTTGGATGCATCACTATAAATTACAAATCCATCATTCCCTTTCAGTATAGCCAATACTAGAGCTGTCATTAGCCTCTTCTTCAGTTCTTGAAAACTCTTCTCGCATGCATCTATCCATTTATACTTCTTTCCTTTGCAAGTCAGATTCGTGAGTGGAGTTGCTATCTTGGAGAAGTCTTCTACAAATCTTTGATAATATCCTACTAAACCCAAGAAGCTCCTTATTTCACTTGCATTCGTTGGTTGCTTCCAGTTGAGAACAGCTTCTACTTTAGCAGGGTCAACCATAATCCCTTCCTTTGAAATAACATGCCCCAAGAAAGACACTTTATCAAGCCAAAACTCGCATTTGGAAAACTTTGCATATAACTGGTGCCTTCTTAAAGTCTCCAACACAATCCTTAAATGCTCCACGTATTCTTCTTGATTCTTTGAATAGACAAGAATATCATCGATAAACACAACAACAAATTTATCAAGAAAATCCTTGAATACCTGGTTCATCAAATCCATAAAAGCTGCTGGTGCATTTGTCAGACCGAAAGGCATAACCACAAATTCATAGTGACCATACCTCGACCTGAAGGCAGATTTAGGAATATCTCCTTCTTTAATCTTCAGTTGGTGATATCCCAATCTTAGATCAATCTTTGAAAAGACAGATGCACCCTTGAGCTAATCAAACAAATCATCGATGTGAGGCAATAGGTACTTGTTCTTGATTGTCACCTTATTCAACTCTTCTGTAGTCAATGTAGAGTCTCATATAGCCATCCTTCTTCTTTACAAACAAGACTGGAGCTCCCCAAGGTGAGTGACTTGGCCTGATGAATCCTTTGTTGAGTAGCTCCTTTAATTGTGTGTGAAGCTCCTTTAACTCTGCCGGGGCCATTCTGTAGGGTGCTTTTGAGATCAGGTTGGTGCCTGGAATGAGCTCAATCTCGAATTTGACATCTCTTTCTGGCGGTAGACTTATCAGATCATCAGGAAACACATCTAAATATTCATGAACTATATGGACATCTTCAATTCTTATCATTTCTTCTTGGCTTCTATCTACAATGTTTGCCAGATAGCCCATGCAGCCACTTGCTAATAACTTCCTTGCTTTCATTACGGATAGAAACATGCAAGGTTTCTTTCTGGACTCGCCAACATAAACAAACTTCTCATCACCTTCTAGATGGAAGATCACCTTTCATTTTTAGCATTCAATAGAAGCATTGTACTTGCTCAGGAAATCCATCCCAAGAATCATATCGCAATCATGCATGTCGATCATAATGAGGTCGACGAAAAGTTTCCTATCAGAAATCCACAGGGGTACTATACGCAGACAGTACGTAGATAATATTACTTCCCCAGAGGGTAGTGTCGTAGTAAATCCCTATCTCATAGGCTCTAAACAAACCTCTAACTTTTTAGCAAAAGACATAGATACAAAAAAATGTGTGGCACCCGTATCAAAGAGAACATAAGCATCATTAGATAAACTTGTTATCTGACCTATGACCATATTGGAGGCTTTAGCAGCCACTTGTTCTTTCATCATGGCATATATGCGGGCATTAGTCAGTGGGGCTTCAATTCTCCCTTGACTGATAAGTGGCCCTTCAAGGTAAGCTTGTATCTGATGAAGCTGGGCTGGAGGAGGAGCTCTCTGAGGGGCATTGGTATTCATCAATCTAGTGTAGTTCTTGACAAAGTGGTCTTCACGCCCACAAATAAAACATTGGTTTGTTCCCAAGTGACATTCCCCTGGATGCTTCTTTCCACATTTGGCACATGGTTGAAACCGCCTGTTATTGTTGTTGTGCTGACCATCATTATGCCTCTTATTGTCTTGGCCCTGCTGATTGTGAGGATTGCCCTTCCTCTTGTTATTCCTCCAGTTCTAGTTGCTGTAGTTGCTATTGTTGGTGTTGTTGTTGTTGTTCCTGTGTGGAGGACGGTTCTGGTTATTTGCATTATTGGCTTGTTGGCCAGACTTAGGTTGGTTCCTTCTTAGCTTGGACAAGTGGAACTCCGCACGCTTGGCCCTCATAACAACCTGCTCTTGAGTCCTAGGTGGACTTGCCCCGTCAACGATCATAGCAATTTCTGGCCTAAGGACTCTGATCAACCATCTAACCCTTTCACTTTCATCCATAACCATTCCTGGACATAGATGGGCTAGCTGGTCAAACTTCGTCACCACATCAGTGACTGACATATCCCCCTGGCGTAGGTTCTCGAACTCCTCATAATGTTTCCTTGTAACGTTCATGCGGAAAAACTTTGCGTTGAACTCATGAATGAAGTCAACCCATGTCATTTCATCAACATTCGTGCTCTGCTCGATGCCATCCCACCATATCCTGGCCTCCATGGTGAGGCGGTATGAGGTAAAGAGGACCTTCTCATTGTCTGTCAAATCCATGAGTCTTAGGGTGGCTTCAATCATCTTCAACCATCCATGAGCTACTAGCGGATCCTTTGAACCCTCGAATTCTGCTAGCATAACCCTCTTCCATCTGACTAGAAGAGGTTCCTGATAGGCCGCTCCTGGTTCAGCAGCAGGAACTGGGACTTCATTAACTTGTGGCTGAGGAGGAGGAGGCTCATCATTGCCTCGACAGTCGTCATTCTGGCCGTTGGCCCTTAATTCTATGATCTCTCTCCTTTGTTCCTGCAACTGCCTTTGCAGTTCAGCAATCATTGTCATGAGCCTTTCATTGGTTTGGGTGCGCGTCTGCATTCTTCTGTGGCTGATGGTTTCCATCGGCCTGCCGATCTTTGGCAGACTTTTCAACCTGTCACACTTGAAAGTCCAGCCTACCGAACTATCTTTGAATACCATACATTAATGCATTCAAATCATCATTGAATCATAATTAAACATACATTAAAAATTAACATGAACACTTGAGCACAACGATTCCATGCGGTCGTCACCTGTCATAAAACTTGAAATAATGAGTTTGTAACATAAAATCATGAATCATTAAAAAAATTCTTAGCGTCGTTACTAACTTTACGTGATCCGTTACATAACATAAAATCATGAATCATTAAAAAAATTCTTAGCATCATTACTAACTTAACGTGATCCGTTACATAAAAATAGGTGAGTGTTACACCTATTGCTCTTAAACCTGAATGGTCTTTTGGTCATTTTATCCTCCAAACAGGATTCACATTGCGGTGTTGATTCCACCTTTAAGTGACTTAAAGGTCCATCCCTCACCAACCTTTGAATCCTATTCAAGTTAATATGACAAAGGCGCAAATGCCAAGGATAAGTCTTATTAGAGCGAGAAGTTTTAAGTCGTTTCGAGTTATCATCATTCATCTCAGCGTTAAGCAATAAGTCCATCTTGGGTTTGATAAAATATAGATTATTTTGTATCCATCTAGAACAGATAAAAGATTTATTTTTACAAATCACCACTTTATCATTAAAAGAAACCAAATAGGAGTCTTTAAATAAACAAGCTATAGAAATTAAATTCCTTTTAAATTTAGGAACATAAAAACAATCTTGTAAAAATAAATTCCTATAATTATCAAAATAAAGATGGACATCTCCCACTGCTTCCGCTGAGACCAAGGATCCATCGCCCATCCGAAGCGTGAAGTCTTTATGCAACAGACTTCTCGTTTCTTTGAACCCCTGTAGAGAAACACAAACATGATTAGTTGCACCAGAATCTATGACCCAAATGTCACTGGATTCCTCAACCAAACAAGTTTCTAAATATAGAAGATCACACCTACCTCCCTTGGAAAGGAAGTCCTTGCAATGCTTCTTGATATGCCGACCCTTCCATAGAAGAAGCACTTAAGCTTCTTTGGCTTATTCTTCTTCTTCTTCTTGCTCTTGGTGGTAGCAAGAATAGAAGACTTCCAGTTTTTGGTCCGTTGCTTCTTTCGATTCCTAGAATTGAGATTTGAACTAGAAGCAGCCACCAAATTGGCCTCACCACCTGCAAGAGACTCCCTGATCAACAGTTTGAACTTCTGTGACTGTTTCATTAATTCTGTCAACGTCATATCCTGTCTATTGCTTAAATTAAATGTAGCTCTAAATGGAATAAATTCGTTTGATAGAGTCTCAAAGACCATAGTCATCTGAGTTTCAGCATCGATGTCAGCTCCATTGGTTTAAGCCTCAGTGAGGTAACCCATGACCAACATCATGTGCTCCATTACAGATGTCCCCGGCCTCTATTTACAGTTACGAAGTTTCTAAAGCACCCCTTGTAGGTCGTAGTCTCATAATCCTGATGTTGAACCTGCAGCATGTTATTTATGCTGGCCGTAACATAGCAGTGGGCTTGATCATTAGCATCTTTTCAGCAGTCATATGCTTAGAATTGCTCATTAGTTGAGTGTCTCATAGGCTCGGGAGGACAAGGGGTTATCAGTACATATTTCAGTTTCTCATAGGAGAGTATGATATCTAGGTTCCGTTTCCAATCATTATAATTCTCTTCGGCTAATAGGTTTTTGTCAAGTATCGATGATAAAGCGTTTTTAGACATTTTTAATCTACAATAAAAATCATATAACAAACATAAGCAAACATAAAATAATAATTTAGTAAGATAACACAATCATGTAAAAATATAGAAATGTGTTTATGTGTCAAAGCCTTGAAAATGTCACAACCTTACAACAATAATTCACAACTTAGAATTAAACAAGCTCCTAGGGGAGTCATGCCAAATTCAATCCGGAACACGGATCCCCTACTGATTAATATATGTCATCTAGGACCTATATGATCTAGCATATATTAATAATCGTTTCTTTGGCCATTAATTTTATTAACAGAGCTCCTAAGGGAGGTTAATAATAAAATTAACGGGAGTATATAACTATCATTTTAATATTTTATCCATGATTTATAATCACCACCTAGGGGTGTGCAACCATAAATCATTCTAAAATACCTTATTCTCTTAGAGATCCGATTTGGTACATGATAGAAATCCCTACCTAGGGGTCGGGACCACCATGTTCTGCCTATGGACCAACGATGGAGGCCTTTGGTCCTCTCTTCAAAAACCTTCTCCCACCCAATCTTTTAAAATCAAGGTTTTATTTTAAGAATATGCATGAACAATTTTAACATGAACGACACTCCCTATTCTATATGACACGTTATCAATATACATGGCAAATCATATTATAATGCAGATAAGCAAAGCAATCAGGCAAAGTTACAAGCAAAATAATAAATAACAGTAATATTATGGCTCCACCATTGAGAATAGAAAACTAAGATTATAAGAAAATAATCGAGACATATTATCAATTCTTCATCCTTGAATCCTCAAGCTGTATCCTTCTTCATGTAATGCCCATCTTCAAGTCTTTAATCCTATATAAATTGAATACTTCATATTTTCAATCACATCCAAATTTAATGTTTCTCAAAATTGTCCCAAAAATAAGATTAAAACTGCATCGAAAAAATTGCTCTTTTTCTAGAAATTTTCCAGCTCTTGGTCGGTAGACCGATCTGGGTGATTGGCTTACTAGTCATGCAGGTTCAGCCGCCGCCAGAGCCTCTTGATTTCTGTCCCGCTAATGACCTACCAAACCTCACGTCTGGCCTGTTGATCTGCAACCATTGGCCTGTCGAACCTTGGTTCGGCATGCCGACCGAGCAAAAATCTCCCATTCCAGAAAATACAATTTTTAATGCAATTCATCAATTTTATTTTCAACAATTCAAAAACATAAAATTAGAGACTCAGGAAATACCTTGGAGCTCCATCATCATTCTTCTAGATCTAACTTCTAAATCCGTCTTCTTGATCCATCTTCTTTGAATAATTATTTAATTACAAAATTCTTATAAATTTAAAACAAATAATAATTCCTAGATGGAGATGATAGTCCGCCATCTAATTACATAAGAAACCTAGATACACATTCTAACCTCTAAGGAACCACAACCGGTATTAATTAATTAATTAATTAATAATTAAATAACAATTTAATCAACCATAATTAATTAATAAACATTCACTATATAATCCATGACAACATATATAATATATAGAAACCTAGAGTGCCAACTCTCTATAAAATTATATTCAAGCATAGGAGAGACTAAAATCACAAAATTTATACATACAACATGATCACAAACTTGTAAATTTATGTAAAAACCTTGGCTCTGATACCAATTACTGGAAAAATAGTATGCAATGGAATTTTAAAAATTTTACATCAGAGTATTTTCCAAAACACAAGTTTGACATGCTATATGCATAAATTAAATAGATCTTACTAACCTTTGATTGCCGAAGAACCCTCGCAAAATGTGAAGAGAAGTAACGTTTCAGAAGAGCCTCAACCAACTGGTCTTCTTTGCCATTCTCTATCCACGATTGGAGTGTGTGTGGGCTCACACGTACAACTCTTCCACCAGGTGACTCTCCTTCCAACCAATTGAGAGAATCCAAACCTAGTGTTCGTGATTTGTGAACAAGAGCTCTTAGGGAGTTTTACAGATTCTCACTAGTAGAGTATCACTCTTAATCTCTCAACTGATCTAAGTAACTCTTAAGACTGGCTCCCTATTTATAAAGGTTGGTTCTAGGGTCAGTCTTTATCAGACTAGGTCTCAAAAATTTGAAACAGAATCAAGTTTGAATCAATATCTGATAAGATTCGTGTAAAAACGTGTGATCTTCTCCTTCGCTCATCGGTAGGCCTATCAGGATGAAACAAAAT
This sequence comes from Artocarpus heterophyllus, assembly GCA_025403435.1. Lineage (NCBI taxonomy): Eukaryota > Viridiplantae > Streptophyta > Magnoliopsida > Rosales > Moraceae > Artocarpus > Artocarpus heterophyllus. The sequence goes on along the minus strand of CM046345.1, from coordinate 27,922,955 downwards.
AAAAAAATCAGCACACTAATAATAAATTCAGTCATAATTACACCCATTAATGACAAGGGATGTCATCTCTTCGGAATTCTAAATCTATGGTATAAGTAAAAAAAATCATAACCCAAAATATTTTCTCTGACAACTCAACATCATCAATATTATTTGTCTCCATTGTAGGTTTCTTGCTTCTATTCATTTATTTGAGATATCAAGCTCTAATACTTAATCTCTCGATAAGAGTATTGTTAATAGGCTTCGTATTTGTAATGACGTGATGCAACCTTAGAATATGATTAGTGAAGCGCAAAAGTTGCTCACACCCTTTCAGCCTTTTATATATATATGTATATTTTTAATTGTTGTTTATAATCAAATGAGAATATTGCTTGAAAGACATTTCTGTATCTTGTCTTGCATCGCCATCCCAACTAAAATGATAATACATATTTCTATTAAAACACAAATTTCATTAATACATAGGGAGTTCAGAAGGAACCCCTAATTGTAAACAAGCTTACGAGCTCTTCTATAAACAACTAATTTTTTTATACAAATACTCAAACCAAACACCACACATGCATCTGCATGTACATATTTTTATGAAGTATTTCCACAATTACAAACATGATGCATATACATTTCGAGAGTAGAAAGTACTCCATACAATCAGCTATCCTAATCATGCATGCATGGACAATACTGAATCTTCGATAACAAACGATTGGACCTTAAAGGGATGCGTTTCAAGAGTACTAGATACTCCATAACACCAGCCATCACAACATTGGAGTTAATGAATCTAGAGGTTTTAACAACAGCATGTTACAAGAAATATAGGATGAGGAGGAGAGCAATTATTCAAGATACCATAAATACAAATGTTCATACTATAGGTAAACCAAAAGATTACAAGTGGAGGTTCAAATCCAATGGCCACTTTTGGTTTTCCTTCACCCAATCAAGCTTGGATGTAGTAGCGTTGGACTTAGGATGGATAATTTGCGTCTTATCTAATAGCTCCTAGGTTGTTGAAGCAGTAACAAAGATTTGTCTCCCTGACTCCACAAAAGTGTCAGACTTATTGATCATGGTTTTAATACGCTCAGGGGTGTCCAAAACTTCTCCTTCCTTACCTATGATTTTCTCACGCAGGTTCCCTTCAGCTAAGAGACGAGGGAGATTCCCTATGGCTTCAGCACCATTGACTTAACTGCTATTGGTACACTCGCTATTAATCCTAAACTTCCACCCCCATAAATCAAGTTAATATTTCTACGTGTTAATCCTTGTCTTATGTGTTTTGTGGCTTCAAGGTAGAATTTATCTTTCCTAGGGCTAGAACCACAAAAGACATAGACATTTCTTATTTTTCTTGATGAATAGGTAGTAGACATGTTTGGTTTGTATGACCAGCTCACTCTTTTATTTTTTAAGCTCGCTCTGTCGAAACCTTGAGTCTTGAATGGGATTTTAAAGACGATGAAAATGTAAACAGGACCTAAGAGGCAAACGAGTAGGTAATGAGCAAGTAATCTAAGCATCTAAGCAAAATATTGAGCAAGTAAGAAGATGAGAAGAAGACATAAACAAGTTATAGAGAGTCAGGTCAACTTTTGAAAAAGTGAGTCTCAAACTCTATAACTTTTGACAATTAAAGACAATTTGACAAAAGATATCCTGACATCATTGTATACTTTTTGACAAATGTACATTGAAAATAGAAAATCGATATAACTGACAAACTGCTATAGAACTTTTGAAAAATAAGGCACAAATCTTGAAAAGTCTAGTTAAAGAATCAATATGACTGACAAACTACTATAGAACTTTTAAAAGATAAGGCACGAATCTTGAAAAGTCCAGATAAGTTTGAAAATTCAAACATGCTATAGTACAAACATGTGATGTACCTAACAATATATCTCTTTCTTTTCTTTTGTTTTTCTTTACAGGATAAGGAACACATATTTTTAAACATCTACTGTAATAATTTTAGATAAACAAACACTTAGACGGTCTCTAAAGGGCGAGAATTTATTCTCCATCAAATTTTTTTTTTTATGATCTGACAAATAGGATCTCAAATTACCATATTCTTGAGACATTATCTCTTTGTATGGAATTTCGGCTGGAGTTCAGAATCACACCTTAGACATATCCACTAGGATGGTTCTGAATAGCAGCATGGAAGTCATTCAAGTTCTCTTTAGAAAGTCCATTCCTGCAAAAATTTATTTTATCTTCTCTATTTACTGACACAAATCCAAGCAAAGTACACTTACCGTTACAATTTTGTCGTCCACATTTGTTACATGTGACTGCGATGGCATAGGCCCTTCTTTTCATTGCACATGACTAGTGCCCATACCTGGTAGACCAATGTTTTAATCAAAGTCACTCGGATGAATCTTCCCCTTTATCAGCATCCTCATGTTACTAGGGATGCCAAAACACATGAGAATCCATAATTGAGTGATCCTTGTCTTGTATTTCTTCTTGATAACTTTTTGAGAAAGTGACAGGAAATACTTTCTCAGATGTTGGTACTTTAGATCCATCGTAAGCAAAAAGAAAGATAAAGAGAAAAGAAAAAATCAAGGAAGAAGTTGGAGAATTTTGGAAAATATTTTAAAGAGAAAAAAAGAAAACCTAGAGAAAAGGAAGAGGATTTGAGAGTCAAAGAGAGAATGAAAAATTTAGAGAGAGAGTGAACTCGGAGAAATGAGCTCTTATGCACAGTAACTGTTGGAAAAATAGTATGTAGTAGAGTTTTTAAAATTTTATACTAGAGTATTTTCCAAAACATAAGTTTGACACACTATAAGTATAAATTAACCGAATCTCACTAACCTTGTAAATGCCAAAAAGCTCCTACAATCTGTGATGAGATGTGCGTTCTAGAAGGACCTTAACCAACTAGCCTTTTTTGCTATTCTCTATCTACGACCGATGTGTGTAGGCACACTCGTACAGCTCTTCCACCAGGTAGCTCTCCTTCCAACCAATTAAGAAAAACCCAAGGACCTCAACTAGCTAGCCTTTTTTGCTATTCTCTATCCATGACCGGTGTGTGTGTAGGCACACTTGTACAGCTCTTCCACCAGGTAGCTCTTCTTCCAACCAATTGAGAAAAACCCAAAGCCATAGTTCGTGATATGTGAACAATAACTCCCCGGGCAGTTTTAGAGTCTCACTCTTGATTTCTCAATTGATCTAAATAACAATGAGTCTTACTCCTCTTTTTATGGAGGTTGGGCCCAGGAGTCAATCCTTAACAGATAAGGTCTCAAAAATTCAAATAAGAATCAAATTAGGATCCATATCTAATAAAATCCACATGAAAATGCGTAATCTATTTAACTCTTAGTCGGCAAGCTAAACTGATAGATCGGTCTACCAAACTTGCTCCATCGGTAGGCCGAATTAAAGATCGGCCTGCTGAACTTTCGATAAATAATCCTTGCGAATCTTTATTTTCCACAAAAGATTATTGAGATATAGCCTCAAATTTAATTCAAATAAACTAATGGAGAAGTTATCTGATTAAAATAATCATATCAAGATAATTTTTATGAAAATAAATATTCCTGATACTTCAACAAGTTTATCTTAAATTAATTTATTCAAAATTAATCCAACCGATAAACAGACATGAATTATTTAATCTCTATAATTTAACAAGTTTATCTTGAATTAATTTATTCACAAAATTAATTCAACCAATAAATAGACATAAATTATCTGATCCTATTAAATTTTCAGTCAATCTGATAATTTGACACAAGTCACCAATTATTCAAAAAGCACGCTGTATCGTTATAGGATTTTTATAAGCTAACAAAGGGGACCTAATAGACCTATGTAGTTCAAGCTCTCAATAATTATGAAACCCAATATCTCAGATATCTATTTCATAATTATTAACTTTAACGCTATTCCACAAAATGCTTAGAGCTACACTCTCGAACCATGTAGAATTACGAAGCCCGTATAGCTAAGTCTCCATGACATATCATAATGTACTGTATCCCTATAGGATTATCCATAATCGGCTTAAGGACAAGTTCTGTCTTACCTTTCTGATTATTTTTATCTTACATTCCATTATCTCATCATCGAAAAACTTACCATCCAAAAATGGTATACCATTCGGTTACACCCATGTATCCAAATGGTTGAGCACTCTAATTTTCTAATTATAGGATAATACATATAAGAGGATATCAACTACTCCTAAAGAGGAGCTATGGATTCCATATTTATGAATAACTGGTCTACACTATCAATAGTCATGCCTCCAATATACTGGCATGCGTACCACTATTAAAATGTAGATGTCACCCTTTCACACATCGAAAGACATAAGTCAAGACAATGGGCTCATTATTCATCTCAGGATTAAGATACAATACATATCATTGTCTAAAGTGAATTGATTTGTCGAGACATAATTATTAATTCAAATCAATACACTTTATGTCCTGATCCAACACATCGTCACCTATGACATTGTGCAATGTTTCTATTCGTGGAGTTTACCTCCAATAGTCAAAGCAATCAATCTTCAGTTTGGGATATAGACAATATAACAATCTTTCCATAAATAAAGTAACCAACTTTATTCCCTTGATTATGGATCTTATGATTTGGACCGTCACCTTAAGAATCGTGTCTTCTGCGTAATCTATCCATCATATGCCCAATTCTTAAAGTTTTAGACTAACAGTCTTAGACTTTTGTTTGCTTAACATACATTCAACAAATATGAACGTAAAGAGGACAAGATTTTCCATATAAATTATAAATAAATTCTTTATTGATAAAAATGTCTCCAAAAACATATTGCATTTTTACTTCTTAGGGCATACATGTCCAATAATCTCCCACTTGTACTAAGTAAGTAAATATGACAAATCTCGTATCCTCATAGCATCCACAGGCCTCTTGAAGACTCTCCTAGTAAGTGTCTTCATGAATGAATCAGCTAAATTGTCCTCTAAAGCGACATGCCCGCCTTCTACGATGTCCTTTATCACATGATACTTCCAATCTATATGCTTACTCTTCTTGTGAAATCTTGCTTCCTTTGCATTGGCTACCGCCGTATTATTATCACAGTACATTGATACCGCTTTATCCATACCAGGAACTACCTCAAGATCCCCAAGAAACTTACAGCGCCATACTCCTTCCTCCAAAGCAACACTAGCCGCCACATACTCGACCTCCATCATTGAAATCAAAGTGCAATCTTGCTTCACACTTCTCCAACTGATAGCATCGCTGCCTAGAGTAAACACAAACCTAGAAGTCGATCTCCTTGAATCCAAACAGGATTAGAAATTTGAATTAGTGTATCCTAAAAAAGTTAAGTTCTCACCCGAATACATAAGCATATGCCCTTAAGTCTTTCTCAGATACTTGAAAATATGCTTGACTACAATCCAATGGTTTTGTCCTAGATCCACTTAAAATCGACTTACAATCCTTACCATATAACAAATATCTTGTCGTGTGCAAAGCATGTTATACATGAGACTACCCACTGCCTAAGCATAAGGTACCTTCTTCATGTATTCTCTTTCTTTCTCAGACTTTGGAGAGTCTTTCTTAGAAAGATTAATTCTAGACCTAAATGGTTGCCTACCTTTCTTGAAATCTTGCATTGCAAACCTCTTGAGAATCTTATCTATTTAGCCAGCTTGGGACAAAGCTATCATTTTGTTCTATTTATCCTAAAAGATCTGGATACTTAGAACAAAATTAGCCTCATCCAAGTCCTTCATGTCAAACTACTTGGTTAACCATAATTTGACTGATGACATCGCCCCAACATCATTGTCATTTAGCAGAATATCATCTATATAGAGCAGTAGAAAAACCACATTTCCATCCTTAATGTGTTTGTACACACAGGGTTTGTCCACAATTTGGGCAAAACCATAAGTCCTGATCACTTGATAAAATCTTATGTTCCAAGAACGGGAAGCCTGCTTAAGTCCATATATTGACTTTAGCAGCTTACAAACCTTACCCTTCTAACCCTTGAACTTGAACCTATATGGTTGCTCCATATAAATGGACTGATCAAGATAGCCATTTAGAAAAGCCGTCTTGAAATCTATCTGTCAAATCTCATAATCGAGTGCGGCAGCTACGGACAAGAGAATTCGGATGGACTCAAGAATGGCTATAGGCAAAAAGGTTTCCTCGTAATCAATTCCTTCCTTTTGCACGTATCCCTTAGCTGCCAGTCTAGCCTTAAAGGTTTCGACCTTTCCATCCACTCTTGTTTTCCTCTTTTAGATCCACTTACACCTATGGGTTTTACCCCTTTGGGAAGATCCACAAGCTCCTAGACCCGATTAGTCTCCGTAGACTTCATCTCTATGTTCATGGTCTCTGTATAGAGTTTTGAATCAACATCTGCCATAGCCTCTACATAAGTATAAGGATCCCTGTCATGTTCATCTGGTTCAGCCAAGAAGGTCTCCTTATTGAAAATATACCTCTCGAATTGACGCCTAATCCTCCCACTACATCAAAGTCCCTTAGGTTGTTATTCGGGTTCATTTGGTTTTTCTACACCTATTGGAGTGGTTTCTACCAGAACCCCTAGAGTGATTAGATCACTTCTCAACTCCTCAAGCACCACTTTGCTTCAAGGCTAAAAGTCGTCCATGTAACTCTCCTTAAGGAAAGTTGCATTAGTTGAAACCACGACTTTATTTTCCTTTGGGTTAAAAAAATAACCCCCTTTAGTCCCTTTTGAAAATCCCACAAACACATAAATTTCTGAACATGCTTCCAACTTATTCGCATCCCTAAATAGGACATGAGCCGGACATCCCCATATGCGAATATGGTTTAAGGATGTCTTCATGCCTGTCCACAACTCATGAGGAGTTTTAGTAACCAATTTTGAAGGCACATTGTTCAGAAGATAACATGCAGTTTGTAGTGCATATCCCCAAAAGGATGAAGGCAAGGTTAAATAACTCATCATGGTCCTAACCATATCCAATAAAGTCCTGTTCCTTCTATCATTCTACAGTAGAGTGCTCAGCGCAGTCAGATGGGATAAAATCTCATTCTCTAATAAGTGTTTCAAGAACTCATCAGAAAGGTATTCCCTACCTTGGTCAGGTCAAAGTTTCTTTATGGGTTTACCTAATTGCTTTTCTACTTCAACCAGAAACTCCCTAAACTTGTCATAAGTTTTGCTTTTGTGGTGCATCAGGTACACATACCCATATCTTGAGTAATCGTCAATAAAAGTGATGAAATACTCATACCCTCCTTATGCTCGGATGTTCATCGGTCTGCAAACATCACTATGCACAAGTTCTAGAATCCCTTTGGCCCTATTGCCCTTAGCCTTGAATGGTCTGTCAGTCATTTTGCCCTCTAGACAAGATTCACATTATGGTATAGATTTCACCTTTAAATGACTTAAAAGTCCATCCCTTACCAACCTTTGAGTTCAGGATAATATGACCAAGTCGCAAATGCCAAGGATAAGTCTTATTAGAGTGAGAAGTTTTAAGTCTTTTAGAGTTATTATCATTCATCTCAACATTAAGCAATAAGTCCATCTTAGGTTTGATATAATATAGATTATTTTGCATCCATCCAAATAGATAAAAGATTTGTTTTTATGAATCACCACTTCATTATTAAAGAAACCAAATAGGAGTCTTTAAATAAACATGCTATAGAAATTAAATTCCTCTGAAATGTAGAAACATAAAAACCATCTCGTAAAATTAAATTCCTATAATTATCAAAGTATAGATGGATGTCTCCCACTGCTTCAACTAAGACCAAAGATCCATCGCCAATCCGAAGCGTGAAGTCTTCATGTAGCAGACTTCTCATTTCTTTGAACCCGTACAAAGAAACAAAAACATGATTAGTTGCTCCGAAATCTATGACCCAAATTATTGGAAACGTAGTGCGCAGCATAATTTTCTTAAGAAAATTTTTCATCAGAGTAATTTCCAAAACACAAGTTTGACATGCTATATGTATAAATTAGACAGATCTTACTAACCTTTGTGTGAAGAATCTCCGCAACCTGTGTAGAGAAGTAACGTTCCAGAAGAGCCTCAACTAACTGGTCTTCTTTGCTATTCTCTATCCACAATCGGAGTGAGTGTCGGCTCACACATTCAACTCTTCCACCTGGTGACTCTCCTTCCAACCAAGAGAGAGAACCCAGAGCTAGTGTTCGTGATTTGTGAACAAAAGCTCTCAGGGAGTTTTCAGATGCTCACTAGAAGAGTATCACTCTTAATCTATCAATTGATCTCAGTAAATCATGAGACTCACTCCCTTTTTATAACCATTGGTCTTGGGGTCAGTCCTTATCAGATTAGGTCTCAAAAACTCAAAACAGAATCAAGTTCGGATTAATATATAACAAGATCCGCATGAAAATACGTAATCTTATCGCTCGCTGATCGATAGGGCGAACAGCCTGATCGGCAGGCCGAACAGGCCCCATCGATAGGCCGAACACGTCATTCGACAAGCCGAACTCCTGTGAAAAAATCTCCGCGAATCTTTTATTTTCCACCAAGATTCTAAAGGATAAAGTCTCAGTTTTGATTCAAATAACCCAATAGAGAAGTTATTTGATCAAAACAAACTTTATCAAGATAATCTCTAAGAAAATAAATCAATTCACAATAATTCTACAAGTTTATCTTGATTTAATTTATCCAAAATTAAATCAACTGATAAACAGACAAGAAATATCCAATCCCAATAATTCAACAAGTTTAATTTAAATTAATTTTATTATAAAATTAATTCAACCAATAAACAGACATGAATTATTTGATTCTTATAAATTTTAAACCAATCTGATAATTATGACATAAGTCACCAATTATTGGAAAAGCACGCTGTGTCGTTACAGGATTTTTTGAGCTAGCAAAGGGGACCAAAATGGACCTATAAAGTTCAAGCTCATGATAATTAGGAAAGCCAATATCCCAGATATACATTTCACAATTATCAACTCCAACGCTACTTCACTAAAAGCTTGGAGCTGCACTCTCGAACTTTATAGAATTACGAAGCTCGTGTAGCTAAGTCTCCATGACATATCAAAGCGTATCGTATCCCCATATGATAATCCATAATCGGCTTAAGGACAAGTTTTGCCTTACCTTCCCGATTATTTTTATCTTAAGTTCCATTGTCTCACCATTAGAAAACTTACCATCCAAAGATAGTATATCATTCAGTTACACCAATGTATCCAAATGGTTGGGCGCTCTAGTTTTCCAATTACAGGACAATGCATATAAGAGGATATCATTACTCCTAAAGAGGAGCTATGGATTCCATATCTATGAATAATAAGTCTACGCTATCAAGAGTCATGCCTCCAACGTACCGGCATGCGTACCACTATTGAGATGTGGGAGTCAACCATTGGCACATCAAAAGACACAAGTCGAGACAACGGGCCTACTATTCATCTCAGGATTAAGATACATTACAAATGACTGTCTAAAGTGAATCGATTTGCCAAGACAATCATGGAGTCTAACTCCAATGGCCAAGACAAACCATCTCCCACAAGGGATATAGACAACATAACAATCTTTACATGAATAAAGTACCCAACTTTATTCCCTCGATTGCGGACCATATGTTTTAGACCGTCACCTTAAGAATCATGTCTTCCACATAATCAGTCCATCATATGCCCAATTCTTAAGGTTAGACTGACAGTCTCAGACTACTGTTTGCTTATCATATATTCAACAAATATGAACGTAAAGAGGACAAGATTTAGTATATATAAATGAATAAATTCTTTATTCATAAAAATGTCTCCAAAAACATATTACATTTTTACTCCTTAGAGCATACATGTCTAACAATCTTCCACTTGCACTAAGTGAGTAAATACAGAAAATTTCGCATCCCCATAGCTTCCATATGCCTGTCGAAGACTCTCCTAGTAAGTGTCTTTATAAATGGGTCAGCTAAATTGTCCTCTGACACGATCTTGCGCACCGTGACATGCCCGCCCTCAATGAAGTCCTTTATCACATGATACTTCTTATCAATATGCTTACTTTTCTTGTGAAATCTTGGTTCCTTAGCATTAGCTACCGTCGCACTGTTATCACAGTACAGTGATACTGCTTTATCCATACCAGGAACTACCTCAAGATCCCCAAGGAACTTGCGGAGCCACACTGCTTCTCTCAAAGCATCACTAGCCACCACATACTCGGCCTCCATCGTTGAATCCGAAATGCAATCTTGCTTCACACTTCTCCAACTGATGGCACCGCCGCCATGAGTAAACACAAACCCCGAAGTCGATTTTCTAGAATCCAGACAGGATTGAAAATCCAAATCAGTGTATCCTAGAGGAGTTAAGTCCTCACCCAAATACACAAGCATATACCCTCGAGTCCTTCTTAGGTACTTGAAAATATGCTTTACCATAGCCCAATGCTTCGGTCTTGGATCCGCCTGAAATCGACTCACAATCTCGACCGCATAGCTAATATCCGGTCGTGTGCAAAGCATGGCATACATGAGACTACCACTACCGAAGCATAAGGCACCTTCTTCATGTATTCTCTTTCTTCATAAGACTTTGGAGAGTCTTTCTTAGAAAGAGTAATTCTAGACCTAGATGGTTGCCCACCTTTCTTGGAATCCTGCATTGCAAACCTCCTAAGAATTTTATCTATGTAGCCGGCCTGTGACAAAGTTATCATTTTGTTCTTCCTATCCCAAAAGATCTAGATACCGAGAACAAAATTAGCCTCTCCCAAGTCTTTCATGTCAAACTGCTTGGTCAACCATAATTTGACCGATGACAATGCCCCAACGTCATTGCTAATTAGCAAAATGTCATCCACATAGAGCAGTAGAAAAACCACATTCCCATCCTTTATGTGTTTGTAAACACATGGTTCATCCATATTTTGTGAGAACCCATAAGTTTTGATCACTTGATCAAATCTCACGTTCCAAGAACGGGATGCCTGCTTAAGTCCATAAATTGACTTTAGCAGCATACAAACCTTACCCTCTTGACCCGCGACCTTGAACCCGTTTGGTTGTTCTATATAAATGGACTCATCAAGATAGCCATTTAAAAAAGCCATCTTGCCATCTATCTGCCAAATCTCATAGTCGAGAGTGGCAGCTATGGACAAGAGAATCCGGATGGACTTGAGCATGGCTACTGGCAAAAAGGTTTCCTCATAATCGATTCCTTCCTTTTGCGTATAACCCTTAGCTACCAGTCTAGCCTTAAAGGTTTTGACCTTTCCCTCCACTCCTCTTTTCCTCTTGTAAATCCACTTACACCCTATGGGTTTTACCCCTTCGGGAAGATCCACAAGTTCCCAGACCCGATTAGTCTCCATAGACTTCATCTCTATGTTCATGGCCTCTGTCCAGAGTCTTGAATCAACATCCTCCATAGCTTCTACGTAAGTATAAGGATCCCTATCATGTTCATCTGGTTCAGCCAAAAAGACCTCCCCATTGAACATATACCTCTCAGGTTGATGCCCGATCCTCCCACTACGCCGAAGACCTTGAGATTGTTGTTCAGGTTTGTTTGGTTTTTCTACACTAATCGGAATGGCTTCGTTTGGAACCTCCGGGGTGAACGGATCACCCCTTAACTCCTCAAGCACCACTTTGCTTCAAGATTTAAAGTCGTCCATGTAACTCTCCTCAAGGAAAGTTGCATTAGTTGAAACCACGACTTTATTTTCCTTTGGGTTATAAAAATAACCCCCTTTAGTCCCTTTTGGATATCCTACAAACACGCAAACTTCTGAACATGCTTTCAACTTATTCGGATCCTTAAACAGGACATGAGCCGTACATCCCCATATGCGAATATGGTTTAAGGATGTCTTCCTTCTTGTCCATAACTCGTGAGGAGTTTTAGGGACCGATTTTGAAGGTACATTGTTCAAAAGATAACATGCAGTTTGCAGTGCATATCCCCAAAAGGATAAAGGCAATGATGAATAACTCATCATGGACCTAATCATGTCCAACAAAGTCCTATTCCTTCTCTCCGCTATGCCATTCTGCTGCAGAGTTCCCGGCGCAGTCAAATGGGATTAAATCTCATTCTCTAACAAGTGTCCCAAGAACTCATCGAAAGGTATTCCCCACCTCGATCAGATCAAAGTGCCTTTATGGGTCTACCCAATTGCTTTTCCACTTCAGCCCAAAACTCCCTGAACTTATCATAAGTTTTGCTTTTGTGGTGCACCAGGTACACATACCCATATCTTAAGTAATCATCAATAAAAGTGACGAAGTACTCATACCTTCCTCGTGCTCGGATGTTCATCGGTCCACAAACATCACTATGCACAAGTTCTTGAACCCCTTCGGTCCTATTGCCCTTAGACCCGTATGGTCTGTTGGTCATTTTACCCTCCAAACAAGATTCACATTGAGGTATAGATTCCACCTTTAAGTGACTTAAAGGTCCATCCCTTACCAACCTTTGAATCCTATTCAGGTTAATATGGCCAAGGCGTAAATGCCAAAGATAAGTCTTATTAGAGTGAGAAGTTTTAAGTCTTTTTGAGTCATTATCATTCATTTCAGCATTAAGCAACAAGTCCATCTTAGGTTTTATAAAATATAGATTATTTTGCATCTATCCAGAACAGATAAAAGATTTGTTTTTACAACTCATCACTTTTTCATTAAAAGATAGCACGTAGGAGTCTTTAAATAAAGAAGATACATAAATTAAATTCCTTTTAAATTTAGGAACATAAAAACAATCTCGCAAAATTAAATTCCTATAATTATCAAAGTAAAGATGGACATCTCCCACTGCTTCCGTTGAGACCAAGGATCCATCGCCCATCCGAAGCATGAAGTCCTCATGAAGCAGACTTCTCGTTTCTTTGAATCCCTACAGAGAAACACAAACATGATCAGTTGCTCTGGAATCTATGAACCAGATGTCACTGGATTCCTCAACTAAACAAGTTTTTAAATATAGAAGATCACACCTACCTCCCTTGGAAAGGAAGTCCTTGCAATTCTTCTTGATATGCCCGACCTTTCCACAAAAGAAGCACTTAAGCTTCTGTGGGTTCTTCTTCTTCTTCTTCTTGCTCTTGGTAGGAGCAAGAATAGAAGACTTCTCGTTCTTGGCCCGTTGCTTCTTTCCATTCCTTGAGTTAGGATTGGAACCAGAAGCAGCTACCATGTTGGCCTCACCACCAGTAGGAGACTCCCTGATCAGCAGTTCGAACTCCTGTAACTGTTTCATCAGTTCTATCAAGGTCATATCCTGTTTATTACTTAAATTAAAAGTAGCTCTAAACAGAATAAATTCCTTAGACCGAGTCTCAAAGACCATAGTCATATGAGTTTCGGCATCGATGTCGACTCCATTGGTTTGAGCCTCAGCGAGGTAACCCATGACCAACATCATGTGCTCCTTTACAGATGTCCCCAGTCTCTGCCTACAGTTTAAGAGTTTCTGAAGCGCCCCTTGTCGCTTTGTTATGGCCTAGCCTCCAAACATATCCTCAAGATTATCCAAGATCTGCTTCATAGTCTCATAATCCTGATGTTGAGCCTGCTGCACGTTGTTCATGCTAGCCATAACATAGTAGCGAGCCTGATCATTAGCATCTTTCCAATGATCGTACGCTTGGAATTGCTCATTACTTGAGTCTCCCGTAGGCTCGGGAGGACAAGGGGTTGTTAGTACATATTTCAGTTTCTCAAATGATAGGATGATGTCCAGGTTCCGTTTCCAATCGTTATAATTCTCACCGGTTAATTGGTTTTTGTCAAGTATCGATGATAAAGCGCTTTTAGACATTTTCAATCTACAATAAAGAATCATATACCAAACATAAGCAAACACATAATAATAATTTAGTAAGATAACACAATCATGTAAAATCATACAAATGTGTTTATGTGTCAAAACCTTGAAAATATCACAACCTTACAACGATAATTCCCAACTCAGAATTCAACAAGCTCCTAGGGGATTCATGCCAAATTCAATTAGGAACACGGATCCCCTCCTGAATAATATATGCCATCCAGAACCCGTATGATCCAACATATACTAATAATCGTTTCTTTAGCCATTAATTTTATTAACAGAGCTCCTAGGGGAGGTTAATAATAAAATTAACGTGAGTATATAACCATCGTTTCAATATTTTATCCATGATTTATAATCACCACCTAGGGGTGTGCAACCATAAATCATGCTAAAATACCTTATCATTTCAGAGATCCAATTGGTACATGATAGAAATCCCTTCCTAGGGGTCGGGACTACCATGTTCTTCCTATGGAGCAACGATGGAGGCCCTAGGTCCTCTCTTCGAAAACCTTCTCCCACTCAATCTTTTGAAGTCAAGGTTTTGTTTTAAAATTATGCATGAACAATTTTAATATGAGCAGCACTCTCTATCCTATATGACATGTTATCAATATACATGGTAAATCATATTATAATCCAGATAAGTAAAGCAATCAAGCAAAGCTACAAGAAAAATAATAATAATAGTAATATTATGGTTCCACCCTAGAGAGTCGTGCCTCTAAAGAGGAGCTATGGATTCCATATCTATGAATAACATGTCTACGCTATCAAGAGTCGTGCCTCCAATGTACCGGCATGCATACCACTATTAAGATGTGGGTGTCACCCTTTGGTACATCAAAAGACACAAGCTAAGGCAACGGGCCCACTATTCATCTCAGGATAAAGATACAACACAAATGATTGTCTAAAGTAAATCGATTTGTCGAGATACAATTATTAATCTAAATCAATTCACTTTATGTCCTGATCTAATACATCGTCATCTATAACGTGTCAATGTTTCTATTCACGGAGTCCACCTCCGATGGTCAAGACAAACCATCTCTCAAAAGGGATATAGACAACATAACAATCTTTGAATGAATAAAGCGTCCAACTTTATTCCCTCGATTACAGATCTTATGATTTAGACCATCACCTTAAGAATCATGTCTTCTGCATAATTCGTCCATCATATGCCCAATTCTTAAGATTTAGACCGATAGTCTCAGACTTTTGTTTGCTTAACATACATTCAACAAATATGAACGTATAGAGGACAAGATTTGGTATATAAATAATAAATAAATTCTTTATTAATAAAAATGTCTCTAAAAACTTATTACATTTTTACTCCTTAGGGCATACATGTCTAACAATAGCTCCACATAGCCACGAACAACCTTAAATACAAACTAAGTTTATTAATATCTAACTTAAGATATTCTATATTGCTAAGCTATCGCATGGTGTTCTAGTGTGCCATTTATGTCTGTAAAATCATATTATAAGGTGAAAATCTCAATCTAGGTTAAAAACAGTGAAAATGGTGAAAAACAACAAATTTTTGTAAAGCCTAGTTAGCCTGTCGGCTTCCTTGGTCTGACCTACCAAACTACATAGTTTAGCCTATCGACCATCTAGGTCTAGCCTGCCGAACCTGCTATGAGTTCGGCCTACCGATGTTATGAATCCAGCCTGCCGAACTAGAAAAATCTAAAAACTTCTATATTCAAGCTTCAGCCTCCCCAAGCTCAAATCTTCATTTCCAACCTATTTTCTCAACTCCTAGGCATACAAAACATTCATACATGATAGAAAAACATAATAGAACGCATTTAAACACATTAACTAATTTTACATAGAAATTTTCAATTAAATCTGAGAATAGAAAAAAGGAAAAACTTGGTTCTATCAAATTTTTTGTTCAATCAAGCTTAAATTCAAGTTGGGTTGTGTTATACTAACTTAGATTAGAGGTTTTCTAAGCTCATAAAACTTGGATTCCAACTTTCTAAGGAAATTTAGAAAATTTAGAAAAATTTTAAAATTTTGAAAAATAAACAAACTAACCTTGGATTTGAGCTTCAAATTGAGTTTATGATTGCCCAAATGCATTCCCAAGCTTCCAATCCACCAAGAATTGAAGCTTGAACTTGTTTTTGGATTGAAAATGATAGGAAAGAGAGAAAGAGAGGGACAGTGAGAGAGAGATGAGAGAGAGAGTCTGAGAGTGAGAGAGGGAGAGCATGAGAAAGTGAGGAAGAGAGGGAGAGTGGGAGAGATAAATAGAGAGAGGGAGAGTGGGAGAGATAAATAGAGAGAGGGAGTGGGAGGTTTCATTGTGTAAAAACCGTGTGCCACCCACGGTTTTGCAAAAAGAGTTATATTTGGCATTTGAGAAATTATTTTGTTCCAAAATTCAAAATAACATATAAAAGTAATTAAAAGTGATTGAAAATAATTGTAAGTAAAAATTAATTGGGAAATATTACAAAGTAGTTACATTGAGTTTGGATTACATCATAGCACACTAATTCACCATTTTATACACTAATCATACTTCATAAATGTTGGGGTGTTACACATATTCAAAAACTCATTTTATACCTTAGGGCCTTGGTATTGCACCATTAACATCATTAGGGCACGCTGTCACAAGAGAAGAGAGGTAGCTAATCCCGAACTAAACGTGACAAGTTCACCTTGTGGGACAAACATCATCATCATCATCATTGGGTGTACAACACCTTAATTATGTAATATAATATATATACATATAGTTTTGTGAAAACGTCATATGCATCATGAAATAACATTGAAAACATCCATAAAAAAGACATTCTTCAAAACTAGGGTAAAAGGAGTCTTTCGAATGAGAAATGCATAAACATTAGCATTTCTTAAAACTTTCCATAATTTTTAGTCATGTTACAGATGAGAATATACTTACTTGACTTTTAACAATTTTACTTAGCCTCTTGCAAGTGGATGGTTTCCTTTCTACTTCCAACGACTCAAGTGCCTCAAACATCTTTAATGTTATAACATGGTGATAAAAGAAACATTTTTGGTGTAAGAGCATTCTCAAAACATCACATTGAACATGATCACAATAAGCAATTTTATACTTGATCAATTAAACTAACTTACACTATTATCATAATTTAGGCTGGTTCAATACCTTAACTCGGTGGCAAGATTTTTATAAAATCATAGAAAATTTAATGGCCTTGAAATTTTTAGACAGCGTTCCTAACTTGTACATATATCCATAGAATAAATTGCATGACATTTGGATAAGTCTGTGCGATTATCATAATTTTTTCAAAATGCAACTCAGTTTTTGGACGAATAACCTGGAAAGCCAACATTCCATGAATTTTTAAAAATCACACAAAATTTGAAATGACTTGAAATTTTTATTACATATTCTACACATCTATAAGAATCATGACATTTAATTTCATCACAATTGGATTATTTACGTTATTATTTCATGTGCTACAAGATGTGAATCTGTTGTTGGAATTTTGGTTTAGGCAATGGCAATAAACAAATTGTAGAAAAATCACCAAAATTCCAATGGCTTTGAAATTTTTACCAGACATAATAGACATATAGACCTACTCGCAGAATTAATTTCATCAAGTTTGAGCAAGTGTAACTATTTTTCTTACACTTTAGAATTCACAACAACAATCTACCATTATGAACAACCTACTGGCAGTCAACAATCAATGAATTTTATAAAATTATACAAAATTTCAATTGATCTAAATTTTTAGCATAGCATTCCCAACATGCCAACATAGTGCCAGAAAAATTTCCTTTACGTTTGGGTCACTCTAAGTATTTTTCAACAATGCCAAATTTTACAAAAAAACATTGTAGTAAAATTATCAAAACAGTGAGTAGTATTTATTCTACGATTTATTTCTCTAATTATAACATAAGCATGTAACTAAAAATTTGCAAACATAAACTAAACATAGAAATGAGCATTCACAAATTTTTCTACTATTAAACACATCCCATAACATCATCAAACAAACCATATCATTTGAAGGCAATTTAAGAACTATAAGAACAACATTCAATTCAAATTCTCAAACAAATCAAAAATAGCTTATACGAACCCGAAATTTTTATGGGAGGTGTCTAACATAGAGATATACAATGCTCAAAAGAAATTTTCTCAAAATATCATGTATATTTTTCCCAAAAAAATCCCAAAATACAGGTTTTTGCCTAAAAATAGGATTAGAAAACAATATTCATAAAAATTTTCTTTCTCAGACAAAATCAAATATTAAATAATATAAAATAATTCCCACAAAAGCCATAATATCATAGTAAAAATTTGGTATAAAAATATATAGAAAACAGACTCAAAACGTGGTCAAAAACTCCTTTCTGGCCCGACGACGGTTTTGGCAAAACACACCGTAACTCGTTCATTTTGGCTTCCAATTTTAAAAGAAAATGCTTTGTGCTTAATTTGGAGGTGCATGGGAGTATTCAGAGTGAAGGTTTAGAGGCATGCAAAGGGTGACGCGACTTGGCTGGAGGTGTGCTTGTGTGTTTCTTGGGTTGGCCGTGAGAAAATGAGAGGAAGTTATGAGAAAGAAAAGAAGAGAGAAGGAGGTTAGCAGTAATGTGTTTTTGGTTCTATATTGTGACTTCCTTGTAGCAACAAACTCAATCCAAAGAAGGAAAATGTAAGATGGTGGTGAGAAGCATTCAAATGTTTTGTCAGAGAAAAAGAAAATGATGGAGGTATTGGTGGAGGCGTGAGTGTAAAAGAAACTGATTGCTCACATGCTCTTGTAGACAATGGTGAGTGGCCTAGCATAATTCCATGCTAAAAAGAAGGAATGGAGCATAAAAGATGGAGGTTGTGGGGATGCTTGGTATGCACAGGCAACATTACTAAAGCATGGTTGTCTATAGAATATTTTCTAATCTCAAAAATAATGATTTGGATAAGTTTGTGGGTATATTAGATGCTTTAGGACGTGGAAAGTTGAAATAGATGGAGAAAAGATTGATTTGGAGTTGAATGAGTTGTATTATGTAGGTCAGAACGTGGGAAGAAGGAGCTCCAAACGACATGTCGTTTTGGGCCTTTTTTTTTTTGTTGCATTTCTACCTCCCAAAACGACATGTTGTTTTGGGTGCCTCTAGTGCACATCTGCCTCCCAAAACGACAAGTCGTTTTCAAAGACCCCCCCCCCCCCCCTTTTTTTTAACAAAAATCTAAAAATTTTGAAACTTTTTGAAAATTTGACAAAAAGAGTTCCAAAGTCAAAAAATTTTCTAAAATTAAAAATAAATCTCCCAAACATTCAAAAATTGAAAACATCATATCCGAACAGATCAAAATCCAAGTAAATCACCAAAATTAAACATTCCTAAGACAAGAAATCTCAATAATCATTCATTAGGCATTTAATGTCGCTGGAATTTCCTTAGTCTATCCACTACAACATCAATCACTAGTTTATAATAAAATTCATAATCATAAATATCATAGGAGAATTATCATACAAAAAGTGCTTCTAAGTCATATTTGCATTCACATTGTAGCATGAAAGCATTAAGCATTACATATTGTCAGTTAAAGAAAACGGTGGGTGTTACATTTAGAGCACTTAGTCATTGAGAAAATTTTTTACTTTATTTTTATGTTATTATTTCTATTTTTTTTTGTCTTATTTTATGTTATTTTTATGTTATTATTTCAAGTTTTATCTTTTACTTGAGGAAAAGCAAAATAGTAAGTTTGAGGGTATGATAACTCTATAAAAATAATATTATTCATGCCCTCAAATGTACATATTATTGTTGTATTATTTATAGTTTTATTTACTTTTAATTGTGTTTGTTTACTTTTATACAATTACTTTTTATTTCTTTTTTGTTAATTTAGTTTTATTTCTTCTTAATTTGTTTTATTTTAATTGAATTTTATTATCATCATCATCATCATAATTTTTTATTTTCCTTATATTTGTATGTTAAATATGTGTCAAGGACACGTTAAGTTGGAGGAATTTTGGGGTCAAAAAGATAGTCAAAAATTCAAATTTGAAATGTCTAAAACAAGGATACTCATGTAGCTGAAGAAAACCTTGAAACTCTCTATTTGGGTCATTGGATCAGTGTCCTGGCCATTAGACGCATGCATGCGCCACACACCTGGCTAAGGTGTATCCTAAATAGAACAGCATAGCACTCGCCCTATCATAGCTCGCCATGTGTCGCACATGTCCCCCACTATTCTAGCTCTCTTGGATCCTATGCGGCGCAGCCCATTCTATAGCTATGCTTCCTCGCGCCTCAGCCTGTCTTGATCAACCACGTGTCGCACATTAGCCTATCTTCGACCGCATTGCAAAACAGGTCCATGCTCATTAGGAGCCCTAGTGGCTTTCTCTCCCTTTTTACGGTGGTGTTGGATTTGCGAAAATGATATATATTTCAGCAGGACTTCATTTTTCAAGGAGGTGAAGATACAAAGACAAAGACCCCAAGGAGAAGCTAAAAACCACTTTTTTGTGGGGTTTGAGTGCTAATTCCAAGGGAAGCAAAATGAAGAAAAAAGAAAAAAATAGAAACAAATAGTTGGTTTTTTTTTTATTTTAGTTTAGGATTTACTTTTATTATAGATTAGTTATTTTATTTTTTTTATGTACCTTTTAAGAGGGCATTTTTGGAGCTTCAAAATGGAGGAAGAAACAGATTTGGGGAGATAAGCTCTTAGGGAGTTTTTCAGATTCTCACTAGTAGAGTATCACTCTTAATCTCTAAACTGATCTAAGTAACTCTTAAACTTACTCCCTATTTATAGAGGTTGGTCCTAGGGTCAGTCCTTATCAAAATAGGTCTCAAAAATTCAAAACAGAATCAAGTTCGGATCAATATCTGATAAGATCCACATAAAAACGCGTTCGCTCCTCGACAGGTCGATCAGGATGATCGGCAGGCCGAATAGCTCCATTGGTAGGCCGAACATGTAGATCAGTAGGCCAAACTACCGAATAAAAATCTCAGTGAATCTTTTACTTTTCACCCGAGATTCTACAGGATAAAGTCTCAGTTTTAATTCAAATAACCCAATAGAGAAGCTATCTGATTAAAACAACTTTATCTAGATAATCTCTAAGAAAATAAATGGATTCCTAATAATTCTACAAGTTTATCTTGATCTAATTTATCCAAAAATTAAATCAACCGACAAATAGAGAAGAATTATCCAATCCAAATAATTCAACATGTTTATCTTGAATTAATTTTATGACAAAATTAATTCAACCGATAAACAGACATGAATGATTTGATTCTTCTAAATTTGAACCAATCTAATAAATCTAACAAAAGTCACCAATTATTAGAAAAGCACGCCGTATCGTTATAGGATGTTGTGAGCTAGCAAAGGGGACCAAATGGACCTATATAGTTCAAGCTCCCAATAATTATGAAACCCAATATCCCAAATATATATTTCACAATTATCAACTCCAACGCTACTCCACTAAAACCTTAGAGCTATGCTCTTGAACTACATAGAATTACGAAGCCCGTATAGCCAAGTCTCTATGACATATCATAGTGTATCGTATCCCCGTATGATAATCCATAATTGGCTTAAGGACAAGTTCTATCATACCTTTCCGATTATTTTTATCTTACGTTCCATTATCTCACCATCAAAAAACTTACCATCCAAAGACAGTATACCATTCGGTTAGACCTATGTATCCAAACAGTTGAACACTCCAGTTTTTCAATTATAGGATAACGCATATAAGAGGATATCACTACTCCTAAAGAAGAGCTATGGATTCCATATCTATGAATAACAAGTCTATGCTATCAAGAGTCATGCCTCCAACGTACCGGTATGCATACCACAATTAAGATGTGGGTGTCACCCTTTGGTACATTAAAAGACACAAGTCAAGACAACGGACCCACTATTCATCTTAGGATTAAGATACAATACAAATTATTGTCAAAAGTGAATCGATTTGCCAAGATAGAATTATTAATCCAAATCTATTCACTTTACGTCCCGATTCAACACATCGTCGCCTATGACAACGCGCCAATATTTCTATTCACGGAGTCCACCTTCGATGGTCAAGACAAAGCATCTCTCAATAGGGATATAGACAACATAACAATCTTTACATGAATAAAGCGCCCAAATTTATTCCCTCGATTGCGGATCTTATGATTTTGACCATCAACCTAAGAATCGTGTCTTTTGCATAATCTGTCCATCATATGCCCAATTCTTAAGGTCTAAACCGATAGTCTTAGACTATTATTTGCTTAACATACATTCAACAAATATGAACATAAAGAGGACAAGATTTGGTATATAAATAATGTGTAAATTCCTTATTGATAAAAATGTCTCCAAAAACTTATTACATTTTTACTCCTTAGGGCATACATGTCTAACAATCTCCCACTTGCACTAAGTGAGTAAATATGACAAATCTCGTATCCCCATAGCTTCCACATGCTTCTCGAAGACTCTCCTAGTAAGTATCTTGTTAAATGAATCAGCTAAATTGTCCTTTGACGCGATCTTGCACACTATGACATGTCCGCCGTCAATGAAGTCCCTTATCACATGATACTTTCGATCAATATGCTTACTCTTCTTGTGAAATCTTGGTTCCTTAGCATTAGCTACCGCCGCACTGTTATCACAGTATAGTAATACCGCCTTATCCATACCAAAAACTACCTCAAGATCCCTAAGGAACTTGCGAAGCCACACTGCTTCTTTTAAAGCATCACTAGCTACCACATACTCGGCCTCCATCGTTGAATCCAAAGTGCAATCTTACTTAGCACTTCTCCAACTAATGGCATGCCACCCAGAGTAAACACAAAAGCCAAAGTCGATTTCCTAGATTCCAGAGAGGATTGAAAATCCAATCAGTGTATCCTAGAGGAGTCAAGTCCTCACCGAAATACACAAGCATATACCCTCGAGTTGTTATCAGGTACTTGAAAATATGCTTTACTGCAACCCAATGGTTCAGTCCTGGATCCGCCTAAAATCGACTTACAATTCCGACCGTATAACTAATAACCGATCGCGTGCAAAGCATGGCATACATGAGACTACCCACTGCCGAAGCATATGGAACCTTCTTCATGTATTCTCTTTCTTCATAAGACTTTGGAGAGTCTTTCTTAGAAAGAGTAATTCCAGACCTAGATGGTTGCTCACCTTCCTTAGAATCCTGCATTGCAAACCTTTTGAGAATTTGATCTATGTAGCTGGCCTAGGACAAAGGTATCATTTTGTTCTTCCTATCCCAATAGATATGGATACTGAGAACAAAATTAGCCTCACCCAAGTCCTTCATGTCAAACTGCTTGGTCAACCATAATTTGACCGATGACAACGCCCCAATGTCATTGCCAATTTGCAGAAAGTCATCTACATAGAGCAGTAGAAAAACCACCTTCCTGTCCTTAATGTGTTTGTAAACACATGGTTCCCACATTTTGTTAGAACCCATAAGTCTTGATCACCTAATCAAATCATATGTTCCAAGAACGTGAAGCCTGCTTAGGTCCATAAATTGACTTCAACAGCTTAAAAACCTTACCCTCTTGACCAGTGACCTTGAACCCGTCTAGTTGTTCCATATAAATGGACTCATTAAGATAGCCATTCAAAAAAACCATCTTGACATCCATCTGCCATATCTCGTAGTCAAGAGCAGCAACTATGGACAAGAGAATTTGGATGGACATAAGCATGGCTACAGGCAAAAAGGTTTCCTCATATTTGATTCCTTCCTTTTGCGTATAACCCTTAGCTACCAGTCTAGCTGTAAAGGTTTCGACCTTTCCATCTGCTCCTCTTTTCCTCTTGTAGATCAACTTGCACCCTATGGGTTTTACCCCTTCGAGAAGATCCATAAGCTCCTAGACCTGATTAGTCTCCATAGACTTCATCTCAATGTTCATGGCCTCTGTTTAGAGTTTTGAATCAACATCCTCTATACTCTCTGCGTAAGTATAAGGATCCCTATCATGTTTATCCAGTTCAGCCAAAAGGACCTCCTTATTGAACATATACCTCTCAGGTTGATGCCCGATCCTCCCACAACACAAAAGCCCCTTAGGTTGTTGTTCGGGCTCGTTTGGTTTTTCTACACTGATCGGAACGGTTTCATTCAGAACCTTTGGAGTGATCAGATCACTCCTTAACTCCTCAAGCACCATTTTGCTTTGAGGTTTAAAGTTGTCCATGTAACTCTCCTCAAGGAAAGTTGCATTAGTTGAAACTATGACTTTATTTTCCTTTAGGTTATAAAAATAACCCCCTTTAGTCCCTTTTGGATATCCTGCAAATGCGCAAACTTCTGAACAAGCTTCCAACTTATTTGGATCCTTAAACAGGACATGAGCCGGACATCCCCATATGTGAATATGGTTTAAGGATGTCTTCCTACCCGTCCATAACTCGTGAGGAGTTTTAGGGACTGATTTTCAAAGCACATTGTTCAAAAGATAACATACGGTTTGTAGTGCATATCCCCGAAAGGATAAAGGCAATGATGAATAACTCATCATGGACCTAATCATGTCCAACAAAGTCATATTTCTTCTCTCCACTATGCCATTCTGCTACAGAGTGCCCGGCATAGTCAAATGGGACAAAATCCTATTCTCTAAAAAGTGTTCCAGGAACTCGTTAGAAAGGTATTCCCCACCTTAATTGGATCAAAGTGCCTTTATGGGTCTACCTAATTGCTTTTCCACTTCATCCTGAAACTCCTTGAACTTGTCAAAAGTTTCACTTTTGTGGTGCATCAGGTACACATACCCATATCTTGAGTAATTGTCAATAAAACTGATGAAGTACTCATACCCTCCTCGTGCTTGGATGTTCATCGGTCTGCAAACATCACTATGCGTAAGTTCTAGAACCCCTTCAGCCCTATTGTAGCGCCCCCCTTACGGACGTCACATATGTCGTTACATTCATACATTACATACTTATTTAATCATTTAATTAAAGATTAAGTAAAAAATTTATATGATACTTTAATTGTAAACTTAGTTAAGGAAAACATAACCAGGATCCACATGTACAATTTTTTTTTTACAACATTCGCAAATTTAATCCATAATTTAAACTCACTTTACTTTTGATCATAAACTTGTTTAAATAAGATAAATATACCAAATTACTAAATCATATCTCATGAAAATATCACATCACTTAAAAGCTACTTGCTCCCACAGTTCGGCAGGCCGAACTTGGGACTTCGGCAGGCCGGACATAATCGGCAGGCCGACAGAGGCTCTACAATCTGGCTTTAAACACTTATCAACGTTCGGCAGGCCAAACCTTCAAACAACGACAGGCTGACCAATGATGTTCGACAGGCCGACCGAGCCAAAAGTTTTTCAAAAAAACTAAATTTTAAGCAAAATTCAACTTTTCATAAAAATGCGGAAGATCGAAATCCTTAAAATGATGAAATAAAATATAAAAACATAGTTCATGTATTCTTAAAACTTAACAAATAAATATGTCCATATTATAGAACTTGATTAAAAACATATAAACTTTCTTCTTGGCGTTCTTCCAGTTACAATTCATCATACTTTGCTCACACACCATTCCATATCCTCTGCCTAGTCCACGACTTTCTTACCCTTATCTGCAACATGACATAAACTTGACTAAGCTAATGCTTAGTAAGTACATATAATTCTTACAATTTAAAATATTTCATATACATCATCATCATCATATCATAAAAGTGCATTAAGCACAATTTCTTAGAAATATATCTTTCATTACTTGATCATATTCAAACTTATTCCATTTTATCTTAAGGGCCCAAGTGTTGCACCATAACATCATTATAGGTGCGCCGTCATGAGAGGAGAAGGGTAGCTAATCCCAAACCAAACATGACATAATAACTTATCATAGCATAGCATTGGTGTGCAACACTTATTAGGTGATACTTATATACATAACTTTCGTACTTTGAAACATGTCATCATCATACATGTATAACTTTTAAACATAGAAACTTTTCATAAGAACACTTTAAATAAAATCATCATAACATCATCATAAAATAAACATCATTAAGAACATAATTTCAAACCTTATAAAACGTATCATGTTGCAGGTGAAAATGTACTTACCATCAAAGCTAGCTTACTTAACCTTAATATGATTCGGTGACAATGCCGCGGCTCGATGTGCTCGTTCCTTAGCGTGTTCATGCCATTTATCCATTTAAAAATACAATAAAATTAATACTTATCATAAAATACAATATCCATTCATATACCATCACATATACATTCATCTCATATAAACATACTTCATAACATGCATCCTTAAGTATAATCATCAAAACATCTCATACATTACAAACATGAAAATCTACCAACAATAATAATAATGTAGATGAGTACTCTTTTGAAAACATTTTCTAACAATTGAAATATATATATATTTTAATTTTAAAATTCATACTAATATGTTATTATCAAACATTTCAATAGCATAAAAATATTTCATCATCAATAAAATCATTTAAGCATATAAAACTCATAAAATGAAAGTCCAAAATTAACATTGCTAAAACAGTTTTCTTGCCCTAAACTCATAGAAATTTCATAACATAAATTACACTCATCAAAACATTACAAAACTTTACAGTCCATAACATAACATATACATGAACATTTTTACCAAATTTCATGAAAAACAACATTCATTTATTCCTTGAACAAAAATTACATTTTCATGCATCATAATTAAATAACAATATTTTACTGTGAGGGGTAAAGGATAGAAAATTCATAACTTATCATAGAAAATTCGTAATGACTTGAAATTTGGAGGAACATCACATAACACATGTATGAACATCATATAAAAATTCAGAACAAAATACCATACTAGACAAAGATACTACAAACGAATTGAGGAGGAGAAATACTTTTCGAGAACATCAAATGAAATGAATTCTTACCTTAAAAATTTTCATCTCAAAATTTTTGAATTCAACCAACGAAATATAACTTTTTCTTAAAATTTCTTGTAGAGAATTTTCAAGAGATAGAGAGAAATAGAATTCATGGAGAAGAGAAGAAGAAGAGATGAATGAGAAAACGTCTCAGAAATGAATGAGAGGAGACGTGAGAGGATAAGAGAAAAATGGGAAAAAGAATGTTAAAATTTTTAATGTAATGTTAATGGGCATAACGTACAAAAAAGGAGAGTCAAAACTCTTCATTAGGTCAGAAATTTTCTGACTCAAATGGTGGCTAATTGGCGTGGAGGAAGGAGAGCAAAAAGGAAAAGTCAAAACTATTAGTCTCACTTACCATATTTTTGCCCTCTAAAAATAGGAAACCATTTAAAATAATACCAATAAATGCAAAGTCAAACATTTTATTTCCTTAAATGAGGAAATTAATCCATAAATATGCCAATTAATCACCCAATTAACGTAATTATCTTAGCCATAAATTTGGAGAGATTTCTGCTGACTGCTCGTCAGCTGTCTTCGGCCTGCCGACTCACCACTTTGGCTTGTCGGTTCCACCAAGTTTGGCCTGCCAATGGTTTCCATCGGCCTGCCGATCTTTGACAGACTTTTCAGCCTACGGAACTTGAAAGTCCGGCCTATCAAACTGTCTTTGAATACCATACATTAATACATTCAAATCATCATTGCATCATAATTAAACATACATTAAAAATTAACATGAACACTTGAGCACAACGATTCCATGCGGTCGTCACCTGTCATAAAACTTGAAATAATGAGTTAGTAACATAAAATCATGAATCATTAAAAAAAATTCTTAGCATCGTTACTAACTTAACATGATTCGTTACATAAAAATACGTGGGTGTTACAATTCTCCCCACCTTATAAAAGTTTTGTCCTCGAAACTTAGAATAACTGCAGATACATAGATCTCATGTCATCTTCATGTTCCCATGTAGCTTCTTCAACTTGATGATTTCGCCATAATACCTTGACTAATGGAATTTCTTTATTCCTCAAGGTCTTGGTTCTTCGATCGAGTATTTCTATTGGCTTCTCTTCATAACTCAAATCTTCTCTTATCTCGATCACTTGTGGCTCAATCACATGCGTAGGGTCCAGGACATACTTCTTGGGCATAGAGACATGAAACACATCGTGCATTGCAGACATTTGTAAAGGTAACGTCAACTGATAAGCTACTTTGTCTATCCGTTTGACAACTTCATAAGGATCGATAAATCTTAGACTTAACTTGCCTTTCTTCCCATATCTCATAACTCCTTTCATCGGTGCAACTTTCAAAAACATAGATTCGTCCACGGCAAACTCTAAGGGTCTTCTTCTCTTGTTAGCATAACTCTTCTGATGGCTTTGGGCGGTCTCTATTCTTCATCTTATCAACTTTATCATCTCAGAAGTTTCGTTAACAGAATCAGTCCTTCCAGCATCAACGCTTTCCATCAACTTCTTCTCACCAGCTTCGTGCCAACCATATCGACGACCTGCATTTTAGTCCATACAGTGCTTCATAAGGTGCCATTCCTATTGTTGCCTGAAAGCTGTTGTTGTAAGCAAACTCTACTAATGGCAACATTTTACACCAGCTGGTCTTAAAATCGAGAGAACAAGCTCGTAGCATATCCTCTAAAATCAAGTTCGTCCTCTCTATTTGGCCGTCTATTTGAGGATAAAAAGCTGTACTGAAATGTAGCCTGGTTTCCATTGCAGTCTGTACACTCTTTCAAAACTTAGATGTGAACCTGCCATCACGATCTGAGATGATTGACTTGGGAATCCCATAAAGTCGTACAATCTCCTTAACATAGAGTTCCGCTAACCGTTCCATAGAGTAAGTGATCTTGATGGGAATGAAATGCACCGTCTTAGTCAGTCGATCCACAACTACCCAAATTGCATCATAACTATTCATACTTCTGGACAAACCGGTAATGAAATCCATTGCTATATCCTCCCGTTTCTATTTCGGTATTTGGATAGACTACAGTTCACCACCAGGTCTCTGGTGTTCAGCCTTTACTTGTTGACATGTCATACATTTCTTTGTATACAAAGCAACATCATGTTTCATTCCAAACCACCAAAAGTTACCCTTTAGATCATTATACATCTTTGTTGCACCTGGATGAATAGAGTAAGGAGTGTCATGAATTTCCGCCAAGTTCTTTTCCCTTAAGTCATCAACATTGGGAACACATAAGCGGCCCTTGAGGTACAGAGTTTTATCATCCACAATACAAAACACTTGACATTTTCCTTCTTTCATTTCTTGCTAAATCCTTACAAGGCTTACATCTTCATCTTGTTTTCTCTGAATTTCATCATACATCGTCAGTGCAAGAGAGAGTGTTGAGAGTTGCCCTGTAATAAGTTCCAAACCGAAGTCTAGAATTTCCCTTATTAAAGGTAGAGACATAGCTTGCATTGACATCAACGTGACAACTAACTTCCTACTTAGAGCATCAGCCACTCGGTTAGCTTTTCCAAGATGATAAAGGATTTCACAATCGTAATCCTTCACCAACTCTAGCCATCTTCGTTGTCTCATGTTTAGGTCCCTTTGCATGAAGAAGTACTTCAGACTTTGATGATCAGTAAAGATCTTGCATTGGACCCCATATAAATAATGCCTCAATATTTTCAATGCAAATACAACTGTTGCTAACTCGAGATCATGAGTAGGATAGTTCTTTTCACAATCCTTCAGTTGTCTTGACGCATAAGCAATCACCCTTTCATTTTGCATTAAAATAGCTCCAAGGCCCATCTTGGATTCATCACTATAAATTACAAATCCATCATTCCCTTTCGATATAGCCAATACTAGAGCTGTCGCTAGCCTCTTCTTCAGTTCCTGAAAACTCTTCTCGCATGCATCTGTCCATTCATACTTCTTTCCTTTGTGAGTCAGATTCGTGAGTGGAGCTGCTATCTTGGAGAAGTCTTCTACAAATCTTCAATAATATCCTGCTAAACCCAAGAAGCTCCTTATTTCACTTGCATTCGTTGGTTGCTTCTAGTTGAGAACAGCTTCTACTTTAGCAGGTTCAACCATAATCCCTTCCTTTGAAATAACATGCCCCAAGAAAGACAATTTATCAAGCCAAAACTCGCATTTAAAAAACTTTACATATAGCTGGTGTCTTCTTAAAGTCTCCAACACAATCCTTAAATGCTCTACATGTTCTTCTTGATTCTTTGAATAGACAAGAATATCATCGATAAATACAACAACAAATTTATCGAGAAAATCCTTGAATAGCTGGTTCATCAAATCCATAAAAGCTGTCGATGCATTTGTCAGACCGAAGGGCATAACCACAAATTCATAGTGACCATACCTCGACCTGAAGACAGTTTTAGGAATATCTCCTTCTTTAATTTTCAACTGGTGGTATCCCGATCTTAGATCAATCTTTGAAAACACAGATGCACCCTTGAGCTGATCAAACAAATCATCGATTCGAGGCAACAGGTACTTGTTCTTGATTGTCACCTTATTCAGCTCTTCTATAGTTAATGCCGAGTCTCATAGAGCCATCCTTCTTCTTTACAAGCAAGACTAGAGCTCCCCAAGGTGAGTGAATCGGCCTGATGAATCCTTTGTCAAGTAGCTCCTTTAATTGGGTGTGAAGCTCCTTTAACTCTGCCGAGGTCATTCTATAGGGTACTTTTGAGATCAGTTCAGTGCCTGGAACGAGCTCAATCTCGAATTCAACTTCTCTTTCTGTTGGTAGACTTATCAGGCATCAGGAAACACATCTGCATATTCATAAACTATATGGACATCTTCAATTCTTATCATTTCTTCTTGGCTTCTGTCTACAATGTTTGCCAGATAGCCCATGCAGCCACTTGCTAATAACTTCCTTGCTTTCATTACAGATAGAAACATGCAGGGTTTCTTTCTGGACTCACCAGCATAAACGAACTTCTGATCACCTTCTAGATGGAAGATCACCTTTCATTTTTGAAATTCAATAGAAGCATTGTACTTGCTCAGGAAATCCATCCTAAGAATCATATCGTAATCAGGCATGTCGATCACAATGAGGTTGATGAAAAGTTTCCTATCAGAAATCCATAGGGGTACTATACGCAGACAGTGCGTAGATAATATTACTTCCCCGGAAGGTAGTGTCGTAGTGAATCCCTATCTCATAGGCTCTAAACAAACCTCTAACTTTTTAGCAAAAGACATAGATACAAAAAAATGTGTGGCACCCATATCAAAGAGAACATAAGCATCATTAGATAAACTTGTTATCTGACCTGTGACCATATTGGAGGCTTCAGCATCCACTTGTTCTTTCATCATGGCATATATGCGGGCATTCGTCGGTGGGGCTTCAATTCTCCCTTGATTGATAAGTGGCCCTTCAAGGGAAGCTTGTATCTGATGAAGCTGGGCTTGAGGAGGAGCTCTCTGAGGGGCATTGGTATTCATCAATCTAGGGTAGTTCTTGACAAAGTGGTCTTCACGCCCACAAATAAAACATTGGTTTGTTCCCAAGCGACATTCTCCTGGATGCTTCTTTCCACATTTGGTACATGGTTGAAACCGCCTGTTATTGTTGTTGTGCTGACCATCATTATGGCTCTTATTGTCTTGGCCCTACTAATTTTGAGGATTGCCCTTCCTCTTGTTATTCCTCCAGTTCTGGTTGCTGTTGTTGCTGTTGTTGTTGTTGTTGTTGTTGTTCCTGTGTGGAGGACGGTTCTGGTTAGTTGCATTATTGGCTTGTTGGCCAGACTGAGGTTGGTTCCTTCTTAGGTTGGACAAGTGGAACTCCACACGCTGGGCCCTCATACAACCTGCTCTTGAGTCCTAGGTGGACTTGTCCCATCAACGATCACAGCAATTTCTGGCCTAAGGACTCTGATTAGCCTTCTGACCCTTTCACTTTCATCCATAACCATTCCTGGACATAGGCGGGCTCGCTGGTCAAACTTCGTCACCACATCAGTGACTGACATATCCCCCTAGCGTAGGTTCTCGAACTCCTCATAATGTTTCCTTGTAACGTTCATGTGGAAAAACTTCATGTTGAACTTATGAACGAAGTAAGCCCATGTCATTTCATCAACATTCCTACTCTGTTTGATGCCGTCCCACCATATCCTGGCCTCCATGGTGAGGCAATACGAGGCACAAAGGACCTTCTCATTGTCCGTGAAATCCATGAGTCTTAGGGTGGCTTCAATCATCTTCAACCATCCTTGAGCTACTAGCGGATCCTTTGAACCCTTGAAGTCTGCTAGCTTAACCCTCTTCCATCTGACTAGAAGAGGTTCCTGATAGGCCGCTCTTAGTTCAGCAGCAGGAACTAGGACTTCATTAACTTGTGGCTGAGGAGGAGGAGGCTCATCATTGCCTCGACGGTCGTCATTCTGGCCATTGGCCCATAATTCTACGATCACTCTCCTTTGTTCCTCCAACTGCCTTTGCAGTTCAGCAATCATTGTCATGAGCCTTTCATTGGTTTGGGTGCTCGTCTACATTCTTCTATGCCCGTCCATCGTTAATTCTCCTAAAAGAATTAGGAACTTAGAAATAATCTTCTAATACGAGACAGGTTTTCACTAGTAGAGCATTAATCATTAAACATCTAGACTTTATTCTTATCCTTATACTTGCATCAAAACATCTAACTTTAAAACATACTTACTTGGAGGACTTGGATTGACGTGTGGCAATATGAATTGCAATAAAAAATTTACTCTGATACTAAAGCCTGTAGCGCCCCCCTTACAGACGTCACAAATGTCGTTACATTCATACCTTACATACTTACTTATTTAATCATTTAATTAAACATTAAGTACAAAATTTATATGATACTTTCATTGTAAACTTAGTTAAGGAAAACATAACCAGGATCCATACGTACAATTTTTTTTTTACGACATTCGCTAATTTAATCCATAATTTAAACTCACTTTACTTTTGATCATAAACTTGTTTAAATAAGATAAATATACCAAATTACTAAATCATATCTCATGAAAATATCACATCACTTAAAATATACTTGCTCCTACAATTCGGTAGGCCAAACTTGGGACTTCAGCAGGCCGGACATAATCGGCAGCTCGGAGATCATCAATCGGCAGGCCGGTAGAGGCTCTGCAATTTGGCTTTAAACACTTATCAACGTTCGGCAGGCCGAATATGTGATCGGCACGCCGAACCTTCAAACATCAGCAGGCCGACCGAGAAAAAAGTTTTTAAAAAAAAACTAAATTTTAAGACAAAATTCAACTTTTCATAAAAATGCAGAAGATCGAAATCCTTAAAATGATGAAATAAAATATAAAAACATAGTTCATGTATTCTTAAAACTTAACGAATAAATATGTCCATATTATAGAACTTGATTAAAAACATATAAACCTTCTTCTTGGCGTTCTTCCGGTTATAATTGATCATACTTTGCTCACACGACATTCCATATCCTCCGCCTAGTCCACGACTTTCTTACACTTATCTGCAACATGACATAAACTTGAATAAGCTAATGCTTAGTAAGTACATATAATTCTCACAATTTAAAACATTTCATATACATCATCATCATCATATCATAAAAGTGCATTAAGCACAATTTCTTAGAAATATATCTTTCATTACTGATCATATTCAAACTTATTCCATTTTATCTTAAGGGCCCAAGTGTTACACCATAACATCATTGTAGGCGCGCCGTAATGAGAGGAGAAGGGTAACTAATCCCAAACCAAACATGACATCATAACTTATCATAGCATAACATTGGTGTGCAACACTTATTAGGTGATACTTATATGCATAACTTTCATACTTTGAAACATGTCATCATCATACATGCATGACTTTTAAACATAGAAACTTTTCATAAGAACACTTTAAATAAAATCATCATAACATCATCATAGAATAAACATCATTAAGAACATAATTTCAAACCTTATAAAACATATCATGTTGCAGGTGAAAATGTACTTACCGTCAAAGCTAGCTTACTTAACCTTAATATGATTTGGTGACAACGCAGCAGTCTCGATGTGCTCGTTCCTTCGCGTGTTCATGCCATTTATCCATTTAAAAATACAATAAAATTAATACTTATCATAAAATAGAACATCCATTCATATACCATCACATATACATTCATCTCATATAAACATACTTTATAACATGCATCCTTAAGTATAATCATCAAAACATCTCATACATTACAAACATGAAAATCTGCCAACAATAATAATAATGTAGATGAGTAATCTATTGAAAACATTTTCTAACAATTAAAATATATATATTTTAATTTTAAAATTCATACTAATATCTTATTATCATACATTTCAATGTCATAAAAATATTTCATCATCAATAAAATCATTTAAACATATAAAACATTTCATAAAACGAAAGTCCGAAATTAACATTGCTAAAACAGTTTTCTTGCCCTAAACTCATAGAAATTTCATAACATAAATTACAATCATCAAAACATTACAAAACTTTGCAGTCCATAACATAACATATACATGAACATTCTTACCAAATTTTGTGAAAAAACAACATTCATTTTTCCCTTGAACAAAAATTACATTTTCATGCATCATAATTAAACAGCAATATTTTACTGTGAGGGGTAAATGATAGAAAATTCATAACTTATCATAGAAAATTCGTAATGACTTGAAATTTTGAGGAACATCAGATAACACATGCATGAACATCATATAAAAATTCAGAACAAAATACCATGCCTAGACAAAGATATTGTAGACGAATTGAGGAGGAGAAATACTTTTCAGAAACATCAAAAGAAATGAATTCTTACCTTAAAAATTTTCTTCTCAAAATTCTTGAATTCAACCAACGAAATATAACTTTTTCTTAAAATTTCTTGCAGAGAATTTTTGAGAGAGAGAGAGAGAAATAGAATTCGTGGAGAAGAGAAGAAGAAGAGATGAATGAGAAAACGTCTCAGAAATGAATGACAGGAGACGTGAGAGGATGGGAGAAAAATGGGAAAAAGAACATTAAAATTTTTAACGTAATGTTAATGGGCATAAAGTACAAAAAAGGAGAGTCAAAACTCTTCATTAGGTCAAAACTTTTCTGACTCAAATGGTGGCGATTTGGCGTGGAGGAAGGAGAGCAAAGAGGGAAAGTCAAAACTATTAGTCTCACTTGCCATATTTTTGCCCTCTAAAAATAGAAAACCATTTAAAATAATACCAATAAATGCAAAGTCAAACATTTTATTTCCTTAAATGAGGAAATAAATCCATAAATATGCCAATTAATCACCCAATTAACGTAATTATCTCAGCAATAAATTTGGAGAGATTTCTGTTGGCTGCTCGTTAGCTGTCTTCGGCCTGCTGACTCACCACTTCGGCCTGCCGGTTCCACCAAGTTCGGCCTGCTGATGGTTTCCATCGGCCTGCTGATCTTTGGCAGACTTTTTGACCTGTCGAACTTGAAAGTCTGGCCTACCGAACTGTCTTTGAATACCATACATTAATACATTCAAATCATCATTGCATCATAATTAAACATACAATAAAAATTTACATGAACACTTGAGCACAACGATTCCATGTGGTCGTCACCTATCATAAAACTTGAAATAATGAGTTAGTAACATAAAATCATGAATCATTAAAAAAAATTATTAGCATCGTTACTAAGTTAACGTGATCCATTCAATAACATAAAATCATGAATCATTAACAAAAATTCTTAGCATCGTTACTAATTTAACGTGATCCGTTACATAAAAATAGGTGGGTGTTACACCTATTGCCCTTTAACCTGAATGGTGTTTTGGACATTTTATCCTCCAAGTAGGATTCACATTGCGGTATAGATTCCACCTTTAAGTGACTTAAAGGTCCATCCCTTACCAATCTTTGAATCCTATTCAAGTTAATATGACCAAGGCGCAAATACCAAGGATAAGTCTTTTTAGAGTGAGAAGTTTTAAGTCTTTTAGAGTTATCGTCATTCATCTCAGCATTAAGCAATAAGTCCATCTTGGGTTTGATAAAATATAGATTATTTTACATCCATCCAGAACAGATAAAAGATTTATTTTTACAAATCACCACTTTATCATTAAAAGAGACCAAATAGGAGTCTTTAAATAAACAAGCTATAGAAATTAAATTCCTTTTAAATTTAGGAACATAAAAACAATCTTACAAAAATAAATTCCTATAATTATCAAAATAAAGATGGACATCTCCAACTGCTTCCGCTGAGACCAAGGATCCATCGCCCATCCGAAGCATGAAGTCTTTATGCAACAGACTTCTCATTTCTTTGAACCCCTGTAGAGAAACACAAACATGATTAGTTGCACCAGAATCTATGGCCCAAATTTCACTAGATTCCTCAACCAAACAAGTTTCTAAATATACTACCTCATTTGGAAAGGAAGTCCTTGCAATGCTTCTTGATATGCCCGACCCTTCCATAGAAGAAGCACTTAAGCTTCTTTGGGTTCTTCTTCTTCTTCTTCTTGCTCTTGGTGGTAGCAAGAATAGAAGACTTCCTATTTTTGGTCCGTTGCTTCTTTCCATTCCTAGAATTGAGATTGGAACTAGAAGCAGCCACCAAATTGGCCTCACCACCCGCAAGAGACTCCCTGATCAACAGTTTGAACTCCTATAACTGTTGTATTAATTCTGTCAACGTCATATCCTGTCTATTGCTTAAATTAAATGTAGCTCTAAATGGAATAAATTCGTTTGACAGAGTCTCAAAGACCGTAGTCATCTAAGTTTCAGCATCGATGTCAGCTCCATTGGTTTGAGCCTCAATGAGTTAACCCATGACCAACATCATGTGCTCCATTACAGATGTCCCCGACCTCTGTTTACAATTACGAAGTTTCTGAAGCACCCCTTGCGCTTTATTATGGCCTGGCCTCCAAACACATCCTCAAGATTATCCAAGATCTGCTTCGTAGTCTCATAATCCTGATGTTGAGCCTGCTGCATGTTATTCATGCTAGCCATAACATAGCAGCGGGCCTGATCATTAGCATCTTTCCAGCGGTCATATGCTTGGAATTGCTCATTAGTTGAGTGTCCCATAGGCTCGGGAGGACAAGGGTTGTCAGTACATATTTCAGTTTCTCAAAGGAGAGGACGATATCCAAGTTCCCTTTCCAATCATTATAATTCTCTTCGGCTAATAGGTTTTTGTCAAGTATCGATGATAAAGCATTTTTAGACATTTTTAATCTACAATAAAGAATCATATAACAAACATAAGCAAACATATAATAATAATTTAGTAAGATAACACAATCATGTAAAAATATAGAAATGTGTTTATGTGTCAAAACCTTGAAAATGTCACAACCTTACAACAATAATTCCCAACTCAGAATTAAACAAGCTCCTAAGATAGTCATGCCAAATTCAATCAGGAACACGGATCCTCTCCTAATTAATATATGCCATCTAGGACCTGTATGATCCAGCATATATTAATAATCGTTTCTTTGGCCATTAATTTTATTAACAAAGCTCCTAAGGGAGGTTAATAATAAAATTAATGTGAGTATATAACTATCATTTTAATATTTTATCTATGATTTATAATCACCACCTAGGGGTGTGCAACCATAAATCATTCTAAAATAACTTATCCTCTCAGAGATCCAATCTGGTACATGATAGAAATCCCTACCTAGGGGTCAGGACCACCATGTTATGCCTATGGACCAACGATCGAGGCCTTTGGTCCTCTCTTCGAAAACCTTCTCCCACTCAATATTTTAAAATCAAGGTTTTATTTTAGGAATATGCAAGTACAATTTTAATATGAGCGGCACTCCCTATTCTATATGACACGTTATCAATATACATGGCTAATCATATTATAATGCAGATAAGCAAAGCAATCAAGTAAAGTTACAAGCAAAATAATAAATAACAATAATATTATGGTTCCACCATTGAGAATAGAATACTAAGATTACAAAAAAATAATCGAGACATATTATCAATTCTTCATCCTTGAATCCTCATGTTGTGTCCTTCTTCATGTAATGCCCATCTTCAAGTCTTTAATCCTATATGAATCGAATACTTCATATTTTTGGTCATATCTAAATTTAATGTTTCTCAAAATTGTCCCAAAAATAAGATTAAAATTGCATCAAAAAAATTGCTCTTTTTCTAGAAATTTTCCAACTCTCGGTCGGCAGACCGATCTGGGTGATTGGCTTGCCGGTCATTCGGGTTCGGCTGCCGCCAGAGCCTCTTGATTTCTGTCCTGTTGACAGCCTACCTAACCTCATGTTCGGCCTGCCAATCTGCAACCATCGGCCTGCCGAACTGTGAGGTTCGACATGCCGACCGAGCAAAAATCTCCCATTTCAGAAAATACAATTTTTAATGCAATTTATCAATTTTATTTTCAACAATTTAAAAACATAAAATTAGAGACTCAAGAAATACCTTGTAGCGCCATCATCATTCTTCTAGATCTGACTTCTAAATCTGTCTTCTTGATCCATCTTCTTCGAATAATTATTTAATTACAAAATTCTTATAAATTTAAAAATAAATAATAATTCCTAGATGGAGACGATAGTCTGCCATCTAATTAAATGAAAAACCTAGATACACATTCTAACCTCTAAGGAACCACAACCGGTATAAATTAATTAAATAATTAATAATTAAATAATAATTTAATCAACCATAATTAATTAATAAACATTCACTATATAATCCATGACAACATATATAATATATAGAAACTTAGAGTGCCAACTCTCTATAAAATTATATTCAAGGATAGGAGAGACTAAAATCATAAAATTTATACATACAGCATGATCACAAACTTGTAAATTTATGTAAAAACCTTGGCTCTAATACCAATTATTGGAAAAATAGTATGCAATGGAATTTTAAAAATTTTACATCAGAGTATTTTCGAAAACACAAGTTTGACATGCTATATGCATAAATTAAATAGATCTTACTAACTTTGATTGCCGAAGAACCCTTGCAAAATGTGAAGAGAAGTAACATTTCAGAAGAGCCTCAACCAACTGGTCTTCTTTGCCATTCTCTATCCATGATCAGAGTGAGTGTGGGCTCACACATACAACTCTTCCACCAGGTGACTCTCCTTCCAACCAATTGAGAGAATCCAAAGCTAGTGTTCGTCATTTGTGAACAAGAGCTCTTAGGGAGTTTTATAGATTCTCACTAGTAGAGTATCACTCTTAATCTCTCAACTGATCTAAGTAACTCTTAAGACTGACTCCCTATTTATAGAGGTTGGTCTTAGGGTCAATCTTTATCAGATTAGGTCTCAAAAATTTGAAACAAAATCAAGTTCGAATCAATATCTGTTAAGATTCGTGTAAAAACGTGTGATCTTATCCTTCGCTCATCGGCAGGCCGATCAGGATGATCGGTAGGCCAAACAACCCCATCGGTAGGCCGAACACCTAGTCGACAGGCCAAAGTATCGAGTAAAAATCTCAACGAATCTTTTATTTTTCACTCGAGATTCTATAGGATAAAGTCTTAGTTTTAATTCAAATAACCCAATAGAGAAGTTATCTAATTAAAACAACTTTATCTAGATAATCTCTAAGAAAATAAATGGATTCCTAATAATTGTACAAGTTTACCTTGATCTAATTAATCCAAAATTAAGTCAACCGATAAATAGACAAGAATTATCCGATCCCAATAATTCAACAAGTTATCTTGAATTAATTTTATCACAAAATTAATTCAACAGATAAACAGACATGAATTATTTGATTCTTTCAAATTTTAACCAATCTAATAAATCTAACATAAGTCACCAATTATTGGAAAAGCACGCCGTATCGTTACAGGAGGTTGTGAGCTAGCAGAGGGTACCAAATGGACCTATATAGTTCAAGCTCCTGATAATTATGAAGCCCAACATCCCAATATACATTTTACAATTATCAACTCCAACGCTACTCCACTAAAAGCTTCGAG
Source organism: Artocarpus heterophyllus (assembly GCA_025403435.1). Lineage (NCBI taxonomy): Eukaryota > Viridiplantae > Streptophyta > Magnoliopsida > Rosales > Moraceae > Artocarpus > Artocarpus heterophyllus. The sequence goes on along the minus strand of CM046345.1, from coordinate 27,882,998 downwards.
CTGCACTCTCAAACTACATAGAATTACGAAGCCCGTATAGCCAAGTCTCCATGGCATATCATAGTGTACCGTATCCCCATATGATAATCCATAATCGGCTTAAGGACAAATTCTGTCTTACCTTCCGATTATTTTTATCATACATTCCATTATCCCACCATCGGAAAACTTACCATCCAAAGACAGCATACCATTCGATTACACCTATGTATCCAAATGATTGAGCACTCTAGTTTTTCAATTATGGGATAATGCATATAAGAGGATATCACTACTCCTAAAGAGGAGCTATAGATTCCATATCTATGAATAACAAGTCTACGATATCGAGAGTCATGCCTCCAACGTACTGGCATGCATACCACTATTAAGATGTGGGTGTCACCCTTTGGTACATCAAAAGACACAAGTCAAGACAACGGGCCCACTATTCATCTCAAGATTAAGATATAATACAAATGATTGTCTAAAGTGAATTGATTTGCCAAGACATAATTATTAATCCAAATATATTCACTTTATGTCCTGATCCAACACATCGTCACCTATGACAACGTGCCAATGTTTCTATTCACGGAGTCTTCCTTCGATGGTCAAGACAAACCATCTCCCAATAGGGATATAGACAACATAACAATCTTTACATGAATAAAGTGCCCAACTTTATTCCCTCGATTGCAGATCTTATGATTTAGACCATCACCTTAAGAATCGTGTCTTCCACATAATTTGTCCATCATATGCCCAATTCTTAAGGTTTAGATCGACAGTCTCAGACTATTGTTTGCTTAACATACATTCAACAAATATGAACGTAAATAGGACAAGGTTTGATATATAAATAATGAATAAATTTCTTATTGATAAAAGTATCTCCAAAAACTTATTACATTTTTACTCCTTAGGGCATACATGTCTAACAAATACAACCTAGAGGATTGTAGAGTTGAGAGACCTATAGTTTCTTTTTGTGGCCAGTTAACATAACATACTTAATGAACCTTTAGTAATTAATTTAGAATATAGATATTGGAATTAATTGCTTTGGATATTCTTCAATTGAGTACTTAGGAGAGAAAAAATTAAGATATATAAATGTTTTATGCCAATAAATTAGGGGAGTTTATTTTGTCAATAATTTAGGCAATTACCAATCAAAATGGAAGCTTAGTGAAGTAGTTCCCCTATAGTCATTTTGTTGTCATTTATTTCATTTTAGTTTCTAGTTTTAGTTTTTATTTTCATTTCTTTTATTTTTCCTTTATTTTATTTTTGGTAATCCAATAATTTTAGAGTTAATATATTTTTGGTACTTAACTAGAATTTAGCACAATTAGAAGACGATACTCTATTCCTACTTTATACTTGTGACCATGTATACTTGCATGCGCAATACTAATATTTTCATAGCTGATTCGTTTTACTACAAATTAGGGAATACAAGTATGGTTTCAAGCATCAGCTCGTTTGAAAAATTTATTTTCCTCACTGAGTATAGTTTTTGTTTTCCAATTAATAAAGTTTCAGAACCTCCTAGCGACTTTAGTGGAGTAGGTTTAAGTTTAAGCTTAAGTTTTTTGTTGTAGTTAGAAACAAAACACAAAAAAAAATAAAACCTTGGAAACTTGAGAGACCTAATTTATGATAAATGGGAAAAAAGAGAGCAAGATTGTTTAACTCAATTAAAATGTTTGACGGTGGTTAATAAAGTCAGTCATCAAGTCCGCTTAAACCATCCACATTAAGCCTGCTGAACAACAACAACTGTATCTTGTAATCCACTTTTCTTAAGAGTTACTTTCACTTATGCCTTGTGAAGATATCCACTTCGATATTTCAAGTCCTTCTTATATTACATTTATAATATTCGAACATATTATTGACTTGTAAAATTTCATAAATATATATTTTTTAAAGGTGATTATATATCACGAAATTTATTTGAAAGTCTAGCTTAATAATTACTATGATTTAATCAATTAGGGATAATTCGATCCCAAAATATTTGGGACTTTTTAAAAATATTTTTGTTCTTTGGTTCGTTTTCAAAGATACTTATAATTAACAGATAGGAGATTGATAAAGCTGTTTAAATCTGCTTCTACCAAGAGAATCCTTTTCATTATTTCAATTTTAAAATTTTACAATATACTTGCAATAAAGTTTCCAATAAAAATGCCTAAAACAATTTACTTCCAACACTATTATATTTTGACATATTTAATTTCATCCAATTCATTTGTAAAAGAACACTAACGAATCAACATATTGAATTTTCAAGAACATTGCATGAATCTTCACTAATTTGTAAATAGGAAATACCACCACACATGAAAAATTCAAAAGAAAATGACATGCTGAAACCTAAGCGTTCCATAGGAAATTCAAAAGAAGGTCAAAACATCGTCGTGCAACCAAAAGGGTTTAAGAAAAATGATAGTTAATCTCAACTCAAGACAGAACACTAAAGAAGAAGAAAAACAAGGCACCAGCAGAATGACTAACAACAAGACCAAGGACCGAGACACGTGTATTAAATAAGTGAATGATTCAGGATTAGTCACTAACGAATTAACAATGAAGATTAAACAATTTGTAAGACTCCAATGGCTATAAATTTGGGGATGTTATAGAAATTTGCTGACTTTGTTGACATCTTTGGTCTTAATTGAAGTAGTGGGAGTTGTCCATCTACATTTTGATAATTATAGGATTTTATTTTTGCAAGATTGTTTTTATGTTCCTAAACTTAAAAGGAATTTAATTTCTATAGCTTGTTCATTTAAAGATTCCTATTTGGTTTCTTTTAATAATAAAGTGGTGATTCGTAAAAATAAATCTTTTATCTCTTCTGGATGGATGCAAAATAATCTATATTTTATCAAATCTAAGATGGACTTATTGCTTAATGCTGAGATAAATGATAATAACTCTAAAAGACTTAAAACTTCTCACTCTAATAAGACTTATCTTTGGCATTTGCGCCTTGGTCACATTAACTTGAATAAGATTCAAAGGTTGGTAAGGGATGGACCTTTAAGTCACTTAAAGGTGGAATCTATGCCTCAATGTGAATCTTGTTTGGATCTAAAATGACCAAAAGAGCATTCGGGTCTAAGGGCAATAGGGCCAAAAGGGCTCTAGAACTTGTGCATAGTGATGTTTGCAGACCGATGAACATCTAGGCACAAGGAGGGTATGAACACTTTGTCACTTTTATTGACGATTACTCAAGGTATGGGTATGTGAACCTGAGGCACCACAAAAGTGAAACCTTTGACAAGTTTCGGGAGTTTTGAGTTAAAGTGGAAAAGCAATTGGGTGGACCCATAAAAGCACTTCGATCCGATCAAGGTAGAGAATACCTTTTTGAAGAGTTCTTAGGACACTTATTAGAGACTGGGATTTTATCCCATTTGACTATGCCGGGCACTCTACAGTAGAATGGTGTAGCAAAGAGAGAAAATAGGACTTTATTGGACATGGCTAGGTCTACGATGAGTTATCCATCATTATATTTGTACCAGCTAAATGTTAGACGTGTATGCCTTAAGGAGTATGCCCTAAGGTTTTAAAAATGTAATGTTAGATGTGTAAAGTTAGACGTGTATGCCCTAAGGAGTAAAAATGTAATACTTTTTTGAAAACATTTTTATCAATAAAGAATTTATTTATTATTTATATACCAAATCATGTCCTTTTTATGTTCTTATTAGTTGAATGTATGTTAGGCAAATAAAAGTCTGAGACTGTAGGTCTAAACCTTTAAAAATTGGGCATAGATGGACAGATTATGTGGAAGACACGATTCTTAAGTTGACGATCTAAATCATAAGATCCGCAATGAAGGGAATAAAGTTGGGCACTTTATTCATGCAAAGATTGTTATGTTGTCTATATCCTTAACGGGAGATGGTTTTTCTTGACCATCAGAGGTAGACTCCATGAATAGAAACATTAGCACATTGTCATAGGTGATGATGTATTAGATCGGGACATAAAGTGAGTTGATTTAGCTTAATAATTCTATCTCAGTAAATCAATTCACTTTAGACAATCATATGTATTGTATCTTAATCTTGAGATGAATAGTAGCCCATTGTCTTGACTTAAGTCTTTTGATGTACCAAAGGGTGACATCCACATTTTAATAGTAGTACACATGCCGGTATGTTGGAGGTATGACCCTTGATAGCATAGACCTGTTATTCATTGATATGGAATCCATAACTCCTCTTTAGGAGTAGTGATATCCTCTTATATGCATTATCGTGTAATTGGAAAAGTGGAGCACTTAACTATTTGGATACATAGGTGTAACCAAATGGTATAACATCTATGGATGGTAAGTTTTCTGATGGTGAGATAATGGAACATAAGATAAAAATAATTGGGAAGGTAAGACAGAACTTGTCCTTAAGCCGATTATGGATAATCCTATGGGGATATAATACATTATGATATATCATGGAGACTTAGCTATATGGGTTTTGTAATTCTATATAGTTTGAGAGTGCAGCTCCAAGCTTTTAGTGGAGTAGTGTTGGAGTTGATAATTATGAAATGTATTTCTAGGATATTCTATTTTATAATTATTGAGAGCTTGAACTATATAGGTCCATCAGGTCACCTTTACTAGCTCACAAAAATCTTATAACGATACGACGTACTTTTTCAATAATTAGTGACTTATGTCAGATTTATCAGCTTCGCTGAAATTCGATAAAATCAGATAATTTATGTTTATTTATTGGTTGAATTAATTTTGTGATAAAATTAATTCAAGATAAACTTATTCAATTATTGGAATCAGATAATTCAAGTCTGTTTGTTGGTTGAATTTAATTTTGAATAAATAAATTTAAGGTACACTTATTGAATTATAGATTATTTATTTTCCTAGAGATTATTTAGATATAACTGTTTTAATAAGATAACTTCTCTATTGGGTTATTGAATCAAAACTGAGGCTCTATCCTTATAATCTCAAGTAGGAAATAAAAATTTGCAAGGAACTTGTTATCCCAAGTTCGGTAGGCCAATCTTTAAGTTTGGCCTGCCGATTGAGGAGGTTCAGTAGGCTGATCTGTCAGTTTGGCCTGCCGACCGGGTGATAAAAGGATCACGTGTTTTCACGTGGATTTTATCAAATATTGATTTTGATTTGAATTTTTGAGGCCTTATCTAATAAGGATGACTCTTGGGCCCAACCTCTATAAAAGAGAAGTGAGTCTCACTATTATTTTGATCAGTTGAGAAATCCAGAGTGGGACTTTGAAACTCCCCAAAGTGCTATGATTCATAAATCATGAATTATAGCTTTGGGTATTTCTCAATTGGTTGGAAGGAGAGTCACATGGTGGAAAAGCTTAACGACATGAGCCCACACTCACTCTGATCATGGATGAAGAATAGCAAAGAAAGACAGTTGGTTAAGGTCCTTCTAGAACTTTACTTTTCTTCATTGATTATAGGAGCTTTTTGACACACAAAGGTTAGTAATATCTAGTTAATTTATGCATATAGCGTGTCGAACTTGTGTTTTAGAAAATACTCCGATATAAAAATTTTAAAATTCCACTGTGTACTATTTTTCAATAAGTGCCTTATACTTCGGTAGGGGTATTCTCATATGTGCGATGCTTTGTACACGATTAGATATTTGTTATGCGATTAGAATAGTGAGCCAATTTTAGTCGATCCAAGACCGAACCATTGGGTTACAGTCAAGCATATTTTCAAGTACATTAGAAGGACCAGAGGCTATATGCTAGTGTATTTGGGTGAGGATCTAACACCTCTAAGGTACACTTATTCGGATTTCCAATCTTGTCTAGATTTGAGAAGATCAACTTCTAGTTTTGTGTTTACTCTAGGAGGAGATGCCATTATTTGGAGAAGTGTCAAACAAGATTGCACTTCAGATTCAACGATAGCGATTAAATATGTTACAGCCAGTGATGCTTCGAAAGAAGTAGTGTGGCTCTGCAATTTTTTTAGGGATCTTGAGGTAGTTACTGGTATGGACGAGGCGGTATCATTGTATTGTGATAACACTACAGCAATAGCTAATGCTAAAGAACCAAGATTTTTTTAAAAAAGTAAGCATATTCACTGGAAGTATCATGTGATAAAGGACTTCGTTAAGGCTGGGCATGTTGTAGTATGTAAGATCATGTTAGAGGACAATTTTGCTGATCCTTTAACAAAGACACTAACTACTAGAGTCTTCAAGAAGCATGTAAAGGCTATGGAGATGCAAGATATGTCATATTTACTCACACAGTGCAAGTGGCAGATTGTTAGACATAGTGCTCTAAGGAGCAAAATGATGTAATATATTTTTAGAGACATTCTCTGAATTAAGATTTTATTTATTAATCATATACCAGATGTTGTCCTCTTTATGTTCATGTCTGTTGAATGTACGATAAGCAAACTAGAGTATGATACTGTCGGTCTAAACCTTTGAAAATTGTACATATGATGAATAGATTATGCAAAAGACATGAATCTTAAAGGTGATGATCTAAATCATAAGATCCACAATCCAGGGAGCAAAGTTGGGTGCTTTATTCATACTGAGATTGTTATGTTGTCTATATCCTTAACAGGAGATGGCTTGTCTTGATCATCGGAGTGGGACTTCGTGAGTAGAAACATTGGTGTATTGTCATAGGTGACGATATATTAGATCGAGACAAAAAGTTGAATTGATTTGATTAATAATTCCATTTATTCAAATCAATTCACTTTAGATAATAATATGTACTATTTCTTAATCTTGAAATGACTAATGGACCCGTATTCTTGTCTTATGTCTTTTGAAGTACTAAAGGATGACATCCTAATTTAATGATGGTATGCATATAGGTATGTTGGAGACATGACTCTTGATTCATGTAGACTTGTTATAAATAGGTATGGTGTTAGAAAAATAGTACGTAGTAGAATTTAAAATTTTTTATATCAGAGTATTTTTTAAAACACAAGTTTGACACGCTATATGTCTAAATTAACCAGATCTTGCTAACCTTGTAAATGTCAAAAAGTTTCCTAAATCAGTGTAGAGATGTAACGTTCTAGAAGGACCACAACCAACTAGCCTTCTTTGTTATTCTCTATCCACGATCGGAGTGAGTGTGGGCTCACACATATAGCTCTTCCACCAGGTGACTCTCCTTCCAACCAATTAAGAGAACCCAAGCTAGTGTTTGTGGTTTGTGAACTAGAGCTCTCAGGGAGTTTTAGAATCTCTCTATTAGAGTTTCACTCTTAATCCCTCGACTGATCTAAATAATAATGAGACTCACTCCCTTTTTATAGAGGTTTGGTCGAGGAGTTAGTCCTTATCAAATAATGCCTTAAAATTCGAATCAGAATCAAATTCGGATCAATATTTGATGAAATCCGTATGAAAACGTGTGATCTTTTTATCGCACGGTCGACATCCCAATTTGTCTAACCACCATGCCGAACTTGCCCCATCGACAAGCCAAACTTGACGATCGGCATGTCGAACTGTCAATAAAAAATCTCAGTAAATCTTTTATTTTTCACTCGAGATTCTATAGGATAAAGTCTCAGTTTTAATTTAAATAATCTAATAGAAAAGTTAACTAACTAAAACAACTTTATCAAAATAATCTCTAGGAAAATAAATGAATTCCTAATAATTCAACAAGTTTATCTTGAATTAATTCAAAATTAATCCAACTAATAAAAAGGTATGAATTATCTAATACCGATAATTCAACAAGTTTATCTTAAATCAATTTTGTCACAAAATTAATTCAACTAATAAACAAACATGAATTATTTGATTCTTTCGAATTTCAGCCAATTTGATAAATCTGACATAAGTCACCAATTATTGGAAAAGCACGCCGTATCGTTATAGGATTTTTGTGAGTTAGCAAAGGGGACCAAATGGACCTATATAGTTCAAGCTCCCGATAATTATGAAACCCAATATGGCAGATATACATTTCATAATTATCAACTCTAACACTGCTCCACTAAAAGCTTGGAGCTACACTCTCGAATTATATAGAATTACGAAGCCTGTATAGCTAAGTCTCCATGACATATCATAGTGTGTTGTATCTCCATAGGATCATCTATAATCGGCTTAAGGGCCAGTTCTATATTATCTTCCTGATTATTTTTATCTTACGGTCTATTATCTCACCATCAAAAAACTTACCATCTGAAGACAGTGTACCATTCGGTTATACCTATGTATTTAAATGGTTGAGCACTTTATTTTTCCAATTACAGTATAACGCATATAGAGGATATCACTACTCCTAAAGAGGAGCTATGTACTCCATATCTATGAATAACAGGTCTATGCTATCATGAGTCATGCCTCCAATGTACCGGCATGCATACCACTATTAAAATATGGGTGTCACCCTTTGGTACATCAAAAGACACAAGTCAAGACAACGGGCCCACTATTCATCTTAGGATTAAGATACAATACTAATGATTGTATAAAGTGAATCGATTTGCCAAGATATAATTAATAATCTAAATCAATTCACTTTATGTCCCGATCCAACACTTCGTCACCTATGACAATGTGCCAATGTTTCTATTCATGGAGTCCACCTCCGATGGTGAAGACAAACCATCAACTAGTAGGGATATGGACAACATAACAATCTTTGCATGAATAAAGCACCCAACTTTATTCCCTCAATTGTAGATCTTATGATTTAGACCGCCACCTTAATAATCGTGTCTCCCACATAGTCTGTCCATTATATGCCCAATTCTTAAAGGTTTAGACTGACAATCTTAGACTATTGTTTGCTTAACATAGATTCAATAAATATGAACATAAAGAGGACAAGATTTTGTATATAAATAATAAATAAATTCTTTATTGAAAAAAATTTCTCAAAAACATATTACATTTTTGCTCCTTAAGGCATACACGTCTAACAATCTTCCTCTTGCACTAAGTAAATATGACAAATCTCGCATCCTCATAGCTTCCACATGCCTCTCGAAGACTCTTACAGTAAGTGTCTTCGTAAATGGATCAGCTAAATTGTCCTCTGACGTAATTTTACACACCGTGACACGCCCGCCCTTAACTAAGTTCTTTATCACATGATACTTCAGATCAATATGCTTATTCTTCTTGTGAAATCTTGGTTCCTTAGCATTAGCTACCACCACATTGTTATCACAGTACAGTGGCACCACCTTATCCATACCAGGAACTACCTCAAGATCCCCAAGGAGCTTGCGGAGCCATAGTGCTTCTTTTGAAGCAACATTAGCTACCACATACTCGACCTCCATTGTTGAATCCGAAGTGCAATCTTGATCACACTTCTCCAACTGATGGCACTGCCGCCTAGAGTAAACACAAAACTCGAAGTCGATCTCTTAGAATCCAAACAAGATTGAAATCTGAGTTAGTATATTCTAGAGGGTCAAGTCCTCACCTAAATATGCAAGCATATACCCTCGAGTCCTTCTCAGGTGGTTGAAAATATGCTTTATTGCAACCTAGTTGTTTGGTTCTAGATCCGCCTAAAATTAACTTACAATCCCGACCACATAAAAAATATCTGGTCGTGTGCAAAGCATGGCATACATGAGACTACCCACTGCCGAAGCATAAGGCACCTTCTTCATGTATTCTCTTTCTTCCTCAGACTTTGGAGAGTCTTTCTTAGAAAGAGTAATTCTAGACCTAGATGGTTGCCCACCTTTCTTGGAATCTTACGTTACAAACCCCTTGAGAATTTTATCTATGTAGCTGGCCTAGGGCAAAGCTATCATTTTGTTCTTCCTATCTTGAAAGATCTTGATAACGAAAACAAAATTAGCCTCATCCAAGTCCTTCATGTCAAACTACTTGGTCAACCATAATTTGACTGATGACAATGCCCCAATGTCATTGCCAATTAGCAGAATGTCATCTACATAGAGTAGTAGAAAAACTACCTTCCCATCCTTAACGTGTTTGTAAACACATCGCTTATCTACATTTTGTGAGAACCCATAAGTCTTGGTCATCTAATCAAATCTTATGTTCCAAGAACGAGAAGCCTGCTTAAGTCCATAAATTGACTTTAGCAACTTACAAACCTTACCTTTTTGACCCTTGACCTTGAACTCGTTTCGTTGTTCCATATAAATGGACTCACCAAGATAGCCATTCAAAAAAGCCATCTTGACATCCATCTACCAAATCTCGTAGTCGAGAGCTGCAGCTATAGACAAGAGAATCGAGATGGACTTAAGCCTGGCTACAGACGAAAAAGTTTCCTCATAATCGATTCCTTCCTTTTGCATATAACCCTTAGCTACCAGTCTATCCTTAAAGCTTTCGACCTTTCCATGCACTTCTCTTTTCCTCTTGTAGATCCACTTACACCCTATGGGTTTTACCCCTTCGGGAAGATCCACAAGCTCCCAGACCTGATTAGTCTCCATAGACTTCATCTTTGTGTTCATGGCCTCTATGTAGAGTTTCCAATCAACATCTTCCATAGCCTTTGCGTATATATAAGGATCCCTATCATGTTCATTTGGTTCAACCAAGAAGGCCTCCCTATTAAATAATACCTCTTGAGTTGACGTCGATCCTTCCACTACACCGAAGCCCCTTAGGTTGTTGTTTGGGTTCATTTGGTCATTCTACACTGATCGGAACGGTTTCATTTGGAACCTCCAGAGTGATTTGATCACTCCTTAACTCCTCAAGCACCACTTTGCTTCGAGATTTAAAGTCGTCCATGTAACTCTCTACAAGGAAAGTTGCATTAGTTGAAACCACACTTTATTTTCCTTTGGGTTATAGAAATAATACCCTTTAGTTCCTTTTGGATATCCTACAAACACACAAACTTCCAAACGTGCTTCTAACCTATTCACATCCTTAAACAAGACATAAGCCGGACATCCCCATATGTGAATATGGTTTAAGGATTTCTTCTTCCCTATCCACAACTCATGAGGAGTTTTAGGGACCAATTTTGAAGGCACGTTATTCGAAAGATAACATGTGGTTCGTAGTGCATATTTCCAAAAGGATAAAGGCAATGATGGATAACTCATCATGGACCTGACTATGCCCAATAAAGTTTGATTTCTTCTCTCTGCTATGCCATTCTACTGCGCGGTGCCTAGTGTACTCAAATAAAATAAAATCTCATTCTCTAATAAGTGTCCTAAAAACTTATTAGAAAGGTACTCTCCACCTCGATCGAATCAAAATGCCTTTATGGGTCTACCTAATTTTTTTTTCATTTTAGCCCAAAACTCCTTGAACTTGTCAAAAGTTTTGCTTTTGTGGTGCATCAGGTACACATACCCATATCTTGAGTAATCATCAATAAAAGTGACAAATTACTCATACCCTTCTCATGTTCGGATGTTCATCGGTCCACAAACATCACTATGTACAAGTTCTAGAACCCCTTCAGCCCTATTGCCCTTAGACCTGAATGGTCTTTTGGTCATTTTACCCTCCAAACAAGATTCACATTGAGGGATAGATTCCACCTTTAAGTGACTTAAAGGTCCATCCCTTACCAGCCTTTGACTCCTATTCAACTTAATATGACCAAGGCGCAAATGCCAAAGATAAGTCTTATTAGAGTGAGAAGTTTTAAGCCTTTTAGAGTTATTATCATTCATCTCAGCATTAAGCAGTAAGTCCATCTTAGGTTTGATAAAATATAGATTATTTTGCATCCACCTAGAATAGATAAAAGATTTATTTTTATGAATTACCACTTTATTATTAAAAGAAACCAAATAGGAGTCTTTAAATAAATAAGCTATAGAAATTAAATTTCTTTTAAATTTAGGAACATAAAAACAATCTTGCAAAATTGAATTTCTATAATTATCAAAATAAAGATGGACGTCTCCCACTATTTTCGCTAAGACCAAGGATCCATCGCGCATCCGAAGCATGAAGTCTTCACGAATCAGACTTCTTGTTTCTTTCAACCACTATAGAGAGACACAAACATAATTAGTTGCACCGAAATCTATGACCCAAATGTCACTAGATTCCTCAACCAAACAAGTTTCTAGATACCAAAGATCACATCTGCCTCCTTTAGAAAGGAAGTCCATGCAACGCTTCTTGATGTGCCCGACCTTCCCACAGAAAAAGCACTTTAGCTTCTTTGGGTTCTTCTTCTTCTTCTTCTTCTTATTAGCAAGAACATAAGACTTCCTATTTTTGGCCCGTTGCTTCTTTCCATTCCCAAAATTGGGATTTGAACCAGAAGCTACTGTCAAATTGGCCTTTCTACCCACAGAAGACTCCCTAATTAGCAGTTCAAACTCCTATAACTGTTTCATTAATTCTGTTAAGGTCACATCCCACCTATTACTCTTATTAAAAGTAGCTCTAAACGGAATAAATTCCTTTGACAGAGTCTCAAAGACCATAGTCATCTGAGTTTCAGCATCGATGTCGGCTCCACTGGTTTGAGCCTTAACGAGGTAACCCATGACCAATATCATGTGCTCCTTCACAGATGTCCCCGACCTCTGCTTATAGTTTAAGAGTTTTTGAAGCAACCCTTGCTGCTTTGTTAGGGCCTAGCCTCCAAACATGTCTTCTAGATTGTCCAAGATCTGCTTGGCAATCTCATAATCCTCATGTTAGGCCTACTATATATTATTCATGCTGGCCATAACATAGTAGCGGGCTTGATCGTTTGCATCTTTCCAGCGATCATACGCTTGGAATTGCTTATTGGTGGAATCACCCATAGGCTTGGGAGGACAAGGGGTTTTCAGCACAAATTTCAGTTTCTCAAAGGAGAGGCCGATATCTAGGTTTTGTTTCCAATTATTATAATTCTCTCTGGTTAATTGGTTTTTGTCAAGTATCAAACATTAAGCCTTTTTAGACATTTTTAATCTATAATAAAGATATCATATACCAAACATAAGCAAATATATCATAATTATTTAGTAAGATAACACAATCATACAAATGTGTTTATGTGTCAAAACCTTGAAAATATCACAATCTTACAACGATAATTCCCAACTCAAAATTCAACAAGTTCCTAGGAGAGTCATGCCAAATTCAATCAAGAACACGAATCCCCTTCTGATTAATGTATGCCATCTAGGACCCGTATGATCCAGTATATATTAATAATCATTTCTTTGGCCATTAATTTTATTAACAGAGCTCCTAGGGGAGGTTAATAATAAAATTAACATGAGTGTATAACCATCATTTCAATATTTTATCCATGATTTATAATCACCACCTAGGGGTATGCAACCATAAATTATGCTAAAATACCTTATCCTCTTGGAGATCCAATCTGGTATATGATAGAAATCCCATCCTAGGGGTCGAGACTACCATGTTCTTTCTATGGACCAATGATGGAGGCCTTAGGTCCTCTCTTCGAAAACCTTCTCCCATTCAATCTTTTAGAATCAAGGTTTTATTTAGAAAAAAAGACATGCATGAACAATTTGAAATGAGCGACACTCTTTATTTTATATGGCATGTTATCAATATATATGGCAAACCATATTATAATGTAGACAAGCAAAGCTACAAGCAAAATAATAATAAATAACCATAATATTATGGTTCCACCGTAGAGAATAGAAAACAAAGATTACAAGAGTCTAATCGAAACATGTTATCGATTCTTCATCCTTAAATCCTCAAGCTATATCCTTCTTCATGTAATGCCTATCTTCAAGTCTTCAATCCCATATGAATCGAATACTTCATACTTCCAATCATATTCAAATTTTAATGTTTCTTAGAATTGTCCTAAAAATAAAATTAAAACTGCATTGAAAACCGCACCTTTTCTAGAAAATTTTTTAGCTCTCTACAGGCAAGCCAATCTGGGTGATTGGTCTACTTGTCATGACCCACCAGCCTGCCGATCTTCACAGATCGACCTGCCGATTCATAACTAATCGGCCTACCGCCAGACCCACTTGATTTCTACCCCATTGTGAGCCTACTGAACCTCACGTCTAGCTTGCCAATCTACGACCATCGGCTTGCTGAACTAGAGGGTTCGGCATCCTGACCTAGCAGAAATCATCCTTTCCAGAAAATACAATTTTTTACTACAATTCATCAATTTTATTTTCAACAATTCAAAAATATAAAATTAAAGACATAGAAAATACCTTGGGGCGCCAACATCTATCTTCTAGACCCGCCTTCTAGATTCGTCTTCTCTGAATGATTATTCAATTACAAAAATTCTTACAAATTTAAAATTAAATAATAATTCCTAGACAGAGATGATAGTCTGCCATCTAATTACATGAAAAAACTAGATACACATTCTAACCTTTAACGAACCATAATCGACATAAATTAATTAATCAATAAATAATTAAATAATAATTTAATCAACCATAATTAATAAACATTTACCATATAATCCATGACAACATATAAAAATATATAGAAACCTAGAGTGCCAACTCTCTATAAAATTAAATTTAAGCATAGGAGAGATCAAGATTACATATTTTACATATATAGCATGATCACAAACTTGCAAAATTATATAAAACCATGGCTCGGATACCAATTATTGGAAAAATAGTATGCAACGAAATTTAAAAATTTTTGAATCAAAGTATTTTCTAAAACATAAGTTTGACATGCTATATGCATAAATTAACTAGATCTTACTAACCTTGTAAATATCGAAAAGCTTCCTCAATCAGTGTAGAGAAGCAACGTTCTAGGAGGACCTTAACCAATTGGCCTTTTTTACTATTCTCTATCCATGATTGAAGTGAGTGTAGGCTTATACGTACAACTCTTGCATCAGGTGACTCTTATTCCAACCAATTAAGAGAACCCAAAGCTAATGTTCGTGGTCTGTGAACAAGAGCTCTTAGGGAGTTCAAAATCTCTCTATCAGAGTTTCACTCTTAATCTCTCAACTGATCTAAATAATAATGAGACTCACTCTCTTTTAATAGGGGTTTGGTCCAGGAGTTAGTCCTTATCAGATAATGCCTCAAAATTTGAATCAAAATCAAATTCAGATCAATATTTGATGAAATCTACGCGAAAACGCGTGATCTTTTTATCGCGCTGTCGGCATGTCGATCTATCTAACCAGCATGCCAAACTTGCCCCATGACAAGCCGAACCTAAGGATTGGCATGCCAAACTGCCGATAAAAAATCTTAGCAATTCTTTTATTTTCACCCAAGATTCTATAGGATAAAGTCTCAATTTTAATTTAAATAATCCAATAGAAAAGTTATCTAATTAAAACAACTTTATCTAGATAATCTCTAGGAAAATAAATGAATTCCTAATAATTCAACAAGTTTATCTTCAATTAATTCAAAATTAATCCAACCAATAAATAGGCATGAATTATCTGATCCCGATAATTCAACAAGTTTATCTTTAATCAATTTTGTCACAAAATTAATTCAACCGATAAACAGACATGAATTATTAGATTCTTTCAAATTTCACCCAATCTGATAAATCTAACATAAGTCACAAATTATTAGAAAAACACGCCGTATTGTTACAGAACTTTTGTGAGCTAGGAAAAGGGACCAAATGGACCTATATAGTTCAAGCTCATGATAATTATGAAACCCAATATCCCAGATAGACACTTCATAATTATCAACTCCAACGCTACTCCATTAAAAGCTTGGAGCTGCACTCTCGAACTATATAAAATTACGAAGCCCATATAGCTAAGTCTCCATGACATATCATAGTGTATCGTATCTCTATAGGATCATCTATAATCGGCTTAATGGTAAGTTCTGTCTTACTCTCTTGATTATTTTTATCTTATGTTTCATTATCTCACCATTGGAAAACTTACCATCCGAAGACAGTATGCCATTCGATTACACCTATGTATCCAAATGGTTGAGCGCTCCAATTTTCTGATTACAAGATAACGTATATAAGAGGATATCACTACTCCTAAAGAGGAGCTATGTATTCCATATCTATGAATAACAGGTCTATGCTATCATTATTCATGCTTCCAACGAACTGGCACGCATACCATTATTAAATGTGGGTGTCACCCTTTGGTACATCAAAAGACACAAGTCAAGACAACGGGCCTACTATTCATCTGATGATTAAGATACAATACTATTGATTGTCTTCAGTGAATCAATTTGCCAAGATAGAATTATTAATCTAAATTAATTCACTTTATGTCCTGATCCAACACATCGTCACCTATGACAATGTGCCAAAGTTTTTATTCGTGAAGTCCACCTTCGATGGTCAAGACAAACCATCTTCCAATAGGGATATGGACAACATAACAATCTTTGCATGAATAAAGTGTCCAACTTTATTCCCACGATTGTGGATCTTATGATTTAGGTTGTCACCTTAAGAATCGTGTCTTCCACATAATCTTTCCATCATATGCCCAATTCTTAATGGTTTAGACCGATAGTCTTAGAGTATTGTTTGCTTAACATAGATTCAACAAATATGAATGTAAAGAGGACAAGATTTGGTATATAATATAAATTCTTTATTGATTAAAATGTCTCAAAAAGATATTACATTTTTTCTTTTTAGGGCATACACGTCTAACATATGGAATCCATAGCACTTTGGTAGAGTTGATGATATTCTCTTATATGGATTATCCTATAATTAGAAGACTGCATCACTCAATCATTGGGATACATAGGTTTAGCCAAATGGTAGACTATTTATGGATAGTAAGTGTTCCAATGGTGTGATAATGGAACCTAAGATAAAGTCAAACAAAATTTATCCTTAAGCTAGTTATGAATATTCTGTAGGGATGTGACGTATTATGATATGTCATAGACGGTTAGCTTATTGGAGCTTTGTTATTTTATATAGTTCGTGAGTGCAGCTCTAAGCTTTTAGTGAAGTAGCATTAGAGTTGATAATTATGAAATATGTATATAGGATATTGTATTTTATGATTATAGGAGCTTGACCTATATATATCCATCGGGCCCTCTTTGTTGGTTCATAATAATCCTATAATGATATAGTATGTTTTTCTTACATATTGGTGACTTATGTTCAATTATTAGATTGACTGAAATTTGATAATACTGGAATCCATAGACGGTTAGCTTATTGGAGCTTTGTTATTTTATATAGTTCGTGAGTGCAGCTCTAAGCTTTTAGTGAAGTAGCATTAGAGTTGATAATTATGAAATATGTATATAGGATATTGTATTTTATGATTATAGGAGCTTGACCTATATATATCCATCGGGCCCTCTTTGTTGGTTCATAATAATCCTATAATGATATAGTATATTTTTCTTACATATTGGTGACCTATATAGTATATTTTTTCTTTTTAGGGCATACACGTCTAACATATGGAATCCATAGCACTTTGGTAGAGTTGATGATATTCTCTTATATGGATTATCCTATAATTAGAAGACTGCATCACTCAATCATTGGGATACATAGGTTTAGCCAAATGGTAGACTATTTATGGATAGTAAGTGTTCCAATGGTGTGATAATGGAACCTAAGATAAAGTCAAACAAAATTTATCCTTAAGCTAGTTATGAATATTCTGTAGGGATGTGACGTATTATGATATGTCATAGACGGTTAGCTTATTGGAGCTTTGTTATTTTATATAGTTCGTGAGTGCAGCTCTAAGCTTTTAGTGAAGTAGCATTAGAGTTGATAATTATGAAATATGTATATAGGATATTGTATTTTATGATTATAGGAGCTTGACCTATATATATCCATCGGGCCCTCTTTGTTGGTTCATAATAATCCTATAATGATATAGTATGTTTTTCTTACATATTGGTGACTTATGTTCAATTATTAGATTGACTGAAATTTGATAATACTGGATTTAATAATTCATGTTAATTTATTGGTTGAATTAATTCAAGATAAACATGAATTATTTAGATAATATTTTATTCACTATGGGATTATCTGTATATAACTGTTTTAATTAGATAACTTCTTTATTGGGTTATTGGAATTAAAACTAAAGCTCTATCTAAGATTCCCAGGTGAAAATAAGAAATTCTGAGAATTCTAGATTATCGTACAGTCGACAAGCTAGTGGAAAACTTCGGCAAGCAGCTAAAGTAAGTTCAGCAGGCTAATCTCCCAAATCAACTTGCCAAACATGCGATAACTAGTATAGACATTTTTTATTAGAAGCTAATCTTGACTCAAATTTTGAGGCCTAATCTAATAAGGTTTAACCCCAAATTTGATTACTATAAATAAAGGGTGAGTTTTCTTAGTTATTTAGATCATTTGAGAAGCATAGAGTATTCTAGTGAGAGAAACTCTGAAACTCTTGGGGAGCTATTGTTCAACATTTAGAATCTTAGTTCTAGGTTTTCTTAAGTAGTTAGAAGGAGAGTCACCAGACTATACAATGTGTGACCATCTACACTCTAATCGTAGATAGAGAATAACAAAGAAGACAGCTAGCTGAGGCACTTCTAGAATGTTCTTCTCTTCACAGATTCCTACTCCGTCATTAATTTATATATTTAGCATGTCAAACTTACACTTTAGAAAATACTTTGATTTAAATTTTTTTAAATTTCATTGCGTACTGTATTCCAACACGATCGACCATAGTCATCGAGCATTAATTATAAGAATAGGTATCATGGCTATGGAAAACAACGCAATAAGGTCACAGCCATCATGAAATCTTGATAAGGGGTATGGCGACCTTTAGGCTTGGCCTAAGTGATGGTTTGCAATGGATTTATGCGATTTGGTGTCGTTGGTGCCAACGCGCATCGATGTCGTGGGTTTTTTATTTTTTATTTTTTGAAGCAATTTTTTATTTTTGAATTTCAATGAATCTAGTGCATTTGGTATATTTTAAGATTGGTGAGCTTGTTGAATTTGTAGGCATGAGATGTTGCTCAAACTAATAAAAAAAGTCTTATTGATAAGATTTTTAAGGGGTAGCATTGCCCAAAAAAATGGATCTTTCTTTAAATAAAATTGAATTCAAGATAAAAGCACTACAAATACTTGTATTGATGTAAATAACCCTATTAGTATCACATTAGCAGGCTCACCTTGAACAAAGATTAGATCCCTCAATAAATTCGGATGAAGCTTAAAAGAAAAAGTAGGTGCTGAGTGTTAAACATGTATGCTCTAAGGAGTAAAAATGTAATATATTTTTGAAGACATCTTTATCAATAAAAAGTTTATTTATTATTCATATACCAAATTGTTGTCCTCTTAACATTCATATTTGTTGAGTGTATGATGCAAGCAAAAGTCAGGGACTATTGGTCTAAACCTTTAGAATCAGGCATATGATGGACAGATTATGCGAAAGACATGATTCTAAAGGTGACATTCTAAATTATAAGATCCGTAATCGAGGGAATAAAGTTGGGCACTTTATTCATGTAAAGATTGTTATGTTGTCTATATCCCTAATGGGAGATGATTTGTCTTGGTCATCAGAGCTAGACTCCATAAATAAAAACATTGGTGTAGTATGATGTATTGGATAAGTACATAAAGTGTAATTGATTTAGATTAATAATTATGTCCCAGCAAATCAATCCACTTTAGACAATCATATGTGTTGTATCTTAATCTTGAGATAAATAATGGGCCCGTTATCTTGACTTATGCCTTTTGAGGTACCAAAGGGTGACATCCACATTTTATGTTAGTATGCCTGTCGATACATTAGAGGCATGACTCTTGATAGAATCCATAGCTCCTCTTTCGGAGTTGTTATTATCCTCTTATACACGCTATCCTGTAATTAGAACACTAGAGCACTCTGCCATTTGGATACATAGGTGTAATCGAATGATATACTGTCTTTGGATGGTGAGTTTTCTGATGGTGAGATAAGGGAATATAAGATAAAAATAATCGAGAAGGTAAGACAGAACTTGTCCTTAAGCGGATTATGCATAATCGTATGGGGATACGATACATTATAATATGTCATGGAGACTTAGCTATACGGGCTTTTTAATTCTATAAAGTTTGAGATTGCAGCTCCAAGCTTTTAATGGAGTAGCATTAGAGTTGATAATTATGAAATGTATATCTGAGATATTGGGTTTCATAATTATTGGGAGCTTGAGCTATATAGGTCCATTAGTTCCCCTTTGCTAGCTCACAAAAATCCTGTAACGATATGGCGTGCTTTTCTAAAATTGGTGACTTATGTCAGATTTATTAGATTGTCTGAAATTTAGTAAAATTAGATAATTCATGTTTGTTTATTAGTTGAATTAACTTTGTGATAAAATTATTTCATGATAAACTTGTTGAATTATCAAAATCAGATAATTCATGTCTATTTATCAGTTGGATTAATTTTCAATAAATTAATTCAAGATAAACTTGTTGAATTATCGAGAATATTTATTTTCTTAGATATTATCTAGATATGACTGTTTTAATTAGATAACTTCTCTACTAAGTTATTAGAATTAAAGCTGAGGCTCTATCTCAAGAATCACAGGTGGGAAATAAAGATTCACAAGGATCATTTTTCATAAGTTTGGTAGTCCGATCTGCAGGTTTGGCCTGCTGATGGAGTAAGTTCAACAGACCGATCTGCTAGTTTGGCCTGCCCACTGAGAAATTTTTTGATCGCACATTTTAGACGTGAATTTTATCAATTATTGATCCTAATTTGATCCTAATTCAAATTTTGAGGCCTTATCTGATAAGGACTAATTCCTAGACTCAACCTCTATAAATAGGGAGTGAGACTTACAAATTATTTAGATTAGTTGAGGAATTAAGAGTGAGCACTCTAGTCTGTGAGTCTCTGCAACTCCCTGAGAGCTATTATTCACAAATCACAAACCTTAGTTCTGGCTTTTGTCAATTGGTTGGAAAGAGAGTCACCTATAAAAGAGTTGTACGAGTGTGCCCACACAAACACTGGTTGTGGATGGAGAGTAGTAAAGAAGGCCAACTAGTTGAGGTCCTTCTACAACACCCTTTTCTTCATTGATTAAGGAATCTGTTCGAAAAATGAGGTCAGTAAGATCTGGTTAATTAATGCATACAATGTACCAAATTTGTGTTTTGAAAAATACTTTGGTATAAAAGTTTTAAAAATTCTACTACATACTACTTTTCCAACAATTGGTATTAGAGCAATGGTTTTTACATAAATTTGGTAGTTTGTCATCATGCTATATGAATAAATTATATGATCTTGATCTCTCCTATGCTTGAATTTAATTTTTTAGAGAGTTGGCACTCTAAGGTTTCTATATATTTATATGTTGTCATGGATCATATGGTGAATTCTTATTAATTAATTATGGTTGATTAAATTATTATTTAATTATTAATTAATTAATGCCGATTATGGCTCCTTAGAGGTTAAAAAGTGTATCTAGGTTTTTCATGTCATTAGATGGTGAACTATTATCTCCATCTTTGAATTATTATTTAATTTTAAATTTGTAAGAATTTTGTAATTAAATAATCATTCAGAGAAGACAAATCTAGAAGATGGATGATAGCATTCCATAGGTATTTTCTAAGTCTAGAAGGTGTTTTTAAATTGTTGAAAATAAAATTGATAAATTGCGTTAAAAAAATCATATTTTCTAACAAATGTGATTTCTACTCGGTCGGCATACCAAACCTCTAGGATCGATAGGCTATCCGCGAGGTAGAATTTTGACTATTCTGGCGGCAGGCTAAACTTTCAAGCTTGGCAGGCCAATTTGTCATGACTGACAGGCCAGACTATGAGGTTTGGTAGGCCAGAGGATCATGACTGGCAGGCTGGTTACATAGATCGGCATGCCAGCAAAGAGCTGTAAATTTTTCAAAAAAGGTACATTTTTTGATGCAGTTTTGATTTTATTTTTGGGACAATTCTAAGAAACTTTAAATTTGGATATGACTGAAAATATGGAGTTTTTGATCTATGTGGGATTAAAGACTTGAAGATAGAAGTTACATGAAGAATGATACAATTTGAATATTCAAGGATGAAGAATTGATAATATGTTTCAATTTTCTTTTGTAATCTTTATTTTCTTTCCTCTAGGGCGGAACCATAATATTACAATTATTTATTATTTTTTGCTTGTGGCTTTGCATGATTGCTTTACATGTCAACATTATAATATGATTTGCCATGTATATTAATAACATGTCATATAAGAATAGGGGGTGCTGCTCATTTAAATATTGTTCATGCATGATTTTAAGATAAAACCTTGATTTTAAAAGATTAAATGGGAGAAGATTTTTGAAGAGAGGACCTACGGCCTCCATCGTTGGTCCATAGGTAGCATATGGTCGTTTCGACTGCTAGAAAGGGACTTCATCTTGTGCCGAGTTGAATCGTCGAAAGAATAAGGTATTTTAGCATGATTTATTATTGCACACCCTTAGGTGGAGATTTTAAATCATGGATAAAATATTGAAAATGATAGTTATACACTCATGTTAATTTTATTGTTAACCTCCCCTGGGAGCTTTATTAATAAAATTGATGGCCAAAAAAACGTTTATTAATATATGTTGGATCATACGGGTCCTGGATGACATATATGAATCAAGAGGGGTTCTGTATTCCTAATTGAATTTGGCAAGTCTCCCTTCGGCGGCTTGTTGAATTCTGAGTTAGAAATTATCATTGTAAGTTTGTGATATTTTCAATGTTTTGACACATAAACACATTTGTATGCTGTACATGATTGTGTTATCTTACACAACTATTATTTTATGTTTGCTAATGTTTGGTATATGATTCTTTATTATAGATTAAAAATGTCTAAAAATGTTTTATCATCGATACTTGACAAAAACCAATTAACCAGTGAGAACTATAATGATTGGAAACGGAACCTAAACATCATCCTATCCTTTGAGAACTAAAATTTATGTTGATGACATCATATCCTCCCGAGCCTATGGGAGATTCTACTAATGAGTAAATCCAAGCGTATGATCACTAGAAAGATGTTAACGATCAGGCCCACTATTACATTATGTCTAGCATGAATAATATGTTGTAGGCTTAACATGAAGATTATGAGACTGCTAAGCAGGTCTTAGATAATCTAGAAGAGATGTTTGGAGGCTAGGCCCTAACAAAGTGGCAAAGGGCACTTCAGAAACTCTTGAACTATAAACAATGGCTGAGGACGTCTGTAAAGGAGCATATGATATTGGTCATGGGTTACCTTGCTAAGGCTTAAACTAATGTAGTTGATATCGATGCTGAAATTCAGATGACTATAGTCTTTGAGACTCTATCTAAGAAATTTATGCTATTTAGAGCTACACTTAATTGAAGCAATGGACAAGATATGACTTTAACAGAGTTGATGAAGCATTTATAGGAGTTAGAACTTTTGATCAGGGAATCTCCTGCTGGTGGCAAGGCCAACTTGCAGCTGCATCTGGTTCCAATCCCAATCTAGGGAATGGAAAGAAGCAGCGGGCCAAGAATAGAAAGTCTTCTATTCCTACAAACGGCAAGAACAAGAAGAAGAAAAAAAAGAATCCAAAAACGCTCAAGTGCTTTTTTTATAGGAAGGTCAGGCACATAAAGAAGAATAACAAGGACTTCTTTTCTCGAGGAGGTAGGTGTGATCTTCTTGTTGTTGAAACTTGTTTAGTTGAGGACTCCAGTGACACTTGGGTTATAGATTCCAAAGCAAGTAATCATGTTTGTGTTTCTCTATAGGGGTTCAAAGAAACGAGAAGTCTGCTTCGTGAAGACTTTATGCTTTGGATAGGCGATGGATCCTTGGTCTTAGCTAAAGTAGTGAGAGACATCCATTTGTATTTTGATAATTATAGGAATTTAATTTGTGAGATTGTTTTTATGTTCCTAAACCTAAAAGGAATTTAATTTCTGTCGCTTATTTATTTAAAGACTCCTATTTGGTTTTGTCACGCCCCGGAGTACAGGAGGTGACGTGACGGAATATTTAGATTAATTAAAAGAGGATTTAATTAAAAATCGAGAGTTTGAGAATCAAATTAAATAAAAATTAAGAAGATTTTCCACCACATTTTATAAAAGAATTTATAACTATTAAGCAGGTAATAAAAATGAAATAAAAACCGCGAATATGGGTTCCACAACCCACAACTTGTGCACACACATAGTACTGACAATATCATAAATACAATTACAGTCCAAGTACAAATAAAGTTAAGTCTTACATGCCTTGATGAATAATACAGAATATAAATAAATTCTCCTATTGCTCCTGAGTTCGGTCCGAAGAATCTTCTCCAAACCTAAAGGGGAAACCACCTAGAGGGGAAAATTTAAAACAATAAAACGTGAGCGAAAGGCTCAGTAGGACTATGTTTTATAAAATAGTTTAACGCAAAGGAACAGAGCATTATTAGAAGTTATTCAAAGGAAACTTAGATAAATAAATAAAGAAATAATTTGAGTAGAACCGTCCTGACACAGAACAGTCTACTCGTCAAATCAAAACACCATTTTACTTTTACCTAGGCAAATCATGAAATCACCACCGTAGTGGCCCAGCTGGGTTTCGGGACCTGCCCCCAAGGTCGATCGCTACACGACCCGATCTCTGATATGGCATCATGCCCATGTGTTTATTATCATTATCATTCACAACCCAATTACCGAGTGTTGTCAATTACATTTATTATGAAATTTATTTCATAATCACGGTATATTAAAATATAGCCGGTAAATCCATTTTCAAACACCGTTGAAAACATTTTGATAAAAACCTTTTTCAAAGCCAAATCATTTCAAAACTAGGCTACCAAAGGAATAGGATAAAATTCCTACCTCAATACTCGTGTCGGTGCCCCACACCGTAATCCTGGTCCGCTATACGTTAGCTCTACGGAACCACGAACGATCCTAGATACAAACTAAGTCGATCAATATCTAGTTCGAGACATTCTATGTTACGGAACCATTTCATGATGTCCTAGTGTGCCATTTGTACCTTTAAAATCATCCTATAAGGTTGGGATTTAAATCAGGGTTCAAAACAGTGAAAACGGGTAAAAATCACAAAATTTTCCATGCCTCGGTCGGCTTGCCGGACGCCCTGCTTCGGCCTGCCGAACTGCACAGTTCGGCCTGCCGGAAGCAAAGTTCGGTTGGCCGAACATTTCCCCAGATTCGGCCTACCGGTCGGAAGAACACCGGCCTGCCGATCATCACTCCGGCCTGCCGAACTGGGAAAATCCAGAAATCCCAGCCATGGGTTTCTCGATCCCCAAAATCCAATTCTTGTTTCCAACCTGTTTTTCTCAAATCCCAGGCATGAAAAACAATTATAGTTGATAGAAAAAACATTCTAAAACATGTTTGGACTCATTTAAACAAGATTTGAACTCAAAATCCTCAAAAATCCGAAAATGAGAAAATGAGGGGAAAAATGAAAAACCTTGAATTCAATCCGTTTTTCTTCAATCCAAGCTTAGATTCTAGTTGTTCTAAGTTCATTTAACACAAATCCACGGTTTTCTAAGCTAAAACAAACCTAGATTTCAAAAATACACAAAATTGAAAATTTTGTAAAAAGTTTAGAAATTTCGAATCTAACCTCAAATCGAAGCTTCAATCCGCGTTCTCGGTTGCCGAATCACGTCCCCGAGCTTCCTCCTTGCTATCCCGAAGCTTGGATTCGAAATGGAGTTCAAAAATTTGAGAGAGAATTGAGAGAGAGGGAGATTGCCAAGAGAGAGAGAGGGAAGAGAGAGAATGTCACGGGAGAGTGAGGAGAGAGAGAGAGAAGAGGGAAATAAATAGAGAAAATCGGTGGGCGGTTTTACTGTGCGAAAACCATGTGCCGCCCACGGTTTTGCAAAACAGAGTATTTTTAACATTTTACAAATTGTTGTGTTTTAAAACTCAAAACATCATTTTAAAACAATAAGAAATCTTTTGAACACATCAATTTAACAAAACAACCAAAAATTCAGAACCCAACCAAATACTCTAATTAAAGTTAAAACTTTAATTATGGCACACTAATTCATCATTTACATTACATTAACATTAAATAAATTTTGGGACGTTACAGGTTTCTTTTAATAACAAAGTGGTGATTCGTAAAAACAAATCTTTTATCTGTTACGGATGGATACAAAATAATCTATATTTTATGACACCTAAGATGGACTTACTGCTTAATGCTGAGATTAATGATAATAACTCTAAAAGGCTTAAAACTTCTCACTCTAATAAGACTTATCTTTAGCATTTGCGACTAGGTCATATTAACCTAAATAGGATTCAAAGGTTGATAAAAGATGGATCTTTAAGTCACTTAAAGGTGGAATCTATACCACAATATGGATCTTGTTTGGAGGGTAAAATGACCAAAAGACCATTTGGGTCTAAAGGTCATAGGGCTGAAGGGATTCTGAACTTGTCTATAATGATGTTTGCAGACCTATGAACATCCAGGCACAAGGAGGGGATGAGTACTTTATCATTTTTATTGATGATTACTCAAGGCATGGGTATGTGTACCTAATGCATCTTGGAAGTGAAACTTATGAAAAGTTCAGGGAGTTCAGGCTGAAGTGGAAAAATAATTGGGTAGACCCATTAAGGCAATTCAATCCAATTGAGTTGGTGAATACCTTTATGAGGAGTTCTCGGGACACTTATTAGAGAATAGGATTTTATCCCATTTGACTACGCCGAGCACTCTGCAGCAGAAAGGCATGGCTTAGAGAAGAAATAGGACTTTGTTGGACATGGTCATGTTCATGATGAGTTATTCATCATTATGTTTGTCCTTGTGGGGATATGCACTTCAAACAACATGTTATCTTTTGAGCAATATGCCTTCAAAATCGATTCCTAAAACTTCTCATGAGCTGTGGACGGGGAGGAGGACATCCTTAAACTATATTCACATATGGGGATGTTCGACTCATGTCCTGTTTAGAGATGCAAATAAGTTGGAAGCACATTCAGAAGTTTGCGTGTTTGTAGAATATCCAAAAGGGACTAAAGGGGGATAACCTAAAGGAAAATAAAGTCATGGTTTCAACCAGTGCAACTTTCCTTGAGGATAGTTACATGGACGACTTTAAGCCTCGAAGCAAAGTAGTGCTTAAGGAGTTGGCGAGTGATTCGGTTACTTTGGGGGCTCCAAATGAAACTACTCCAATCGGTGTAGAAAAACCAACCAAACCCAAATAACAACCTAATGGGCTTTAGCGTAGTGGGAGGATTGGGCATCAACCCGAGAGGTATATGTTCAATGGTGAGGCCTTCTTCGTTGAACTAGATGAACATGACAAGGATCTTTACACTTATGAAGAGGCTATGGAGGATGTTGATTCAAAACCCTAGACAGAGGCCATGAAGACAAAGATGAAGTCTGTGGAGACTAATTGGGTCTAGGAGCTTATAGATCTTCTCAAAGGGATAAAACCCATAGGGTGTAAGAGGAAGAAAGGAGTGGATGGAAAGGTCAAAACGTATAAGGCTCGACTTGTAGCTAAGGGATACATGCAAAAGGAAGGAATTGATTACAAGGAAACCTTTTCACCTGTAGCCATGCTTAAATCCATCTGCATTCTCTTGTCCATAGCTGCTGCTCTCGACTGCATGAATTAATAGAAGGATGTTAAGACGGCCTTTCTAAATGGCTATCTTGAGAAGTCTATCTATATGGAGTAGCCAGATGGGTTCAAGGCTAAGGGTCAGGTGGGTAAGATTTGCAAGCTACTAAAGTCAAATTATGGACTTAAACAAGCTTCCCTTTCTTGGAACATAGGATTTGATCAAGTGATCAAGTCTTATGGGTTCACACAAAATGTGGATGAACCATGTGTTTACAAACATATTAAGGATGGAAAGGTGGTTTTTCTAGTGTTCTATGTAGATGACATTCTGATAATTGGCAATGACGTTGGGGCATTGTCATCGGTCAGATTATGGTTGACTAAGCAGTTTGACATGAAAGACTTAGGTGAAGCTAATTTTGTTCTCAGTATCCAAATCTTTTAGGATAGGCAGAACAGAATGATAGCTTTGTCCCAAGTGGGCTACATAGATAAAATTCTCAAAAGGTTTGCAATGCAAAATTCCAAGAAAGGTGGGCAACCATGTAGGTCTAGAATTACTATTTCTAAGAAAGGCTCTCCAAAGTCTGAGGAAGAAAGAGAATACATGAAGAAGGTGCCTTATGATTTAGTAATGAGTAGTCTAATGTATGGCATGCTTTCCACATGATTGGATATTTGTTATGCAGTTGGGATTGTAAGTCAATTTCAATTGGATCCAAGACCGAATGACTGGGTTACGGCCAAGCATATTTTCAAGTATCTAAGAAGGACTCGAGGGTATATGCTTGTGTGTTCGGATGAGGATTTGACTCCTCTAGGATACACTAACTTGAATTTCCAATCCTGTCTAGATTCAAGGATATCAACTTCGGGTTTTGTGTTTACTTTAGGTGGCTGTGCCATTGCTTGGAGAAGTATGGAGCAAAATTGCATTTTGGATTCAATGATGGAAGCCAAGTATGTGGTAGCCAGTGATGTTTCGAAAGAAGTAGTGTGGCTCTACAAGTTCCTTGGGGATCTTAAGGTAGTTCCTTGTATGGATAAGGTGGTACCGCTGTATTATGATAATAGTGTGGTGGCAGCTAATGCTAAGGAACTAAGATTTCACAAGAAGAGTAAGCATATTGATCGAAAGTATCATGCGATAAAGGACTTCGTAGAAGGCGGACATATCATTGTGTGCAAAATCGCGTCAGAGGACAATTTAGTGTTAGAAAAATAGTACGCAGTGGAATTTTTAAAATTTTTATACATCAGAGTATTTTCCAAAACACAAGTTTGACATACTATATGCATAAATTAACTAGATCTTACTAACCTTTGAGTGCCGAAGAACTTTTGCAATCCATGAAGAGAAGTAACATTCCAGAAGAACGTCAACCAACTGGTCTTCTTTGCTATTCTCCATCCATGATTGGAGTTAGTGTGGGCCACATCATACAGCTTTTCTGCCAGGTGACTCTTCTTCCAACCAGTAGGGAAATACCCAAAGCGATAATTCGTGATTTGTAAATGATAGCGTTCTAGGGAGTTTTAGAGTCTCACTGATAGAGTCTTATTTTATACATCTCAACTGATTTAAATAATAATGAGACTTATTCCCCTTTTATTGAGGTTGGGCCTAAGAGTCAGTCCTTATCAGATAAGACCTCAAAAATTAAAATTAAAATCAAATCAAAATCAATATTTGATAACATCCACGTGAAAATGTGTGATCTTTTTATCGCTCAGCCGGTAGGCTGAATTGACAGATCGGCCTACTGAACCACCTCAATGTTGGAAAAAACAGTGTGAGGTACGCAGCGAAAATTTTAAAAATTTTAACATCAGAGTATTTTTTCAAAACACAAGTTTGACATGCTATATGTATAAATTAAATAGATCTTACTAACCTTTATGTACCAAAGAACTTCGGCAACCCGTGAAGAGACGTAACGTTCCAGAAGAGACTCAACCCACTGGTCTTCTTTGCTATTCTCTATCCACGTTCGGAGTGAGTGTGGGCTCACATGTATAGCTCTTCTACCGGTGACTCTCCTTCCAACCAATTGAGAGAACCCAAAGCTAGTGTTCGTGATTTGTGAACAAAAGCTCTTAGGGAGTTTTCAAATGCTCACCTAAAGAGTATCACTCTTAATCTCTCAATTGATCTGAGTAACTCATGAGACTTACTCCCTTTATATAGTGATTGGTCCTGGGCTCAGTCCTTATCAGATTAGATCTCAAAACTCGAAATAGAATCAAGTTAGGATCAATATTTGATAAGATCTGTGTGAAAACGCGTAATCTTATCTATCGTTGTTCGGCAGGCTGAACAGGCCCCATCGGTAGGCCGAACATGTAGATCGGTAGGCCAAACTGCCACATAAATATCTCCGCGAATCTTTTATTTTCCACCCAAGATTCTATAGGATAAAGTCTCAGTTTTGATTTAAAGAACCCAATAGAGAAGTTATCTGATCAAAACAAACTTTATGAAGATAATCTCTAAGAAAATAAATCAATTCACAATAATTCTACAAGTTTATCTTAAATTAATTTTATTACAAAATTAATTTAACCAATAAACAGACATGAATTATTTGATTCTTTCAAATTTTAAACCAATCCGATAAATTCGACATAAGTCACCAATTATTGAAAAAGCATGCCGTATCGTTACAGGATTTTGTGAGCTATCAAAGGGGACCAAAATGGACCTATAAAGTTGAAGCTCTTGATAATTATGAAACCCAATATCCCAGAATACATTTCACAATTATCAACTCCAACGCTACTCCACTAAAAGCTTGGAGCTGCACTCTCGAACTTTATAGAATTACGAAGCCCGTATAGCTAAGTCTCCATGACATATCAAAGTGTATCGTATCCCCATATGATAATCCATAATCAGCTTAAGGAGAAGTTTTGTCTTACCTTCACGATTATTTTTATCTTACGTTCCATTATTTCACCATTAGAAAACTTACCATCCAAAGACATTATACCATTTGGTTACACCTATGTATCCAAATGGTTGAGCGCCCCAGTTTTCCAATTACATGATAACGAATATAAGAGGATATCATTACTCCTAAAGAGGAGCTATGGATTCCATATCTATGAATAACAAGTCTACGCTATCAAGAGTCATGCCTTCAACGTACCAGCATGCATACCACTATTGAGATGTGGGAGTCACCCTTTGGTACATCAAAAGACACAAGTCGAGACAACGGGCCCACTATCCATCTCATGATTAAGATACAATACAAATGATTATCTAAAGTGAATCGATTTGCCAAGACAGAATTATTAATCTAAATCAATTCACTTTGTGTCCCGATCCAACACATCGTCACCTATGACAACGTGCCAATGTTTCTATTCACGAAGTCCAACTCTGATGGTCAAGACAAACCATCTCCCAATAGGGATACAGACAACACAACAATCTTTGCATGAATAAAGCGCCCAACTTTATTCCCTCGATTACGGATCATATGTTTTAGACCGTCACCTTAAGAATCGTGTCTTCCACATAATTAGTCCATCATATGCCCAATTCTAAAAGGTTTAGACTGATAGTCTCAAATTACTGTTTGCTTAACATACATTCAACAAATATGAATGTAAAGAGGACAAGATTTGGTATATGTAAATAAATAAATTCTTTATTGATAAAAATGTCTCCAAAAACGTATTACATTTTTACTCCTTAGGGCATACATATCCAACAATCTCCCACTTGCACTAAGTGAGTAAATACAGCAAATCTCGCATCCCCATAGCTTCCACATGTTTCTCGAAGACTCTCCCTGTAAGTGTCTTCGTAAATGGATCAGCTAAATTGTCCTCTGATGTGATCTTGCATACCGTGACATGTCCGCTCTCAACGAAGTCCTTTATCATAGGATACTTTCGATCAATATGTTTACTCTTCTTGTGAAATCTTGGTTCCTTAGAATTAGCTACAGCCGCACTGTTATCATAGTACAGTGATACCGCGTTATCCATGCCAGGAACAACCTCAAGATCCCCAAGGAACTTGTGGAGCCACACTGCTTCTTTCGAAGCATCACTAGTTGCCACATACTCGGCCTCCATCGTTGAATCCGAAGTGTAATCTTGCTTCGCACTTCTCCAACTGATGGCACTGCCACCTAGAGTAAACACAAACCCCAAAGTCGATTTCCTAGAATCCAGACAGGATTGAAAATCTAAATCAGTATATCCTAGAGGAATCAGGTCCTCTCCCAAATATACTAGCATATACCCTCGAGTTCTTCGCAGGTACTTGAAAATATGCTTTACTGCAACCTAGTGGTTCGGTCTTGGATCTGCCTAAAATCGACTTACAATCTCGACCGTATAGCTAATATCCGGTCGTGTGCAAAGCATGGTATACATGAGACTACCCACTGCTGAAGCATAAGGTACCTTCTTCATGTATTCTCTTTCTTCAGAAGACTTTGGAGAGTCTTTCTTAGAAAGAGTAATTCCAGACCTAGATGGTTGCCCACCTTTCTTGGAATCCTGCATTGCAAACCTCCTGAGAATTTTATCTATGTAGCTAGCTTGTGACAAAGCTATCATTTTGTTCTTCCTATCCTGAAAGATCTGGATACCGAGAACAAAATTAGCCTCACCCAAGTCCTTCATGTCAAACTGCTTGGTCAACCATAATTTGACCAATGGCAATGCCCCAATGTCATTGCCAATTAGCAGAATGTCATTTACATAGAGTAGTAGAAAAACCACCTTCCCATCCTTTATGCGCTTATAAACACATGGTTCATGCACATTTTGTGAGAACCCATAAGTCTTGATCACCTGATCAAATCTTATGTTCCAAGAACGAGAAGCCTGCTTAAGTCCATAAATTGACTTTAGCAGCTTACAAACCTTACCCTATTGACCCGTGACCTTGAACCCATCTGGCTGTTTCATATAAATGGACTCATCAAGATAGCCATTTAGAAAAGCCGTCTTGACATCTATCTGCCAAATCTCATAGTCGAGAGCTACAGCTATGGATAATAGAATCCAGATGGATTTAAGCATGGCTACAGGCGAAAAGGTTTCCTCATAATCGACTCCTTCCTTTTTCGTATAACCCTTAGCTACCAGTCTAGCCTTAAAGGTTTTGACCTTTCCATCCACTCATCTTTTCCTCTTGTAAATCCACTTACACCCTATGGGTTTTACCCCTTTGAGAAGATCCACAAGCTACCAGACCTGATTAGTCTCCATAGACTTCATCTCTATGTTCATGGCCTCTGTCCAGAGTTTTGGATCAACATCCTCCATATCTTCTGCGTAAGTATAAGGATCCCTGTCATGTTCATCCGGTTCAGCCAAGAAGACCTCCTCATTGAACATATACCTTTTAGGTTGACGTCCGATCCTCCCACTATGCCGAAGCCCCAGAGATTATTGTTCAAGTTTGTTTGGTTTTTCTACACTGATTGGAACGGTTTCATTCGGAACCTACGGAGTGATTTGATCACTCCTTAACTCCTCAAGCACCACTTTGCATCGAAGTTTAAAGTCGTCCATGTAACTCTCCTCAAGGAATGTTGCATTAGCAGAAACCACGACTTTATTTTCCTTCGGGTTATAAAAATAACCCCCTTTAGTCCTTTTTGGATATCCTACAAACACGTACACTTTTGAACATGCTTCCAACTTATTCAGATCCTTAAACAGGACATGAGCCGGGCATCCCCATATGTGAATATGGTTTAAGGATGTCTTCCTTCTTGTCCACAACTCTTGAGGAGTTTTAGGGACCGATTTTGAAGGCAAATTGTTCAAAAGATAACATGTTGTTTGTAGTGCATATCCTCAAAAGGATAAAGGTAATGATGAATAACTCATCATGGACCTGACCATGTCCAACAAAGTCCTATTTCTTCTCTTAGCTACGCCATTCTGCTGCGGAGTACCCAGCGTAGTCAAATGGGACAAAATCTTATTCTCTAGCAAGTGTCCCAAGAACTCATAAGAAAGGTATTCTCCACCTCGATCAGATCAAAGTGCCTTTATGGGTCTACCCAATTGCTTTTTCACTTCAGCCCGAAACTCCCTGAACTTGTCAAAAGTTTCGCTTTTGTGGTGCATCAGGCACACATACCCATATCTTGAGTAATCATCAATAAAAGTGATGAAGTACTTATACCCTTCTCGTGCCTGGATGTTCATTGGTCCGCAAACATCACTATGCACAAGTTCCAGAACCCCTTCGGCCCTATTGCCATTAGACCTGTATGGTCTTTGGGTCATTTTACCCTCCAAACAAGATTCACATTGAGGTATAGATTCCACCTTTAAGTGACTTAAAGGTCCATCCCTTACCAACCTTTGAATCCTATTCAAGTTAATGTAACCAAGGCGCAAATGCCAAAGATAAGTCTTATTAGAGTGAGAAGTTTTAAGTCTTTTGGAGTTATTATCATTCATCTCAGCATTAAGCAATAAGTCCATCTGAGGTTTGATAAAATATAGATTATTTTGCATCCATCCAGAACATATAAAAGATTTATTTTTACGAATCACCACTTTTTCATTAAAAGATACCACGTAGGAGTCTTTAAATAAACAAGATACAGAAATTAAATTCCTTTTAAATTTAAGAACATAAAAAAAATCTTGAAAAAATAAATTCCTATTGTTATCAAAGTAAAGATGGACGTCTCCCACTACTTTCGGTGAGACCAAGGATCCATCGCCCATCCGAAGCGTGAAGTATTCATGTAAAAGACTTCTCGTTTCTTTGAACCGCTGCAGAGAAACACAAACATGATTAGTTGCACCGAAATCTATGACCCAAATGTCCCTGGATTCCTCAACCAAACAAGTTTCCAAATACAGAAGATCACACCTACCTCCTTTGGAAAGGAAGTCCTTGCAATGCTTCTTAATATGCCCGACCTTACCACAGAAGAAGCACTTAAGCTTCTTTGGGTTCTTCTTCTTCCTCCTCTTGCTCTTGGTGTTAGCAAGAATAGAAGACTTCCTATTCTTGGCCCGTTTCTTCTTTCCATTCCCAGAGTTAGAATTAGAACCAGAAGCAGCTACCATGTTGGCCTCACCACCAGTAGGAGACTCCCTTATCAGCAGTTCAAACTCTTGAAACTATTTCATCAGTTCTATCAAGGTCATATCCTGTCTGTTGCTTAAATTAAATGTAGCTCTAAACGAAATAAACTCCTTAGATAGAGTCTCAAAGACCATAGTCATCTGAGTTTCAACATCAATGTCGGCTCCATTGGTTTGAGCCTCAGCGAGGTAACCCATGACCAACATCATATGCTCCTTTACAGATGTCCCCATTCTCTGTCTATAGTTAAGAAGTTTCTAAAGTGCCTTTTGCTACTTTGTTATGGCCTGGCCTCCAAACGTATCCTTAAGATTATCCAAGATCTGCTTCACAGTCTCATAATCTTGATGTTGAGCCTGCAGCACATTATTCATGCTGGCCATAACATAGCAGCGGGCCTGATCATTAGCATCTTTCTAGTGGTCATACACTTGGAATTGCTCATTTGATAAGTCTCCCGTAGGCTCGGGAGGACAAGGGGTTGTCAGAACATATTTCAGTTTCTCAAAGGATAGGACGATATCCAGGTTCCATTTCCAATCATTGTAATTCTCACCGGTTAATTAGTTTTTCTCAAGTATCGATGATAAAGCATTTTTAGACATTTTTTGTGGCGGTTGGCCCCACTCAAGCCCCCATGAGGTCGTAGTTCACCCCCGACATCATTGGCTCTTATTGTGGTCCCACAGTGGCGTAACGTGTCGTCGTTCCACTGTGTTGCCCCAATCATCCGTACTGTCCCCTCTAGGACCCACTGGTCCCTCAGGGTTTTATTTCGCGTCCCTCATGGTTCAAACCTTAAACCTCCCTTAAGAGGTTCGTTTAGAGCCTATGAGATAAGAATTCACTACGACACTACCCTCCGGGGAAGTGATAGTATCTACGCACTGTCTACGTACAGTACCCCTATGGATTTCTGATAGGGAACTTTTCATCGACCTCATTGTGATCGACATGCATGATTACGATATGATTCTTGGGATGAATTTCCTGAGCAAGTATAATGCTTCTATTGAATGCCAGAAACGAAAGGTGATCTTCCATCCAGAAGGTGATTAGAAATTCGTTTATGTTGGCGAGTCCAGAAAGAAGCCCAGCATATTTTTATCCGTAATAAAAGCAAGGAAGTTATTAGCAAGTGGCTGAATGGGATATCTGGCGAACATTGTAGACAAAAGCCAAGAAGAAAAGATAAGAATTGAAGATGTACCTGTAGTTCATGAATATACAGAAGTGTTTCCTGATGATCTGACAAGTCTACTGCTAGAAAGAGAAGTCAAATTCGAGATTGAGCTCTCTCTTGGCACCGATCCCATCTCAAAAGTGCCTTATATAATGGCCCCGGTAGAGTTAAAGGAGCTACACACGCAATTGAAGGAGCTACTTGACAAAGGTTTCATCAGGCCGAGCTACTCACCATGGGGAGCTTTTGCTCCAGTTTTGTTTGTGAAGAAGAAAGATGGCTCTATGAGACTCTGCATTGACTACAGAGAGCTGAACAAGGTGACAATCAAGAACAAGTATGCGTTGCCTCGAATCGATGATTTGTTTGATCAGCTCAAGGGTGCATCTGTGTTTTCAAAGATTGATCTATGATCAGGATACCATCAGTTGAAGGTTAAAGAAGGAGATCTCCCCAAGACTGCCTTCTAGTCGAGGTATGGTTACTATGAATTTGTGGTTATGCCTTTCGGTCTGACGAATGTACCGGCTGCTTTTATGGATTTGATGAACCGGGTATTCAAGGATTTCCTCGATAAATTTGTTGTTGTATTTATCAATGACATTGTTGTCTCTTCAAATAATCAAGAAGAACATGTGGAGCATTTAAGGATTGTGCTGGAGACTTTAAGAAGACACCAGTTGTATGCAAAGTTCTCCAAGTGCGAGTTTTGGCTTGATAAAGTTTCTTTCTTGGGGCATGTTATATCGAAGGAAAGGATTATGGTTGACCCTGCTAAAGTAGATGTTGTTCTCAACTGGAAGCAACTGACGAATACAAGTGAAATAAGGAGCTTCTTGGGACTAGCGGGTTATTATCAAAGATTCGTAGAAGATTTCTCCAAGATAGCAGCTCCACTCACTAATCTAACTCGCAAAGGAAAGAAGTATGAATGGACAGATGCTTGTGAGAAGAGTTTTCAAAAACTGAAGAAGAGGCTAATGACGGCTTCGGTATTGGCAATTCCTAAAGGAAATGAAGGGTTTGTAATTTATAGTGATGCATCCAAGATGGGCCTCGGAGCTGTTTTAATGCCAAAATGAAAGGGTGATAGCTTATGCGTCAAGACAACTGAAGGATTATGAAAAGAACTATCCTGCTCATGACCTCAAGTTAGTAGCAGTCGTTTTTGCCTTGAAGATATAGAGGCACTATTTATATGGGGTCTAATGCAAGATATTCACTGATCATCAAAGTCTGAAGTACTTCTTCACGCAAAGAGACTTGAACATGAGACAACAAAGAAGGTTAGAGTTGGTAAAGGATTACGATTGTGAAATCCTTTATCATCCTGGAAAAGCTAACCAAGTGGCTGATGCTCTAAGTAGGAAGTCAGTTGCCACATTGATGTCAATGCAAGCAATGTCTCCACCTTTAAGATATCTACTGATAATCAAAGTCTGAAGTACTTCTACATGCAAAGAGATTTGAACATGAGACAACAAAGATGGCTAGAGTTGGTAAAGGATTACAATTGTGAAATCCTTTATCATCCTAGAAAAGCGAACCGAGTGGTTGATGCTCTAAGTAGGAAGTCAGTTGCCACGTTGATGTCAATGTAAGCAATGTCTCCACCTTTAAGAAGGGAAATTCTAGACTTTGGTTTGGAACTTATAGCAGGTCAGCTCTCAGCACTCTCTCTTACTCCGACAATGCATGATGAAATTCGAAGAAAACAAGATGAAGATGTATGTCTTGTAAGGGTTAAGCAGGAAATGAAAGAAGGAAAATGTCAAGAGTTTCATATTGCGGATGATGGAAGTTTGTACCTCAAAGATCGCTTATGTGTTCCCAATGTTGATGGCTTAAAGGAAAAGATCTTCACAAAAATTCACGACACTCCTTACTCAATTCATCCAGGTGCAACAAAGATGTATAATGATCTAAAGGTTAACTTTTGGTGGTTTGGAATGAAACGTGATGTTGCTTTGTATAAGAAGAAATGTATGACATGTCAATAAGTAAACGCCGAACACCAGAGACCTGGTGGTGATTTACAGTCTATCCAAATACCAGAATGGAAATGGGAAGATATAGCAATGGATTTCATTACTGGTTTGCCCAAAACTATGAACGGTTATGATGCAATTTGGGTCATTGTGGATAGATTGACTAAGATGGTGCATTTCATTCCTATCAAGATCACTTACTCTATGGAACGGTTAGCAGAACTCTATGTCAAGGAGATTGTACGACTTCACAGAATTCCCAAGTCAATCATCTCAGATCGTGATGGTAGGTTCACATCTAAGTTTTGGAAGAGTGTACAGACTGCTATGGGAACCAGGCTACATTTCAGTACAGCTTTTCATCCTTAGACAGACGGCCAAACGAAGAGGACGAACTTGATTTTAGAGGATATGCTACGGGCTTGTTCTCTTGATTTTAAGACCAACTGGTGTAAAATGTTGCCATTAGCAGAGTTTGCTTACAACAACAGCTTTCAGGCGACAATTGGGATGGCACCATATGAAGCTCTGTATGGGCAAAAATGCAGGTCGCCTATATGTTGGCACGAAGCTGGTGAGAAGAAGTTGATGGAAAGCATTGATGCTGAAAGGACTGATTTTGTTAATGAAACTTCTGAGATGATAAAGTTGATAAGAAGAAGAATAGGGACCGCTCAAAGCTATCAGAAGAGTTATGCAGACAAGAGAAGAAGACCCTTAGAATTCACCGTAGGCGAATATGTGTTTTTGAAAGTTGCACCAATGAAAGGAGTTATGAGGTTTGGGAAGAAAAGCAAGTTAAGTCCAAGATTTATCGGTCCTTATGAAGTTGTTAAACAGATAGGCAAGGTGGCTTATCAGCTGAGATTACCATCAGAGATGTCAGCAATGCGCGATGTGTTCCATGTCTCTATGCTCAAAAAGTATGTCTGGGACCCTACATATGTGATTGAGCCACAAGTGATCGAGATACGAGAAGACTTAAGTTATGAAGAAAAGCTAGTAGAGATACTCGATCGAAGAACTAGGACCTTGAGGAATAAAGAAATTCCATTGGTCAAGGTGTTATGGCGAAATCATCAAGTTGAAAAAGCTACATGGGAACATGAAGATGACATGAAATCTAAGTATCTGCAATTATTCTAAGTTTCGAGGACAAAACTTTTATAAGGTGGGGAGAATTGTAACACCCATATATTTTTATGTAACGGATCATGTTAAGTTAATAATGACATTAAGTAAATTTTAATAATAATTTAAAATTTTAATAATAACTTCAAATTTTAATAATAATTTATAATCTTAATGTTACTAACTATTTATTTCAAGTTCTATGACAGGTGACGACCGCATGGAATCGTTGTGCTCAAGTGTTTATGTTAATTTTAATGCATGTTTAATTATGATGCAATGATGACTTAAATGTTATAATGTATGGTATTTTAAGGACAGTTTAGCAGGCCGAACTTTCAAGTTCAGCAAGCTGAAAAGACTGCAAAGAATTGACAGGCCGATGGAAACCATCGGTAGGCCAAACTTTATGGAATCGACAAGCCGATGAGGTGAATCGGCAGGCCGAAGACAGCTAACAAGAAGTCAGCAGATTTCTCTCCAAATTTATGGTTGAGATGATTACATTAAATGGTTGGTTTATTGTGATTAATTGACATATTTATGGATTAATTTCTTCATTTAAGGAAATAAAATCATTGACTTTTCTTTGATTGATATGATTTTCTATTTTAAGAAGGCAAAATATGTTAAGATGAGATGATTTGTTTGACTTTCACTCTTTGCTCTCCATTGTCCATGCAATTAGTCTCAATCTTAGTCAGAAAATTTCTGACTTAATAAAGAGTTTTGACTCTCCTTTTTATGTTATGCTCATTACTTTCAATTTTTTTTTAACGTTCTTTTTCTCTATCTCTCTTCCTCTCATGTCTTCTCTCTCATTCATTCTGAGACGTTTCTCTTATTCATCTCTTCGTCTTCTCTTCTCCACGAATTCTATTCCTCCTCTCTCTCGAAAATTCTCTGCAAATAATTGAAAGAAAAATTGAAATTTTATTGGTTGAATTCGAAGAAATACAAGAAGAATCATTTTGAGATAAGAGTGCATTCTCGTTTCAATGGAATCTTTCTTGACATCCGACTACTATATCTTCCTCTACAAAATTCCATTCGCTCTGAATTTTTAAAATGTTATTCACATAAGAGTTATGTGATGTTTCTCCAAGTTTCACCTTAAATGGATTTTTCTATGATAAGTTATGAATTTTCTATCCTCTACCACTCACAGTAAAATATTGTTGTTTGGCTATGACACGTAAAATGGGATTTTTGTTTAAGGGGTAAATGGGCTTTTTTTGCTACAAAAGTTAGTAAGAATGTTCATGTATATGTTATGTTATGGACTACAAAGTTTGGTAATGTTTTGATGAGTGAATTATATGTTATGAAATTTCTATGAGAATAGGTCAAGAAAACTGTTTTAACAATGTTAATTTTGGACTTTCGTTTTATGTAATGTTTTATATATTTAAATGATTTTATTGATGATGAAATAATTTTATAATAGGGAAATATATGATAGTAAGATATTAGTATGAATTTTAAAATTAAAATATATGTATTTTAATTGTTAGAAAATGTTTTCAAAAGATTACTCATCTACCTTATTATTATTGTTGGCAGATTTCATGTTTAAAATGTATGGGTTGTTTTTGATGATTATAGTTATAGATGCATAATATGAATTATGTTTGTATGAGATAAATATATATGTGATGTAATATGAATGAATGTTATATTTTATGATAGCAAGTATTAATTTTATTTTGTGTCTTTAAATGAATAAATGGCATGAACACGCAAAGGAACGAGCACATCGAGACCGCGACGTCGTCACCAAATCATATAAGGTTAAGTAAGCTAGTTTTTAAGGTAAGTACATTCTCACCTACAACATGATGTGTTTTAAAAGGTTTGATGTTATGTTCATGATGATATTTATAATGATTTTATGATGATTTTCCTTAAAGGATTTCTTACGAAAGATTTTCTTGATTTAAAGTTATGCATGTTTGATTATGGCAAGTTTCAAAGCATGAAAGTTATGTATATATGTATCACCTAATAAGTGTTGTACACCAGTGTTATGATATGATATGTTATGATGTCATGTTTGGTTTGGGATTAGCTACCCTTCTCCTCTCATAACGACGCGCCTACAATGATGATTATGGTGCAACACTTGGGCCCTTAAGATAAAATGGAATAAGTTTGAATATGGTCAAGTAATGAAAGATATGTTACAATAAAATTGTGCTTAATGCACTTTTATGATATGATAATGATGATGATGTTTATGAAATGTTTTTAAGTTGTGAGAATTATATGTACTTACTAAGCTTTAGCTTATTCAAGTTTATGTCATGTTACAGATAAGGCTAAGAAAGTCATGGATTAGGCGGAGGACATGGGAAGGCATGTGAGCATAAAGAAAATGAATTCTAACCGGAAGAATGCCAATGAAGTAAATTTTATGATTTAAGTTATGGTTTATTATTTGAACATGTTGATTTGATAAGTTTTAATAATACAAGAACTATGTTTTAATTTTTATTTTATCATTTTAAGAATTTGATCTTCCGCATTTTGAAAGTTGAATCTATTTTACAAATTAAGTTTTTCTAAAGATTTTTGGCTCTGTCGGCCTGCTGAACATCAATGGTCGGCATGCCGATGTAAGAATGTTCGGCCTGCCGATCACATTTTTGGCCTGCCGAACTTTGAAAGTTTTTAAGCCTAGATTAGCAGAGCCTCTGCTGGCTTGCCGGTTGACAAATTTCAGCCTGTCGACCATATTCGGACTGTCGAAGTCCCAAGTTCGGCCTGTCGAACTGTGGGAGTAAATAGCTTTTAAATGATGTGATGTTTTTATAGGTTATGATTTTACAATTTGGTTTATTTACTTTATTAAAGAAAGTTTATGATCAATATTAATGTGAAATTAAATTATAGATTAAGTTAGTGAATGTTGTAAAAAAAAATGTATGTATGGATCCTGGTTATGTTTTTCTTAACTATGTTTATATTTAAAGTTCAAATAAGTATGTAATGTATGAATGTAACGACATCTGTGACGTCCGTAAGGGGGGCATTACAGGCTTTGGAATCAGAGTGAATTTTTTATTACAATTCAGACCGCCACACGTCAATCCAAGTCCTCCAAGTAAGTATGTTTTAAAGTTAGATGTTTTGATGCAAGTATGATTATAAGATTAAGGTTTAGATGTCTAACGATTAATGATCTTGTAGTGAAAACTTGTCTCATAGAAGAAGATTATTTTTAAGTTTCTAACTCTTTTAGTTGAATTAATGATGGACGGCCATAGAAGAATGCAAACACGCGCCCAGACCAACGAAAGTCTTATGACGATGATTGTTGAGCTGCAAAGGCAGTTGGAGGATCAAAGAAGAGAGATAGGAGAATTAAGGGCCAATGGCCAAAATGACGGTCGATGAGGCAATGACGTGCCCCCTCCTCCTTCGCAGCCACCAGTTAATGAAGTTCTAGCTCCTATTGCTGAACCT
The DNA here is from genome assembly GCA_025403435.1 of Artocarpus heterophyllus. Lineage (NCBI taxonomy): Eukaryota > Viridiplantae > Streptophyta > Magnoliopsida > Rosales > Moraceae > Artocarpus > Artocarpus heterophyllus. The sequence goes on along the minus strand of CM046345.1, from coordinate 27,840,582 downwards.
AGAGCTGTTAATCAGGAACCCTTACTGGTCAGATGGAAGAGAGTTAAGCCAGTAGACTTTGAGGGTTCAAAGGATCCACTAATAGCTCAAGGATGGTTGAAGACGATTGAGGCCACCCTAAGACTCATGGGCTTCACGGACAATAAAAAGGTCCTTTGCGCCTCGTACTGCCTCACTATGGACGCCAGGATTTGGTGGGACGGCATCAAACAGAGCAGGAACGTTGAAGAGATGTCATGGGCAGACTTTGTTCATGAGTTCAACACGAAGTTTTTCCACATGAACATCACAAGGAAGCATTATGAGGAGTTTGAGAGCTTGCGCCAGGGGGATATGTCAGTTACTCATGTGGTGACGAAGTTTGACTAGCTTGCTTGCCTATGCCCAGGAATGGTTATGGATGAAAATGAAAAGGTTAGAAGGCTGATCAAGGTCCATAGGCCTAAAATTGCTGCTATTGTTAATGGGGCAAGTCCACCTAGGACTCAAGAGTAGGTTGTCATGAGAGCCCAACGTGCGGAGTTCCACTTGTCCAAGCTAAGAAGGAACCAACCTCAGTCGGGCTAACAAGCCAATAATACAAACAACCAGAACTACCCTCCACACAGGAACAACAACAACAACAACAACAATAGCAACAGCAATAACTATAACTGGAGGAGTAACAAGAGGAAGGGAAATCCTCAAAATCAGCAGGGCCAAGACAACAAGAGGCATAATAATGGTCAGCACAATAATAATAACAGGCAGTTTCAACCATGTGCCAAATGTGGAAAGAAACATCTAGGGGAATGCCGCTTGGGGACAAACCAATGTTTTATTTGTGGTCGAGAAGATCACTTTGTCAAGAACTGCCCCAAACTAATGAATGCCAATGCCCCTCAGAGAGCTCCTCCTCAAGCCCAGTTCCATCAGATGCAAGCTTCCCTTGAAGGGCCACTTATCAGGCAAGGGAGAATTGAAGCCCCACCGACGAATGCCCGCATATATGCCATGACGAAAGAACAAGTGGCTGCTAAAGCCTCCAATGTGGTCACAGGTCAGATAACAAGTTTATCTAATGATGTTTATGTCCTTTTTTATACAGGTGCCACACATTTGTTTGTATCTATGTCATTTCTTAAGAAGTTAGAGGTTTGTTTAGAGCCCATGAGATAGGGATTCACTACGACACCACCCTCCAGGGAAGTGATATTATCTACGCACTATCTACATACAGTACCCCTACGGATTTCTGATAGGGAACTTTTCGTCAACCTCATTGTGATCGACATGCATGATTATGATATGATTCTTGGGATGAATTTCCTGAGCAAGTATAATGCTTCTATTGAATGCCAGAAATGAAAGGTGATCTTCCATCCAGAAGGTGATCAGAAATTCGTTTATGTTGCCGAGTCCAGAAAGAAACCCAACATATTTTTATCCACAATGAAAGCAAGGAAGTTATTAGCAAGTGGTTGCATGGGCTATCTGGTGAACATTGTAGACAAAAGCCAAGAAGAAAAGATAAGAATTGAGATGTACCTGTAGTTCATGAATATACAAAAGTGTTTCCCGATGATCTAACAAGTCTACCGCCAGAAAGAGAAGTCAAATTCGAGATTGAGCTCACTCCTGGCACCGATCCGATCTCAAAAGCGCCTTACATAATGGCCCCAGCAGAGTTAAAGGAGCTTCACATGCAATTGAGGAGCTACTTGACAAAGGTTTCATCAGTCCGAGCTACTCACTATGGGGAGCTCCAGTTTTGTTTGTAAAGAAGAAAGATGGCTCTATGAGACTTTGCATTGGCTATAGAGAGCTGAACAAGGTGACAATCAAGAACAAGTATCTGTTGCCTCGAATGGATGATTTGTTTGATCAGCTCAAGGGTGCATCTGTGTTTTCAAAGATTGATCTATAATCGGGATATCATCAGTTGAAGGTTAAAGAAGGATATATCGCCAAGGCTGCCTTTAGGTCAAGGTATGGTCACTATGAATTTGTGGTTATGCCTTTCGGTCTGACGAATGCACCAACTGCTTTTATGGGTTTGATGAACCGGGTATTCAAGGATTTCTTCGATAAATTTGTTGTTGTATTTATCGATGATATTCTTGTCTATTCAAAGAATCAAGAAGAACATATGGAGCATTTAAAGATTGTTTTGGAGACTTTAAGAAGACACCAGTTGTATGCAAAGTTCTCCAAGTGCAAGCTTTGGCTTGATAAAGTGTCTTTCTTGGGGCATGTTATATCGAAGGAAGGGATTATGGTTGAACTTGTATTGTGGCGGCTGGCCCCACTCAAACCCCCATGAGGTCGTATTTCACCCCTGGCATTATTGGCTCTTATTGTGGTCCCATAGTGGCGTTACGTGTCGCCGTCCCACTATGTTGCCCCACTCATCCGTACTGTCCCCTCTAGGACCCACTATTCCCTCAGGGTTTTATTTCGCATCCCTCATGGTTCGAACCTCAAACCTCCCTTAAGAGGTTCTTGTTTCCTTCATGAGTACCAATTGTGCAAGTGGGAGATTGTTAGATATGTATGCCCTAAGGAGTAAAAATGTAATAATCCATAATCGGCTTAAGGACAAGTTTTGTCTTACCTTCCCGATTAATTTTATCTTACGTTCCATTATCTCACCATCAGAAAACTTACTATCCAATGACAGTATACCATTCGGTTACACCTATGTATCCAAATGGTTGAGCGCTCAAGTTTTTCAATTACAGGATAACGCATATAAGAGGATATCATTACTCCGAAAGAGGAGCTATGGATTCCATATCTATAAATAACAAGTCTACACTATCAAGAGTTATGCCTCCGACATACCAGCATGCATACCACTATTGAGATGTGGGAGTCACCCTTTGGTACATCAAAAGGCACAAGTCGAGACAACGGGCCCACTATCCATCTCAGGATTAAGATACAATACAAATAATTGTCTAAAGTGTATCGATTTGCCACAAAAAATTATTAATCCAAATCAATTCACTTTGTGTCCCGATCCAACACATCGTCACCTATGACAACGTGCCAATGTTTTTATTCATGGAGTCTAACTCCGATGGTCAAGACAAACCATCTCCCAATAGGGATATAGACAACACAATAATCTTTGCATGAATAAAGCGCCCAACTTTATTCCCTCGATTGCAGATCATATGTTTTAGACCGTCACTTTAAGAATCGTGTCTTTCGCATAATCAGTCCATCATATGCCCAATTCTTAAAGGTTTAGACTGACAATCTCAGACTATTGTTTGCTTAACATACATTCAACAAATATGAACGTAAAGAGGACAAGATTTGGTATATGTAAATAAATAAATTCTTTATTGATAAAAATGTCTCCAAAAACGTCTTACATTTTTACTCCTTAGGGCATACATATCCAACACTCAATTTGTAGGCCGAACTTAAAGATCAGCCTGCAAACCTCTAATAAAAGATCCCTATGAATCTTTATTTCCCACCCGAGATTCTTGGGATATAGCCTCATTTCAATTCAAATAAACCCAATAGAGAAGTTATCTAATTAAAACAGTCATATGTAGATAATCTCTAGAAAAATAAATATTCTTGATAATTCAACAAGTTTATCGTGAATTAATTTGAAATTAATCCAACCGATAAACAAACATGAATTATCTGATCTTGATATTTCATCAAGTTTATCTTAAATTAATTTTATCACAAAATTAATTCAACCGATAAACAAATATAAATTATCTGATTTTACTAAATTTCAACCAATCTGATAAATTTGACAAAAGTCACGAATTAGTGGAAAAACATGCCGCATCGTCATAGGATTTTTATGAGCTAGCAAAGGGGACCAAATAGACCTATATAGTTCAAGCTCCCGATAATTATGAAACCCAATATCCAAGATATGGATTTCATAATTATCAACTCCAACGCTACTCCACTAAAAGCTTAGAGCTGCACTCTCGAACTATATAGAATTATGAAGCCCATGTAGCTAAGTCTCCATGACATATCATAATGTATCATATCCCCATAGGATTATCTATAATCGGCTTAAGAACAAATTCTATCTTGCCTTCCCAATTATTTTTATCTTACGTTCCATTATGTCACCATCGAAAAACTTACCATCCAAAGACGGTATACCATTCGGTTACACTTATGTATCCAAATGGTTCAGCACTCTAGCTTTCCAATTACAGGATAGCATATATAAGAGAATACCACTACTCCTAAAGAGAAGCTATGGATTCTATATCTATGAATAACATGTTTATGCTATCAAGAGTTATGCCTCCGATGTATCGGCATGCGTACCACTATTAAAATTTTGATGTCACCCTTTGGTACATCAAATGACAAAAGTCAAAACAACGGACTCACTATTCATCTCAAGAATAAGATACAATACAAATGATTGTCTAAAGTGAATCGATTTGTCAAGATAGAATTATTAATCCAAATTAATTCACTTTATGTCCCGATCCAACACATCGTCAACTATGACAATGTGCCAATGTTTCAATTCGTGTAGTCCACCTTTGATGGCCAAGACAAACCATCTTCCAATGGAGATATAGACAATATAACAATCTTTACATCAATAAAGCACCCAACTTTATTCCCTCCATTACGGATCTTATGATTTAGATCATCACCTTAATAATCGTGTCTTCTACATAATTTGTCCATCATTTGCCCAATCTTAAAGGTTTAGATTGATAGTCTAAGACTTTTGTTTGCTTAACATACATACAACAAATATGAACATAAAGAGGACAAGATTTGGTATATAAATAATAAATAAATTCTTTATGGATAAAAATATCTCCAAAAACATATTACATTTTTACTCCTTAGGGCATACACGTCTAACATTTAGCCGATCCATTCATGAAGACACTTACTAGGAGGGTCGTCGAGAGGCATGCGGAAGCTATGGGGATGCAAGATTTGTAGTATTTACTCACTTAGTGCAAGTGGGAGATTCTTAGACATGTATGCCCTAAGGAGTAAAAATGTAATATGCTTTTGGAGACATTTTTATCAACAAAGAGTTTATTTATTACTCATATACTAAATTGTTGTCCTCTTTATGTTCATACTTGTTGAATGTATGTTAACCAAATATAAGTTTGAGACTATCGGTCTAAGCCTTTAGAATCAGGCATATGATGCAAAAGACATGATTCTAAAAGTAATGGTTTAAATTATAAGACCCACAATTAAGGGAATAAAGTTGGGCGCTTTATTCATATAAAGATTGTTATGTTGTCATATCCCTAACGAGAGATGGTTTGTCTTGGTCATCGGAGGGGGACTCCATGAATAAAAATACTGGTGCATTGTCATAGGTGACAATTTATTGGATTGGGACATAAAGTGTAATTGATTTGGATTAATAATACTATCTCGGCAAATCAATTCACTTTAGACAATCATATGTGCTGTATCTTAATCCTGACATGAACAATGGGCCCGTTGACTTGACATATGTCTTTTGATATACCAAATGGTAACATCCACATTTTATGTTGGTATGCATGCCGGTACGTTGGAGGCATGACTCTTAATAGCATAGACTTATTATTCATAGATATAAAATCTATGGCTCCCCTTTAGGAGCCATTGATATCCTCTTATATATGTTATCCTATAATTGAAATACTAGAGCGCTTAACCATTTGGATACGTAGGTGTAACTGAATCATATACTGTCTTTAGATGGTAAGTTTTTTTATGGTGAAATAATGGAACGTAAGAGAAAAATAATCAAGAAAGCAAGATAGAATTTATCCTTAAGTAGATTATGGATAATCCTATAGGGATACAATACTTTATGATATGTCATGGAGACTTAGCCATTTAGACTTCATAATTCTATATAGTTTGAGAGTGCAGCTCTAAGCTTTTAGTGGAGTAGTGTTAGAGTCTATAATTCTAAAATATATATTTAGGATATTGGGTTTCATAATTATCAGAAGCTTGAACTATATGGGTCCATCCGATCTCTTTTGTTAGCTTATTATAAATCCTATAACGATATGGCGTGCTTTTCCAATAAATTAATGACTCATCAAATTATCAGATTGGTTGAAATTCGGTAGGATTAGATAATTCATGTTTGTTTATTGGTTGAATTAATTTTGTGAAAAATTAATTCAAGATAAACTTGTTGAATTATCAAGAATATTTATTTTGCTAGAGATTATCAAGATATGACTGTTTTAATCAAATAACTTCTCTATTGGATTATTTGAATTAAAATTGAGACTTTAACCCAAGAATCTTGGGTTGGAAATAAAGATTTGTAGGGATTATTTATTCTAAGTTTAGCAGGATGATCTTTAAGTTCAGCCTGCTGATGGAGTAAGTTCAGCCTGTCGACCGAGTGATTTTTTGATCCTGCATTTTAAATGCAAATTTTATCAAATATTGATCCTGATTCGATCCTAATTCAAATTTTTGAGGCCTTATCTAATAAGGGCTAACTCTTGGGCCCAACCTCTATAAATAAAGAGTGAGACTCATAAGTTACTTAGATCAGTTGAGGAATTAATAGTGAGCATTCTAGTCTGTGAGTCTCTGCAACTCCCTGAGAGCTATTGTTCACAAATCACAAGCCTTAGTTCTAGGTTTCCTCAATTGGTTGGAAGGAGAGTCACCTATAGAAGAGCTGTACAAGTGTGCCCACACACACACTAGTCGTGGATTGAGAATAGCAAAAAAGGTCAGTTAGTTGAGGTTTTTCTACAACATCCTTCTCTTCATCGATTAGGGAATTTCTTCGAAAAACAAGGTTAGTAAGATCAAGTTAATTTATGTATATAGTGTGTCAAACTTTTGTTTTCAAAAATACTCTGGCACAAAAAATTTTAAAAATTCTGCTGCGTACTACTTTTGCAACATTGAGTTCCAACGATGAGAAACCAAATAGACACACTATATCAAGCATACATATGGCTCTTTTAAAAGTACCTCTATAATATATGGAAATTTCTACTTAATTAAGATCGAGAGATCAATGTGTTGAAAGACAAGAAATTATATAGCAGAATTTTAAAATTTTTATAAAACATGATGCAAACTCATGTTGTTATGAGTAATAAATTGATACATAATTTAATACTAACCTTTTAGAAGTGGGAAGCGATCATCACAAAAGAAATCTTGTGAATTTCCACAACTGGATCTTTGACACTAATCTCCTTCAGCGAATTGTTGTGTGTACAGTTACGATACAGCAAGTCTTCAACTTTAGGTTTCTCCTTTAAGCCACTAAAGAGCTAAAGTAAATAAATTGCTAAAGCGGAGTAGGAAATTCTCTCTCTAGATTTTGTCTTAGGTAATTTAGAATAAATTTGGAGACCTATAGTCTCTATTTAAATAGTAAAGTAAGAGGTATCATTTTCAAACTGAGAAACCTAGAAAACTTGTCTCCTAAGTTTGCCAACAATAGGCGCCAACTGCCCAGAAATTTTCTTGTGGAACGCGGTACCTAAATTTCCTGTGGTGTTGGCACCGCATGTACTAATTGTGTTGTCCCGTTTTTTGCAAAAATAGGAAACTACTATCTCTACATTATCCAAAATATTTCTAAGTCAATATTTCAATTTAAATTAGAATAATATCATGACAAAAAATTTTTAATTAAATAATTATGAATAATTTAAATTAAATATTCAAATAAATAATTATCTAAAATCTCAAACTTAACTTGAACAACTATTACTTTAAATTAATCAAACAATTAATTTCCTTAAATAACTATGTAGAACAATCTGCGTATAGTGCAGTTGGTCTACCCTTGCTATCAATACTCCAACTAGACTATTGTGCACTCCTAGATATGGCCAAAGAAGCCCAAACTAAAATACATCCTATAGTATCTAACTATCACTCAATCCGTTACTGAAGTTACTGAGCTAGTGTTATGACCCAATGGATATATACTATCAAGCTCCTATAACTAGAAATTAAATAATCCCATATTATTTATTTATTAATTATTAACTTTTGTGTTATTCCACTATAGGCCCAAAAGTTGCAATCTTGACAGTATACCAATTTACGAGACTTCGATTAATCTCACCCATGATCTCTCTTATTATCTGTATCTGGTTAACAAATGTATCTAGATGACCCAAACCTAGTCTTTCATAATTTCCTAAATCATACACGTGGAAGGATAACATTAACTTCTATCAAGGAGCTATGGGTTCCGTATCTATGGATCATGCTCTCGTTAAATACAGATCATGCCTCCAACATACGGATAAATAAGACCTTCGATCATCAGAGTTCCTGACTTTGGTATGAAGACACAAACTACAAACATGGAATCATGAACCTATTTCAGGTTTAGTATCAAACACAAATGATTATTAAAGTGATTGATTTATATAAATAGAAGTATTGATAAATCAATGACACTTTGCGTCCAATTAAATGTATAATCTCTGCTTGGATTAATATATCAATGTGTCTATCATGGAGCTTTACTTACTCTTGATGGCTAAGATAAACTGTCTCCTCCATTGGACGTATATCCCCATTACAACTTTATGAAGAAATAAAGTTACTATCTTTATTCCACGTTGCGGACTATAATTTTAGGCTATTAATATTGTAATCACATCTTTCTGCATATAAACTTATGTATACACGACTCAAAAGACTTAGTATAATTGTTATAGACAATTTGTTTGCTTCCTATACAATCAACAATATGAATATAAGTAGGACAATTTCTTCATTGAGCATGAAAATGTAGCATTATTATTGATTCAAAAGACTTAGTATAATTGTTATAGACAATTTGTTTGCTTCCTATACAATCAACAATATGAATATAAGTAGGACAATTTCTCCATTGAGCATGAAAATGTAGCATTATTATTTATTCAAACCAAATGTCTATTAAATACACCAATAGTATTTAGTTCTTAAGAGACAAATCCCAAGACAATGAAGCTACAATCACCTACTACATCCCATGGAAACAAATCTACTAGACTAGGCACACAATCTCCCCTAAAGGCAGATTCAAAATGGCCTTCATTATAACAAAATAAATACTAAAGATGATAAAAGCCAAGAACCACATGAATAAAACCTATTATGACAAAATGGCCTCTACATTGGACATGGATTGAGTAAGCAACATAGTAGGTAACCAAAAATACGACCTATAAACCATTGACTTATCAACGCATGGAGGACAGGCACTGCCAGTGCTAATATTCATCTAGACTATTAGAAGCTTCACCATGTTATTGGGACCAAAACGCTAGACTAGCATTCCTGTCGAAGCTCTTTGCATCCAAATTTGGTGACTAAAGATGCAACAACTGCTAACTTCTAAAAGCAAGATAACAACAACCCATAACTCAAGCATAGCAGCCATTCCTAATAATACAAGATTACTAGTGAAATATGATTGAATCGAAACAAAAGCTACAATAATATTATTAAGAAAAATACATCTAGAACGATATCATAATATTGAAATAAAAATAGCAACAACCCAATATGAGATATAAGAAAATAAAAAGACTGAGGCCTATGTATCATATAATGTCCTTAAGACAGATTCACCTCCTCACCATTGATGTTCAAGGCTTGAACAGTGCCCTAGGAGACGGATACAACTGCAAAGCAAGTAGCAAGTTGTACATCAAACAAAGCTACTTTGGTGAAGTAGAATCTACCCAAACTCTATCACATAGAACACCTATGAATTGACATAATTTCTAGGAAAAGATAGGGCATACAAATTTTGGTGTGCCTTGAAAAAAAGCGAAGGTCTATTTTATAGGGCTTAAAGGAGACTATTGCCTTGATTTCTTTCCTATGTGGGACAAGTGATTCTCACTCTAACTTCGCAACTCCATGGGCCAATTTTAGGTGTTGATTTCTTATTCACTCATCTAGCATTTTGAGCATATGAATATGCCGTTTTGATCTTACCTAGAGAAGCACAAGACTATGCCATGACACACATTTTTCTAATATATATTTTTGTCTTGTTTCATTTTGTTAGTACATATTGTTGGAAAAAATGTTTTGGTGATCTAATGGAATTTTAAAAATTTTTATTAATCACTAGGAAACTAACTCATGATGTTATAAACAATAAATACTAGTTGGTGATTGGAAACAATACTTCTAATTGAACAATTCTTCAAAAACAAATCTCTACCATTAGATCTTCAATGTTATTATCTTCCTTAATATTGTTATGTATGTGAGCACAACTCAGCAAATCTCCACCAAAGCTACACTCTTTCTAACTACTAAAGTGCTTAAGAATAGGATTACAGAAGAGGAGTAATCTAAGCTCTCCTCTCTAAATTGCTCTTAGGCAATCTAATAATAAATGAAGACCCCATATCACTATTTATAGAAGTAGCTGGGGGAGTCAGAAGTCTATCAAGATTAGGAGATAAATTTTTTCCTTCTTATCACTATTGTTGACACCACCCTTAGAACAATTATCTCCAAAATTTCAACCAATCATATGTTGACATGTATGCCCTAAGGAGTAAAAATGTAATAAGTTTTTGGAGACATTTTTATCAATAAAGAATTTATTCATTATTTATATACCAAATCTTATCCTCTTTATGTTCATATTTGTTGAATGCATGTTAAGCAAACAAAAGTCTAAGACTATCAATCTAAACCTTAAGAATTGGGCATATGATGGACGGATTACGCGGAAGACACGATTCTTAAGGTGATGGTCTAAATCATAAGATCCACAATCGAGGGAATAAAGTTGGGCACTTTATTCATGCAAAGATTGTTATGTTGTCTATATCCCTTTTGGGAGATGGTTTCTCTTGACCATCGGAGGTGGACTCCGTGAATAGAAACATTGGCACATTGTCATAGGTGACGATGTGTTGGATCAGGACATAAAGTGAATTGATTTGGATTAATAATTCTATCTCAGCAAAACGATTCACTTTAGACAGTCATTTGTATTGTATCTTAATCCTGTGATGAATAGTGGGCCCGTTGTCTTAGATTGTGTCTTTTGATGTACCAAAGGGTGACACCCACATCTTAATAGTGGTATGCATGCCGGTACGTTGGAGGCATGACTCTTGATAGCACAGACTTGTTATTCATAGATATAGAATCCATAGCTCCTCTTTAGGAGTAATGATATCCTCTTATATGCGTTATCCTATAATTGGAAAATTAGAGCGCTCAACCATTTGGATACATAGGTGTAACCGAATGGTATACTGTCATTGGATAGTAAGTTTTCTAATGGTGAGATAATGGAATATAAGATAAAAATAATCAGGAAGGTAAGACAGAACTTGCCCTTAAGCCAATTATGGATTATCATATGGGGATACAATATACTATGATATGTCATGGAGACTTAACTATACGAGCTTCATAATTCTATGTAGTTCGACAGTGCAGCTCCAAGCTTTTAGTGGAGTACCATTGGAGTTGATAATTATGAAATGTATATTTGGGATATTGGGTTTTGTAATTATCAAGAGCTTGAACTTTATAGGTCCATTTTGGTCCCCTTTGCTAGCTCAAAAAATCCTGTAACGACACGGCGTGCTTCTCCAATAATTGGTGGCTTATGTCAGATTTATTAGATTGGTTTAAAATTTGTAAGAATTAAATAATTCTTGTCTGTTTATCGGTTGATTTAATTTTGGATAAATTAGATCAAGATAAACTTGTAGAATTATTGTGAATTGATTTATTTTCTTAGAGATTATCTTGATAAAGTTTGTTTTGATCAGATATCTTCTCTATTGGGTTATTTGAATGAAAACTGAGACTTTATCCTTTAGAATCTCGGGTGGAAAATAAAAGATTCACAGAGATTTTTTCTCGGGAGTTCGGCCTGTCGGATGACGTGTTCGGCCTGCCGAACTAGGCTGTTTGGCCTGTCGATCAGAATGTTTGGCCTGCCGATCAACGGAGATAAGATTACGCGTTTTTACATAGATCTTATCAGATATTGATCTGAACTTGATTCTGCTTTGAGTTTTTGAGACCTAATCTGATATGGACTGACCCCAGGACCAATAGGTATAAAAGGGAGTGAGTCTCATGATTTACTCAGATCAATTTGAGAGATTAAGAGTGATACTCTTCTAGTGAGCATCTAAAAACTCCCTGAGAGCTTTTGTTCACAAATCACGAGCACTAGCTTTGGGTTCTCTCTATTGGTTGGAAGGAGAGTCACCGGTGGAAGAGCTGTACGTGTGAGCCCACACTCACTCCGGTTGTGGATAGAGAATAGCAAAGAAGACCAGTTGGTTGAGGCTCTTCTGGAACGTTACTTCTCTACACGGATTGTGGAGGTTCTTCGGCACACTGAGGTTAGTAAGATCTGTTTAATTTATACATATAACATGTCAAACTTGTGTTTTGAAAAATACTCTGATGAAAATTTTTTAAAAATTCAGCTGTGCACTTTTTTTCCCACAATTGGTATCAGAGCCGAGGTTTTTACATAAATTTGCAAGTTTGTGATCATGTTATCTGCATAAATTTTGTGATCTTAATCTCTCCTATGCTTGAATTGAATTTTATAGAGAGATGGCACTCTAGGTTTCTATATAATATATATGTTGTCATGGATTATGTGGTGAATGTTTATTAATTAATTATGGTTGATTAAATCGTTGTTTAATTATTTATTAATTAATTAATACCGGTTATGGTTCCTTAGAGGTTAGAATGTATATCTAGGTTTTTCATGTAATTAGATGGCGGACTATCATCTCCATCTTGGAATTGTTATTTAATTTTTAATTTGTAAGAATTTTGTAATTAAATAATTATTCGGAGAAGACGGAACGAGAAGTCGGATCTTGAAGATGGATGATGGTGCCTCCAGGTATTTCCTGAGTCTCTAATTTTATGTTTTTGAATTGTTGAAAATAAAATTGATGAATTGCATTAAAATTGTATTTTCTAGATTGAGGGTTTTCTGCTCGGTTGGCATGCCGGACCTCACCGTTTGGCAGGCCGGAGGTCATGGATCGGCAGGCCAGACGCATGGTCTGGCAGGCCGACAGTGGGGTAGAAATTTTGGTGCTCTGCCGGCAGGCCGAATCTTCATGTTCGGCAGGCTGAACCTTCATAATCGGCAGGCCGATCACCCAGACTGGCCTGTCGACCGAGAGCTGCCAAGTGTCTAGAAAAGGTGCAATTTTTCCATGCAGTTTTAATTTTATTTTTGGGACGATTCTGAGAAACATTAAATTTGGATATGATCGAAAATATGAAGTATTCGATTCATACAGGATTGAAGACTTGAAGATGGAAATTACATGAAGAAAGATACAGTTTGAGGATTCAAGGATGAAGAATCGATAAATGTCTCGATTATCCTCTTGTAATCTGAGTTTTCTATTCTCTAGGGTGGAACCATAATATTATGGTTATTATTATTTTGCTTGTAGCTTTGCTTGATTGCTTTGCTTGTCTGCATTATAATATGATTTACCATGTATATTGATAACATGTCATATAGAATGAGGAGTGCCGCTCATACTAAAATTGTTCATGCATGTTTCTAAAATAAAACCTTGACTTCAAAAGATTGAGTGGGAGAAGGTTTTTGAAGAGAGGACCTAAGGCCTCCATCGTTGGTCCATAGGAAGAACATGGTGGTCCTGCCCCCTAGGAAGGGATTTCTATCATGTACCAGATTGGATCTCTAAAAGGATAAGGTATTTTAGTATGATTTATAGTTGCACACCCCTAGGTGGTGATTATAAATCATGGATAAGATATTGAAATGGTGGTCATACACTCACGTTAATTTTATTATTAACCTCCCCTAGGAGCTCTGTTAATAAAATTAATGGCCAAAGAAATGATTATTAGTATATGCTGGATCATACGGGTCCTGGATGGCATATATTAATCAGGAGGGGATCCGTGTTCTTGATTGAATTTGGTATGACTCCCCTAGGAGCTTGTTGAATTATGAGTTGGGAATTATCGTTGTAAGGTTGTGATATTTTCAAGATTTTGACACATAAATACATTTGTATGATTTTACATGATTGTGTTATCTTACTAAATTATTATATATGTTTGTTTATGTTTGGTATATGATTCTTTATTGTAGATTGAAAATGTCTAAAAACACTTTATCATCGATACTTGACAAAAACCAATTAATCGGTGAGAACTATAACGATTGGAAACGGAACCTGGACATCGTCCTTTCCTTTGAGAAACTGAAATATGTACTGACAACTCCTTGTCCTTGTTGGAAACAAAGTGCGCAGCGGAATTTTAAAAAAATTTTCATCAGAGTAATTTCCAAAACACAAGTTTGACATGTTATATGTATAAATTAAACAGATCTTACTAACCTCAGTGTGCCGAAGAACCTCCACAATCCGTGTAGAGAAGTAACGTTCCAGAAGAGCCTCAACCAACTGGTCTTCTTTGCTATTCTCTATCCACAACCGGAGTGAGTGTGGGCTCACACGTACAGCTCTTCCACCGGTGACTCTCCTTCCGACCAATAGAGAGAACCCAAAGCTAGTGTTCGTAATTTGTGAACAAAAGCTCTCAGGGAGTTTTCAGATGCTCACTAGAAGAGTATCACTCTTAATCTCTCAAATTGATATGAGTAAATCATTAGACTCACTCCCTTTTTATACCTATTGGTCCTTGGGGTCAGTCCATATCAGATTAGGTCTCAAAAATCGAAACAGAATCAAGTTCGGATCAATAACTGATAAGATACGCGTGAAAAATGCGTAATCTTAACTGTCGCGGTCGGCATGCCGAACTGTGTGATAGGCAGGCCGAACTGACCAGTTCGGCAGGCCGAGCTTTCTGATCGGCAGGCCGAACTGCCGAGAAAAAATCTCCGCGAATCTTTTATTTTCCACCCGAGATTCTAAAGGATAAAGTCTCAGTTTTGATTCAAATAGCCCAATAGAAAAGATATCTGATCAAAACAAACTTTATCAAGATAATCTCTAAGAAAATAAATCAATTCACAATAATTCTACAAGTTTATCTTGTTCTAATTGTCCAAAATTAAAACAACCGATAAACAGACAAGAATTATCCGAACGCCATAATTCAACAAGTTCATCTTGAACTAATTTCTTACAAAATTAATTCAACCGATAAACAGACATGAATTATTTGATTCTTTTAAACCAATCTGATAAATCCGACATAAGTCACCAATTATTGGAAAAGCACGCCGTGTCGTTACAGGATTTTGTGAGCTAGCAAAGGGGACCAAAATGGACCTATAAAGTTCAAGCTCATGATAATTATGAAATCCAATATCCCAGATATACATTTCACAATTATCAACTCCAACGCTACTCCACTAAAAGCTTGGAGCTGCACTCTTGAACTTTATAGAATTACGAAGCTCGTGTAGCTAAGTCTCCATGACATATCATAGTGTATCGCATCCCCATATGATCATCCATAATCGGCTTAAGGACAAGTTCTGTCTTACCTTCCCGATTATTTTTATCTTACGTTCCATTGTCTCACCATTAGAAAACTTACCATCCAAAGATAGTATACCATTCGGTTACACCTATGTATCCAAATGGTTGAGCGCTCCAGTTTTCCAATTACAGGACAACGCATATAATAGGATATCATTACTCCTAAAGAGGAGCTATGGATTCCATATCTATGAATAACAAGTCTACGCTACCAAGAGTCATGCCTCCAACGTACCGGCATGCATGCCACTATAGAGATGTGGGAGTCACCCATTGGTACATCAAAAGACACAAATCGAGACAACGGGCCCATTATTCATCTCAGGATTAAGATACAATACAAATGATTGTCTAAAGTGAATCGATTTGTCAAGACAGAATTATTAATCCAAATCAATTCACTTTATGTCCCGATCCAACACATCGTCACCTATGACAACGCGCCAATGTTTCTATTCACGGAGTCCAACTCCGATGGCCAAGACAAACCATCTCCCAAAAGGGATATAGACAACATAACAATCTTTACATGAATAAAGCGCCCAACTTTATTCCCTCGATTGCGGATCATATATTTTAGACCATCACCTTAAGAGTCGTGTCTACTGCATAATCATCCCATCATATGCCCAACTCTTAAGGTTTAGACTGACAGTCTCAAACTACTGTTTGCTTATCATACATTCAACAAATATGAACGTAAAGAGGACAATATTTGGTATATATAAATGAATAAATTCTTTATTGATAAAAATGTCTCCAAAAACGTATTACATTTTTACTCCTTAGAGCATACATGTCTAACAATCTCCCGAGCCTATGGGAGACTCAAGTAATGAGCAATTCCAAGCGTACGACCGCTAGAAAGATGCTAATGATCAGGCCCACTGCTATGTTATGGCTAGCATGAGCAACGTGCTGCAGGCTCAACATCAGGATTATGAGACTGCGAAGCAGATCTTGGATAATCTTGAGGACATGTTTGGAGGCCAGGCCATAACAAAGTGGCAAGGGGCGCTTCGAAAACTCTTAAACTGTAGACAGAGACCGGGGACATCTGTAAAGGAGCACATGATGTTGGTCATGGGTTACCTCGTTGAGGCTCAAACCAATGGAGCCGACATCGATGCTAAAACTCAGATGACTATGGCCTTTGAGACTTTGTCCAAGGAATTTATTCCATTTATAGCTACTTTCAATCTAAGCAATAGACGGGATATGACCTTAACAGAACTTACGAAACAGTTACAGGTGTTTGAACTGCTGATTAGGGAGTCTCCTGCTGGTGGTGAGGCCAACATAGTAGCTGCTTTTGGTTCCAATCCTAATTCTAGGAATGGAAAGAAGCAACGGGCCAAGAGTGGGAAGTCTTCTATTCCTACTACTACCAAGAGCAAGAAGAAGAAGAAGAAGAACCCAAAGAAGCTTAAGTGCTTCTTCTGTGGTAAGGTCGGGCATATAAAGAAGCATTGCAAGGACTTCCTTTCCAAGGGAGGTAGGTGTGATCTTCTATATTTAGAAACTTGTTTGGTTAAGAAATCCAGTGACGTCTGGGTCATAGATTCCGGTGCAACTAATCATGTTTGTGTTTCTCTGCAGGGATTCAAAGAAACGAGAAGTCTACCTTGTGAAGACTTAACGCTTCGGATAGGCGATGGATCCTTGGTCTCAGTGGAAGCAATGGGAGATGTCCATCTTTATTTTGTTAATTATAGGAATTTAATTTTGCGAGATTGTTTTTATGTTCCTAAATTTAAAAGGAATTTGATTTCTGTATCTTCTTTATTTAAAGACTCCTACGTGGTATCTTTTAATGAAAAAGTGGTGATTCGTAAAAACAAATCTTTTATCTGTTCTGGATGGATGCAAAATAATCTATATTTTATCAAACATAAGATGGACTTATTGCTTAATGCTGAGATAAATGATAATAACTCAAAAAGTATTAAAACTTCTCACTCTAATAAGACTTATCTTTGGCATTTGCGCCTTGGCCATATTAATCTGAATAGGATTCAAAGGTTGGTAAGGGATGGACCTTTAAGTCACTTAAAGGTGGAATCTATACCTCAATGTGAATCTTGTTTGGAGGATAAAATGACCAAAAGACCATACAGGTCTAAGGGCAATAGAGCCAAAGGGGTTCTAGAACTTGTGCATAGTGATGTTTGCGGATCGATGAACATCCGGGCACGAGGAGAGTATGAGTACTTCGTCACTTTTATTAACGATTACTCAAGATATGGGTATGTGTACCTAATGCACCACAAAAGCGAAACTTATGATAAGTTCAGGGAGTTTCAGGCTGAAGTGGAAAAGCAATTGGGTAGACCCATAAAGGCACTTCGATCTGATCGAGGTAGGAAATACCTTTCTGATGAGTTCTTAGGACACTTGTTAGAGAATGGGATTTTATCCCATTTGACTGCGTCGGGCACTCCATAGCAGAATGGCGTAGCTGAGAGAAGGAATAGGACTTTGTTGGACATGATTCGGTCCATGATGAGTTATTCATCATTACCTTTATCCCTTTGGGGATATGCACTACAAACCGCATGTTATCTTTTGAACAATGTGCCTTCAAAATCGGTCCCTAAAACCCCTCACGAGTTGTGGACAAGATAGAAGACATCCTTAAACCATATTCACATATGGGGATGTCCAGCTCATGTCCTGTTTAAGGATCCGAATAAGTTGGATGAACGTTCGGAAGTTTGCATGTTTGTAGGATATCCAAAAGGGACTAAAGGGGGTTATTTTTATAACCCTAAGGAAAATAAAGTCGTGGTTTCAACTAATGCAACTTTGCTTGAGGAGAGTTACATGGACAACTTTAAACCTTGAAGCAAAGTGGTGCTTGAGGAGTTAAGGGATGATTCGTTCACTTCAGAGGTTCCGAACAAAACCATTTCGATCGGTGTAGAAAAACCAAACAAACCTGAACAACAACCTCAGGGGCTTCGGCATAGTGGGAGGATCGGGTGTCAACCTGAGAGGTATATGTTCAATGGGGAGGTCTTTTTGGATGAACTGGATAAACATGACAGGGATCCTTATACTTACGCAGAAGCTATAGAGGACGTTAATTCAAAACTCTGGACAGAGGCCATGAACATAGAGATGAAGTCCATGGAGACTAATCGGGTCTGGGAGCTTGTGGATCTTCCTGAAGGGGTAAAACCCATAGGGTGTAAGTGGATCTACAAGAGGAAAAGAGGAGTGGATGGAAAGGTCGAAACCTTTAAGGCTAGACTGGTAGCTAAGGGTTATACGCAAAAGAAAGGAATCGATTATGAGGAAACCTTTTCGCCTATAGCCATGCTTAAGTCCATCCGGATTCTTTTGTCCATAGCTGCTGCTCTCGATTACGAGATTTGGCAGATGGATGTCAAGACGGCTTTTCTAAATGGCTATCTTGATGGGTCCATTTATATGGAACAACCAGACGGGTTCAAGGTCTCGGGTCAAGAAGGTAAGGTTTGTAAGCTGTTGAAGTCTATTTATGGACTTAAGCAGGCTTCTCGTTCCTGGAACATAAGATTTGATCAAGTGATTAAGACTTATGGGTTCTCACAAAATGTGGATGAACCATGTGTTTACAAGCACATTAAGGATGGGAATGTGGTTTTTCTACTGCTCTATGTAGATGACATTCTGCTAATTGGCAATGACGTTGGGGTGTTGTCATCGGTCAAATTATGGTTGACCAAGCAGTTTGACATGAAGGACTTAGGTGAGGCTAATTTTGTTCTCGTTATCCAGATCTTTTGGGATAGGAAGAACAAAATGATAGCTTTGTCACAGGCTGGCTACATAGATAAAATTCTCAGGAGGTTTGCAATGCAGGATTCCAAGAAAGGTGGGCAACCATCTAGGTCTGTAATTACTCTTTCTAAGAAAGACTCTCCAAAGTCTTATGAAGAAAGAGAATACATGAAGAAGGTGCCTTATGCTTCGGTAGTGGGTAGTCTCATGTATGCCATGCTTTGCACACGACCGGATATTAGCTATGCGATCGGGATTGTAAGTCGATTTCAGGCGGATCCAGAACCAAACCATTGGGTTGCGGTAAAGCATATTTTCAAGTACCTGAGAAGGACTCGAGGGTATATGCTTGTGTATTCGGGTGAGGACTTGACTCCTCTAGGATACACTAATTCGGATTTTCAATCCTGTCTGGATTCTAGGAAATCAACTTCGGGGTTTGTGTTTACTCTGGGTGGCGGTGCCATCAGTTGGAGAAGTGCGAAGCAAGATTGCACTTTGGATTCGACGATGGAGGCTGAGTATGTGGCAGCTAGTGAAGCTTCGAAAGAAGCAATATGGCTCCGCAAGTTCCTTGGGGATCTTGAGGTAGTTCCTGATATGGATAAAGCGGTATCACTGTACTGTGATAACAGTGCGGCGGTAGCTAATGCTAAGGAACGAAGATTTCACAAGAACAGTAAGCATATTGATCAGAAGTATCATGTGATAAAGGACTTCGTTGAGGGCGGGCATGTCACGGTGTGTAAGATCACGTCAGAGAACAATTTAGCTGATCCATTTACGAAGACACTTACTGGGAGAGTCTTCGAGAGGCATGTGCAAGCTATGGGGATGCGAAATTTGTTGTATTTACTCACTTAGTGCAAGTGGGAGATTCTTAGACATGTATGCCCTAAGGAGTAAAAATGTAATACATTTTTGGAGACATTTTTATCAATAAAGAATTTATTTATTTATATATACCAAATCTTGTCCTCTTTACGTTCATATTCATTGAATTTATGATAAGCAAATAGTAGTCTGAGACTATCAATCTAAACCTTAAGAATTGGGCATATGATGGGATGATTATGCGGTAGACATGATTCTTAAGGTGATGGTCTAAAACATATGATCCGCAATCGAGGGAAGAAAGTTGGGCGCTTTATTCATGTAAAGATTGTTATGTTGTCTATATCCCTTTTGGGAGATGGTTTGTCTTGGCCATCAGAGTTGGACTCCATGAATAGAAACATTGGCACGTTGTCATAGGTGACGACGTGTTGGATCGGGACATAAAGTGAATTGATTTGGATTAATAATTCTATCTTTGCAAATCGATTCACTTTAGACAGTCATTTGTATTGTATCTTAATCCTGAGATGAATAGTGGGCCCGTTGTCTCGACTTGTGTCTTTTGATGTACTAATGTGTGACTCCCACATCTCTATAGTGGTATGCATGCCGGTACGCTGGAGGCATGACTCTTGATAGCGTAGACTTGTTATTCATAGATATGGAATCCATAGCTCCTCTTTAGGAGTAATGATATCCTCTTATATGCGTTGTCTTGTAATTGGAAAACTGGAACGCTTAAGCATTTGGATACATAGGTGTCACCGAATGGTATACTATCATTGGATGGTAAGTTTTCTAATGGTGAGACAATGGAACGTAAGATAAAAATAATTGGGAAGGTAAGACAGAACTTGTCCTTAAGCCGATTATGGATTATCATATGGGGCTATGATACACTATGATATGTCATGGAGACTTAGCTACACGAGCTTCGTAATTCTATAAAGTTTGAGAGTGCAGCTCCAACCTTTTAGTGGAGTAGCGTTGGAGTTGATAATTGTGAAATGTATATCTAGGATATTGGGTTTCATAATTATCATGAGCTTGAACTTTATAGGTCCATTTTGGTCCCCTTTGCTAGCTCACAAAATTCTGTAACGACACGGCGTGCTTTTCCAATAATTGGTGGCTTATGTCAAATTTATCAGATTGGTTTAAAATTTGTAAGAATCAAATAATTCATGTCTGTTTATCAATTGAATTAATTTTGTAAGAAATTAGTTCAAGATAAACTTGTTGAATTATTGCGATCAGATAATTCTTGTCTGTTTATCGGTTGATTTAATTTTGGATAAATTAGATCAAGATAAACTTGTAGAATTATTGTGAATTGATTTATTTTCTTAGAGATTATCTTGATAAAGTTTGTTTTGATCAGATATCTTCTCTATTGGGTTATTTGAATCAAAACTGAGACTTTATCCTTTAGAATCTCGGGTGGAAAATAAAAGATTCGCGGAGATTTTTTCTCGAGAGTTCGGCCTGTCGGATGACGTGTTCGGCCTGCCGAACTGGGCTGTTTGGCCTACCGATCAGAATGTTCAGCCTGCCGATCAGTAGAGATAAGATTACGCATTTTTACGCGGATCTTATCAGATATTGATCCAAACTTGATTCTGTTTCGAGTTTTTGAGACCTAATCTGATATGGATTGACCCCAGGACCAATAGGTATAAAAAGGGAGTGAGTCTCATGATTTACTCAGATCAATTTGAGAGATTAAGAGTGATACTCTTCTAGTGAGCATCTGAAAAATCCCTAAGAGCTTTTGTTCACAAATCACGAGCACTAGCTTTGGGTTCTCTCTATTGGTTGGAAGGAGAGTCACCGGTGGAAGAGCTATATGTGTGAGCCCACACTCACTCCGGTTGTGGATAGAGAATAGCAAAGAAGACCAGTTGGTTGAGTCTCTTCTGGAATGTTACTTCTCTACACGGATTATGAAGGTTCTTCGGCACACTGAGGTTAGTAAGATCTGTTTAATTTATACTTATAACATGTCAAACTTGTGTTTTGGAAAATACTCTAATGAAAATTTTTTAAAAATTCTGCTGCGCACTTTGTTTCCAACAATGGGTTACCTTGCTGAGGCTCAAACCAATGGAGCCGACATCAATGCTAAAACTTAGATGACTATGGTCTTTGAGACTCTGTCTAATGAATTTATTCTATTTAGAGCTACTTTTAATTTAAGAAATAGATGGGATATAACCTTGACAGAATTGATGAAACAGTTACAAGAGTTCGAACTGCTTATCAGGGAGTCTCCTGCGGGTGGTGAGGACAACATGGTAGCTGCTTCTGGTTCCAATCTCAACTCTGGGAATGGAAAGAAGCAATGGGCCAAGAACGGGAAGTCTTCTATTCCTGTTAGCACCAAGAGCAAGAAGAAGACGAAAAAGAACCCAAAGAAGCTTAAATGCTTCTTCTGTGGAAAGGTCGGGTATATCAAGAAGCATTGCAAAGACTTCCTTTCCAAAAGAGGTAGGTCTGATCTTTTATATTTAGAAACTTGTTTGGTTGAGGAATCAAGTGACATTTGGGTCATAGATTCCAGTGCAACTAATTATGTTTGTGTTTCTCTACAGGGTTTCAAAGAAACGAGAACTCTACTGCATGAGGACTTCACGCTCCAGATCGGCGATGGATCCTTGGTCTCAGCAGAAACAGTGGGAGACGTCCATCTTTCTTTTGATAATTACAGGAATTTATTTTTGCAAGATTGTTTTTATGTTCCTAAATTTAAAAGGAATTTAATTTCTGTAGCTTGTTTATTTAAAGACTCCTATTTTGTTTCTTTTAATGATGAAGTGGTGATTCGTAAAAACAAATCTTTTATCTGTTCTGTATGGATGCAAAATAATCTATATTTTATTAAACCTAAGATGGACTTATTGCTTAATGCTGAGATGAATGATAATAACTCTAAAAGACTTAAAACTTCTCACTCTAATAAAACTTATCTTTGGCATTTATGCCTTGGTCAAATTAACCTGAATAGGATTCAAAGGTTGGTAAGGGATGGACCTTTAAATCACTTAAAGGTGGAATCTATACCTCAATGTGAATCTTGTTTAGAGGATAAAATGACCAAAAGACCATTTGGGTCAAAGGGCAATAGCGCCGAAGGGGTTCTAGAACTTGTGCATTGTGATGTTTACGGATCGATGAACATCCAGACACGAGAAGGGTATGAGTACTTCGTCACTTTTATTGATGATTACTCAAGATATGGGTATGTGTACCTGATGCACCACAAAAGTGAAACTTTTGGCAAGTTCAGGGAGTTTCAGGCTAAAGTGGAAAAGCACTTGGGTAGAACCATAAAGGCACTTCGATCCGATCAAGGTGGGGAATACCTTTCTGATGAGTTCTTGGAACACTTATTAGAGAATGGGATTTTATCCAATTTGACTGCACTGGGCACTCCTTAGTAGAATGGTGTAGTGGAGCAAAAAAATAGGACTTTGTTGGACATGATTAGGTCCATGATAAGTTATTCATCATTGCCTTTATCCTTTTGGGGATATGCACTACAAACCGCATGTTATCTTTTGAATAATGTGCCTTTAAAATCGGTCCCTAAAACTCCTCACGAGTTATGGACAGGTAGGAAGACATCCTTAAACCATATTCGCATATGGGGATGTCTAACTCATGTCCTGTTTAAGGATCCAAATAAGTTGGAAGCACGTTCTGAAGTTTGCATGTTTGTAGGATATCCAAAAGGGACTAAAGGGGGTTATTTTTATAACCCAAAGGAAAATAAAGTCGTGGTTTCAACTAATGCAACTTTCTTTGAGGAAACTTACATGGACAACTTTAAACCTCGAAGCAAAGTGGTGCTTGAGGAGTTAAGGAGTGATCCGATCACTCTGGAGGTTCCGAATGAATCCATTCCGATCAGTGTTGAAAAACCAAATAAACCTAAACAACAACCTCAAGGGCTTCGGCGTAGTGGGGGGATCGGACCTCAACCTAAGAGGTATATGTTCAATGGGGAGGTCTTCTTGGCTGAACCGGATGAACATGACAGGGATCCTTATACTTACGTAGAAGCTATGGAGGATGTTGATTCAAACTCTGGACAGAGGCCATGAACATTAAGATGAAGTCTATGGAGACTAAACAGGTCTGGGAGCTTGTGGATCTTCCCGAACGGGTAAAACCCATAGGGTGTGAGTGGATCTACGAGAGGAAAAGAGGAGTGGTTGGAAAGGTCGAAACCTTTAAGGCTAGACTGGTAGCTAAGGGTTATAAGCAATAGGAAGGAATCGATTATGAGGAAAACTTTTTGCCTGTAGCCATGCTTAAGTCCATCCGGATTCTCTTGTCCATAGCTGTCGCTCTCGACTCTGACATTTGGCAGATGGATGTCAAGACGGCTTTTCTGAATGAGTATCTTGATGAGTCCATTTATATGGAATAACCAGACGGGTTTAAGGTCACGGGTCAAGAGGGTAAGGTTTGTAGGTTGCTAAAGTCAATTTATGGACTTAAGCAGACTTCTTGTTCCTGGAACATAAGATTTGATCAGATGATCAAGACTTATGGGTTCTCACAAAATGTGGATGAACAATGTGTTTACAAACACACTAAGGATGGGAAGGTGGTTTTTCTACTGCTCTATGTAGATGACATACTGCTAATTGGCAATGACATTGGGGCGTTGTCATCGGTCAAATTATGGTTAACCAAGCAGTTTGACATGAAGGACTTGGGTGAGGCTAATTTTGTTCTCGGTATCCAAATCTTTGGAATAGGAAGAACAAAATGATAGCTTTGTCCTAGGCCGGCTACACAGATAAAATTCTCAGGAGGTTTGCAACGCAGGATTCCAAGAAAGATGGGCAACCATCTAGGTCTGGAATTACTTTTTCTAAGAAAGAGTTTCCAAAGTCTTATGAAGAAAGAGAATACATGAAGAAGGTGCCTTATGCTTTGACTGTGGGTAGTCTCATGTATGCCATGCTTTGCACACGACCAGATATTAGTTATGCAGTCAGGATTGTAAGTCGATTTTAGGCGGATCCAAGATTGAGCCATTGGGTTACGATAAAGCATATTTTCAAGTACCTGAGAAGGACTCGAGGGTATATGCTTGTGTATTTGGGTGAGGACTTGAATCCTCTAGGATACACTGACTCAGATTTTCAATCCTATCTGGATTCTAGGAAATCGACTTCAGGTTTTGTGTCTACTTTGGGCGGCGGTGCCATCAGTTGGAGAAGTGCTAAGAAAGATTGCACTATAGATTCAACGATGGAGGCCGAGTATGTGGCAGCTACTGATGCTTCAGAAGAAGCAGTATGGCTCCACAAGTTCCTTGGGGATCTTGAGGTAGTTCCTGGTATGGATAAGGCAGTATCACTATACTGTGATAACAGTGAGGCGGTAGCCAATACTAAGAAACTAAGATTTCACAAGAAGAGTAAGCATATTGATCGGAAGTATTATGTGATAAAGGACTTCGTTGAGGGTGGGCATGTCACGGTGTGCAAGATCGCGTCAGAGGACAATTTAACTTATCCATTTACGAAGATACTTACTAGGAAAGTCTTCGAGAGGCATGTGGAAGCTATGGGGATGCGAGATTTATTATATTTACTCACTTAGTGCAAGTGGGAGATTGTTAGACATGTATGCCCTAAGGAGTAAAAATGTAATAAGTTTTTGGAGACATTTTTATCAATAAAGAATTTATTCATTATTTATATACCAAATCTTGTCCTCTTTACGTTCATATTTGTTGAATGTATGTTAAGCAAACAAAAGTCTAAGACTGTCGATCTAAACCTTAAGAATTGGGCATATGATGGATGGATTATGGGAAGACACGATTCTTAAGGTGATGGTCTAAATCATAAGATCCACAATCGAGGAAATAAAGTTGGACGCTTTATTCATGTAAAGATTGTTATGTTGTCTATATCCCTATTGGGTGATGGTTTGTCTTGACCATCGGAGGTGGACTCCGTGAATAGAAACATTGGCACATTGTCATAGCTGACGATGTGTTGGATCGGGATATAAAGTGAATTGATTTGGATTAATAATTCTATCTTGGAAAATCGATTCACTTTAGACAATCATTTGTATTGTATCATAATCTTGAGATGAATAGTTGGCCTGTTGTCTTGACTTGTGTCTTTTGATATACCAAAGGATGACACCTACATCTTAATAGTGGTATGCATGCTGGTACATTAGAGGCATTACTCTTGATAGCGTAGATTTGTTATTCATAGATAAGGAATCCATAGCTCCTCTCTAGGAGTAGTGATATCCTCTTATATGCGTTATCCTATAATTAGAAAACTAGAGTGCTCAACTATTTAGATACATTGGTGTAACCAAATGGTAAACCGTCTTTCAATGGTCAGTTTTTCGATGGTGAGATATTGGAACGTAAGATAAAAATAATCCGAAAGATAAAATAGAACTTGTCCTTAAGCCGATTATGGATAATCCTTTGGGGATGTCACCCTTTGGTACATCAAAAGACATAAGTCAAGACAACGGGCCCACTATTCATCTCAAGATTAAGATACAGTACAAATGATTGTCAAAAGTGAATCTATTTGCCGAGGTAGAATTATTAATCCAAATCAATTCACTTTATGTCTTGATCCAACACATCGTCACCCATGACAATGTGCCAATGTTTTTATTCATAGAGTCCACCTCCGATGGTCAAGACAAACCATCTCCTGTTGGGGATATAGACAACATAATAATATTTTTATGAAAAAAGTGCCCAACTTTATTCCCTCAATCGCGGATCTTATGATTTAGACCGTCACCCTAAGAATCGTGTCTTCCACATAATCTGTCCATCATATGCCCAATTCTTAAAGGTTTAGATCGACAGTCTCAAACTTTTATTTGCTTAACATGCATTCAATAAATATGATCACAAAGAGGACAAGATTTGGTATATAAATAATAAATAAATTCTTTATTGATAAAAACGTCTCCAAGAACATATTACTTTTGTTTATCGGTTGAATTAATTTTATGATAAAATTAATTCAAGATAAACTTGTTGAATTATCAGGATTAGATAATTCATGTCTGTTTATCGGTTGGATTAATTTTAAATAAATTAATTTAATATAAACTTGTTGAATTATCAAAAATATTTATTTTCTTAAAGATTATCTAGATACGATTGTTTTAATCAGATAACTTATCTGTTGGGTTATTTGAATTAAAGCTGAGGCTTTGTCATAAGAATCTTAAGTGGGAAATAAAGATTTACAAGGATCTTTTATCAGTGGTTCAGCAGGCCGATCTTTGAGTTTAGCCTACCAACCGGGCGATAAAAGGATCACGCATTTCCATGTGAATTTTATTAGATATTGATCTGGATTTGATTCTTATTTGAATTTTTGAGTCCTTATTTGATAAGGACAAACTCCTAGGCCTAACCTCAATAAAAGGGAATGAGTCTCATTATTATTTAGATCAGTTGCAAAATCTAGAGTGAGATTTTGTCAGTGAGACTTTGAAACTCCCTAGAGAGCTATCATTCATAAATCATGAATTATAGCTTTGGGTATTTCTCTACTGGTTGGAAAGAGAGACACCTAGGGAAAAGCTGAAAGACGTGAGCCCACACTCACTCCGATCGTGGATAGAGAATAACAAAGAAAGCCAGTTGGTTGAGGTCCTTCTAGAACGTTACTTCTCTTCATTGATTACAAGAGCTTTTCGGCACACAAAGGTTAGTAAGATCTGGTTAATTTATGCATATAGGGTGTCAAACTTGTGTTTTAGAAAATACTATGATATTAAAAATTTTTAAAATTTTGTTGCATACTATTTTCCTTACAATTGGTATTAAAGCCAGGTTTTTATGTAAATTTATGAATTTGTGATCATGCTATATGAATAAATTATGTAATCTTTATCTCTCTTATGTTTGAATTTAATTTTCTAGAGAGTTGGCACTCTAGGATTTCTATATATTGTATGTTATCATAGATTATATGGTGAATGTTTAGTAATTAATTATGGTTGATTAAATTATTATTTAATTATTTATCTATTAATTAATTAATTTATATCGATTATGGTTCCTTAGAGGTTAGAATGTGTATCTAGGTTTTTCATGTAATTAGGTGGTGGACTATCGTCTCCGTCTAGGAATTATTATTTAATTTTAAATTTGTAAGAATTTTGTAATTAAATAATCATTTGAAAAAGATGGATCTAAAAAGATATATGATAGCATTCTTAAGTATTTCCTAAGTCTCTAATTTTATGTTTTTGACTTGTCAAAAATAAAATTGATGAATTGCATCAAAATTATATTTTCTAGAAAAGGGTGACGAACACGTGCCAATTGCCTTTGTTGAGAGAGCTACAAGGCTTTGACCAAACTGGAACCTACTTCATTGTTCGCCATAGTCACTCCTTTGCTCCGTGTGTGAAATACACGCGTCACATCCACGCCGTTCACCTGCTCCATCTAACAAGTATGATTTATCCTGCAATAATTTTTTATTTTTCAATTATTTCCCTTTTTTTAACCTATCACTTCAAAGTTTTTACTACATTTTAGTCCAAGTTCATCTAATTTAGCATAGACTTGCAGAACTAAAATATTAAAATAGGAAAATTATTTAAAGCACAACAAAATTAACAAAATTAAATCAAAATACATAAAAATAAATTAAAATTAAACTAAAACCAATAATGAAATAAAATTAATTAAAACCAAACAAAATAAATAAAATTATAAAGAACAAAGTCATTTTTTGCACATAAAAAGTTAGTAAAATAACTCTATTTTATAGAGCTATCACATCCTCAAACTTAAGGTTTTGGCTTGTCCTTGAGCAAAAGAATGATAACTAAAACTAAAAACATGAGAAAACTCATGGGAATTGAGTTGATGTTCTTGAAAGCAGGCCTCAAAATTTTCGTAGATTAATATAACTCAAAAAAAAAAATACAAAACATTATGAACATGTAGAATTTTAATTTAAAGGTTAACTCTACCCTACTTAAATCCTCTGAGTGAGTGTGTGAAGACCAATTACACTTAGCTATTACTACTTGGACTGGTTTGTGTAAATCGATCATTTTAAAACAAAGTTGGAACTCCATAAGCTTGACTTTCATATCTTTCTCCACTAATGTAGACTAAGATAACACTTAGGATTATTAGGACTTTATAAAGCTTGTAATGTAAGGCTCAAGTAATGGTAGGATATTTAGATATAAGTATGTCTTAAATCACCACAAACACATACATTTGTTCCATAGAACTTAAAAAGCACAAAATCACCGTCCTAGTTACAAAACAACCCCCAAACTTGAATTCTAAATTCGTCTCTCATACACTATTTTTCATTCTTTTTTATTATTTTTTTATTTTTTTTAACATACACATTATTTTCATTTGTTTTTTGTTTTCTTTTAACATCAAAAGTTACAATGTAGATAAAAATAAATATAAAAATAATATAAAACAAACTATCACAACACCATTCTGCCTCCCTTATATACAAATAAACTTTCAAATTAATTACAGACTGATAATCAACATAACTTATAGGTGAAGGGTTAAAAAGTATAGAAAATAAATAATGACTAAGTTAAAATTTGTAGTTGACAAAGAAAATAGGGAATAAGGCTCAACAATATGACTAGGGATATAAAATATATTACAAGATAGCTCAGAAAGGCTCAAATGGTCTGAAGATGGCCTAAATTAAGTCTTAATTGCTATCCATCCTAGGATTTCGCCTCAAGAGATAATCAAAAAAGTTCTAGAGTTATGAAAACTAAAAAGCTTAAGAATTACTGAATTACATAAACGTTCTCTAAGTATACAAACAACTAAGTGATCATGGTTATGTACTTTTAAGTGTTCAAATAAATCATATATAGAATACAACTAGCAATTAACCTTATACACAGACACAATGTTTAGCATTTTTCAAGAGCTATCTCATTTTAAAATAGTTCAATCATCGACCGTGGACATCAACTCAAAACAAAAAACATCAAAACATAACATATATAACTATTTTTAGAAAAAAATTTCAAAAATGAACAAAAAGGTGGAAAACATTTAAAATTTTCAGAATTTTTGGTGTCATACCCCCAAACTTAAACTAAACATTGTCCTCAATGTTTAAAATATAAGAAAAAGATCAAGGAACAAAGGACATACCTGATCGATGACGGCCCTAACATTTTCATTTTTTTAATTTTTTTCTTTTTATGTTTTTTTTATTTTTCTATTTTTTATTTTTTTACCTGTCAGATGCAAATGCAACATACAACTAAATGCAATATATTACAAACACGACAAGGACACGTTTTGCACGCACAAGTACTCCTAATATCAGTTATCCTGATCATGCATGCATAAATTACATAATTGGACTGAAGTGGGATGCGTTTTGAGAGTATTAGTTACTTTGTGCATCTGCCATCTTGACATTGGATAATGTAAATCTAAAAGTTTTACCAAGAGCATGCCGCCAAACATGGAACATAACACACATTTTTTCACTTCTTTTTTTCATTTATTTTGTTTTATTTTTTATCTAATATAAACAACAAACTGACAACAAAATAAAGAAAAACACAAAGAAAAGAAAGGACATCACCTGAAGAATAGCAAATATTTAGAAACAAGAAAGGAAATATGTCCGTGAACATGCTCGGGTAAAACCAAAAGATCACTAATGGAAATTCAAATCTATCTTCCGCTTCTTGCTGTCTTTCTCCCACTCTAACCTTGAAGTTGTAGGCTCGGCCTCCGGATGCACAACCTGCATCTTGTCCAAAAATTCCATAGTAGTTGGAGCGGTGACAAAGATTTGTCTTCTAGCCTATACAATGAAATTTTCTTCCACGACATGATCTAAAAACTATAACAAACCATCATAGAAACCTTTAACATCTAAAAGCCCTCAGGATTTGGAATGGATGCTCAATAGGTATCCACTAGCAACTATAAACATTTCCTTTAGGGTGCCTAAACCACCAGGTAGAGTTATGAATGCATCAGTTATATCTCATGACTTGTATACGTTCATAGATGCATGCATCTCTTTTTTCTTTACCTATGGTTTTTGCACAAAGATTTCCTTAAGCCAAAACATCAGGAAAAATCCCTAGGACTTCTGCACCACCAGACTGAGTTGCATTTGACGCACTCCCCATCAACCCTAAGCTACCTTCCGCATACACTAAGTTAATCTTTCTCTATGCCAAGACATGTCCTAAGTGTTCTGTGGGCTCTAAATAGAATTTCTCTTTACCATGACTAGACCCACCTAAAAAACAGACGATTTTGATTTTTCTAGATGAATGGGAGGAAGACATGCTTGGTTATATGAGTGGTAGACCCTTTTTTTTACTATTTATTTTTTTTGGTCTTTTATTCCACTCTGCCTAAACTCTAAGTCTTGAACGAATCTTAAAGGAGTTGAGAATGTACAAGGACTAAGAATTTAGGGTAAATAGTTGATGAAAGGTTACTTACAAATTTAAACAAAATATTTATAGATAGGAAAAGATAAGAGAAGATAAGATTTTGTCAGAAAATAAAACAAGATCTGAACAACTTTTAAAAAGTAAAGGCACACTCAGACCTATTTTTGAAAAAATAAGACAAGATCTGTATAACTTTTGACAAAAGCAAAACAAAAAGACAAATGACCAACAATCAACAGTATAGACTTATTGTAAAAAGAAATACGAGCCTAAAAAATCTGATAAAAGACAAAAGACAACTAAATACTATAGAACATTTAGAAAAACGTGGCACGAATCTAGATACAATCAGTGAAAGTATGAAAAATTTTCAAATAAGCTACAGAAAATAAACGTGGCATCTGACAAGAAAATATTTTTTAAAAGAAAACAATAAAGTAAAAAAACACACACTAATTATTAAACAACTCTTGTGATAATCTACAAACAAACACAAAAACACATTTTTTTCAATAAAAATTTATTCGATAATTAATAACTTATATTTATTAGAATACATTTCTAGAGAATCTCTATAAAGCAACCATTCTAATGATTTTCATTAGAAACCCATAATCAATTCTCGAGTAAATGTTCAATATTTTTTTAATTAAAAACATACACACCAAAAATAAAAATATTTATAAGTGTTGTTAATGATCTCTATGGATCGAGGATTTACTTCCCATCTAGTTTTCTTATAAACTAGCAAATATGGTCATTTTTCATTAGATTCCCAAGACTGTCTCTCTGCATAGAATTTGGACTAGAGTTTAGCAATCGCATCGTGTACATGTCCACTAGGATGGTATTTTAGGGAAGCTTTGTGATAATCCAGTTTTTGTTTTGAAAATCCATCCTTATAGAATAGAATCCTGTCTTCTCTATTAATTGACATAAATACGAGAGAGGGACACTCACCTTTATAAGTCTGTCGAGCACACTCATTGCCTCTTGATTCAAAGGAATGGGCTCTTCTTCTCATCACACTATAATTCTTACCATACCTAGAAGGTCGGTGTTCTGCATGAAGTCACTTGGACATATTTTGCCTTCAATTAGCATTTTGACATCATTGGGAATGCTAAATCGCATGAGAATCCAAAGTCTAGTGACTTTAGACTTGTATTTCTTCTTGAGAGCCTTTTGAGAAAGAGATAGGAAATTTTTTTCTCTAGTGCCTATATTTTGGATCCATGGAATAAAAAGAAAAAAGAAAGAAGTATTAGAGGAAAGAAATGAAGAACTAAGAAATAAAGATAGAGATAGAAGAAAGAAAGGAATATCTAAGAATGAAGTTACAAGGAGATCTGAAAAATTGAGGAACAATTTAGAGAGAAAAATTGGAAGATCTTCAAAGGTTTTTAGAGAGAAGGGAGAGAATTTGAGTTTTAGTGAGAGAAAGAGAGGCTTAGAAAGAAAATGAACTCGAGAAAAGGAGTCTCGATGCACAGTGAACAAATTTATAGACATGGAATGCATACTATGCAAGGCACATGTGAAAGACTAATTTTTTTATTTTGATTTTTGATTTTTTTTCATATATATATTTACATGATCAGACTAGATAGCCAACTGTTGTGAGTTGAACTAGGTTGCACTATGTTGGGCTTGGAATTAGATTGAAATGGATAGAACTAGGCCTAGAGAATCCATGTTGATTAGGCGCAGATATTCTTGGGCTTGATGAACTGTTAAAATTGTGGGCTAATTTGAAATTGAACTATGCTCGTGTGATTTGGTAATCTACTAGGATACATGCTTAGCCCAAAATGAAGGTCCAATATTGATCTTGGCCTAATTTTTGGTTCAAGCCTAAATTGGAGACCTATTTTCAGTCTTGGCCAAATTGAATCAATCCGAATAGTTTATATCTTATATATGTACTAAACATAATAAAATAGATGTTGAAAAACAGTACATAGTGGAATTTTAAAAAATTTAAAATCAAGGTATTTTCTAAAACACAAGTTCGATATGCTAAATACATAAATTAATGGCAATCTTACTAACCACTTTTATATACCAAAACCAGCAAGAATCCATAAAGAGAATAACATTTCAAAAGAGCCTCAACTAACTAGTCTTTTTTGTTATTCTTTATCCCTAATCAGAGTATGGGTGGTCACACATCGTATAGCATTTCCTCCAGTGACTCTCTTTCCAACTGCTAGACATGTATGCCCTAAGGAGTAAAAATGTAATACGTTTTTGGAGACATTTTTATCAATAAAGAATTTATTCTTTTATATACCAAATCTTGTCCTCTTTACGTTCATATTTGTTGAATGTATGATAAGCAAATAGTAGTCTGAGACTGTCAGTCTAAACCTTAAGAATTGGGCATATGATGGGATGACTATGCGGAAGACACGATTCTTAAGGTGACGGTCTAAAACATATGATCCGCAATCGAGGGAATAAAGTTGGGTGCTTTATTCATGTAAAGATTGTTATGTTGTCTATATCCCTCTTGGGAGATGGTTTGTCTTGACCATTGGAGTTGGACTCCGTGGATAGAAACATTGGCGTGTTGTCATAGGTGACGATATGTTGGATCGGGACATAAAGTGAATTGATTTGGATTAATAATTCTGTCTTAGCAAATTGATTCACTTTAGACAGTCATTTGTATTGTATCTTAATCCTGAGATGAATAGTGGGCCCGTTGTCTCGACTTGTGTCTTTTGATGTACCAATGGGTGACTCCCACATCTCTATAGTGGTATGCATGCCTGTACATTGGAGGCATGACTCTTGATAGCGTAGACTTGTTATTCATAGATATGGAATCCATAGCTCCTCTTTAGGAGTAATGGTATCCTCTTATATGCGTTGTCCTGTAATTGGAAAACTGGAGCACTCACCATTTGGATACATAGGTGTAACCAAATGGTATACTATCTTTGGATGGTAAGTTTTCTAATGGTGAGACAATGGAGCGTAAGATAAAAATAATCGGGAAGGTAAGACAGAACTTGTCCTTAAGCCGATTATGGATTATCATATGGGGTACGATGCATGATGATATGTCATGGAGACTTAGCTATATGAGCTTCATAATTCTATAAAGTTCGAGAGTGCAGCTCCAAGCTTTTAGTGGAGTAGCGTTGGAGTTGATAATTGTGAAATGTATATATGGGATATTGGGTTTCATAATTATCATGAGCTTGAACTTTATAGGTCCATTTTGGTCCCCTTTGCTATCTCACAAAGTCCTGTAACGACACGGCGTGCTTTTCCAATAATTGGTGACTTATGTCGGATTTATCAAATTGGTTTAAAATTTGTAAGAATCAGATAATTCTTGTCTGTTTATCGGTTGTTTTAATTTAGGACAAATTAGAACAAGATAAACTTGTAGAATTATTGTGAATTGATTTATTTTCTTAGAGATTATCTTGATAAAGTTTGCTTTGATCAGATAACTTCTCTATTGGGTTATTTGAATCAAAATTGAGACTTTATCCTTTAGAATCTCAGGTGAAAAATAGAAGATTCGCAGAGATTTTTTTTCGGGAGTTCGGCCTGCCGATCAGCGGGAGATAAGATTACGCAGTTTAACACAGATCTTCTCAGATATTGATCCGAACTTGATTCTGTTTAGAGTTTTTGAGACCTAATCTGATATGGACTGACCCCAGGACCAAAAGGTATAAAAAGGGAGTCAGTCTCATGATTTACTCAGATCAATTTAAGAGATTAAGAGTGATACTCTTTGAGTGAGAATTTGAAAACTCCCTGAGAGCTTTTGTTCACAAATCACGAGCACTAGCTTTGGGTTCTCTCTATTGGTTGGAAGGAGAGTCACCGGTGGAAGAGTTGTATGTGTGAGCCCACACTCACTCCGGTTGTGGATAGAGAATAGCAAAGAAGACCAAGTGGTTGAGGCTCTTCTACAATGTTACTTCTCTACACAGGTTGCGGAGGTTCTTCGGCACATTGAGGTTAGCAAGATCTGTCTAATTTATACATATAACATGTCAAACTTGTGTTTTGGAAATTACTCTGATGAAAAATTTTTAAAATTCCGTTGTGCACTTTGTTTCCAACAATTGGTATCAGAGCCGAGGTTTTTTTTTTTCATAAATTTGCAAGTTTGTGATCATGTTATATGCATAAATTTTGTGATCTTAATCTCTCCTATGCTTAAATTGAATTTTATAGAGAGATGGCACTCTAGGTTTCTATATAATATATATGTTGTCATGGATTATGTGGTGAATGTTTATTAATTAATTATGGTTGATTAAATTGTTGTTTAATTATTTATTAATTAATTAATACCGGTTATGGTTCCTTAGAGGTTAGAATGTGTATCTAGGTTTTTTATGTAATTAGATGGTGGACTATCATCTCCGTCTAGGAATTGTTATTTAATTTTTAATTTGCAAGAATTTTGTAATTAAAAAATTATTCGGAGAAGACGAAACAAGAAGTCGGATCTTGAACATTGATGATGGCGCCTCCAGGTATTTCCTGAGTCTCTAATTTTATATTTTTGAATTGTTGAAAATAAAATTGATGAATTGCATTTAAATTGTATTTTCTAGATTGAGGGTTTTCTGCTCAGACGGCATGCCGGACCTCACAGTTCGGCAGGCCGAAGGTCACAGATCGGCAGGCCAAACGTGTGGTCCGACAGGCCGACAGTGGGGCAGAAATTTTGTTGCTCTGCCGGTAGGCCGAACATACATGATCGGCAGGCAAATCACCCAGATTGGCCTGTCGACCGAGAGTTGCCGGGTGTCCAAAAAAGGTGCAATTTTTCCAGTGCAGTTTTAATTTTATTTTTGGGACAATTCTGAGAAACATTAATTTGGATATGACCGGAAATATGAAGTATTCGATTCATACGGGATTGAAGACTTGAAGATGGATATTACATGAAGAAGGATACCGCTTGAGGATTCAAGGATGAAGAATCAATAAATGTCTCGATTATTCTCTTGTAATTTTAGTTTTCTATTATCTAGGGTGGAACCATAATATTACGGTTATTATTATTATTATTTTGCTTGTAGCTTTGCTTGATTGCTTTGCTTGTCTGCATTATAATATGATTTACCATGTATATTGATAACATGTCATATAGGATAGGGAGTGCCACTCATATTAAAATTGTTCATGCATAATTTTAAAATAAAACCTTGACTTCAAAAGATTGAGTGGGAGAAGGTTTTCGAAGAGAGGACCTAAGGCCTCCATCGTTGGTCCATAGGAAGAACATGGTGGTCCCGACCCCTAGGAAGGGATTTCTATCATGTACCAGATTGGATCTCTGAAAGGATAAGGTATTTTAGTATGATTTATGGTTGCACACCCCTAGGTGGTGATTATAAATCATGGATAAAATATTCAAACGATGGTTATACACTCACGTTAATTTTATTATTAACCTCCCCTAGGAGCTATGTTAATAAAATTAATGGCCAAAGAAACGATTATTAGTATATGTTGGATCATATGGGTCCTGGATGGCATATATTAATCAGGAGGGGATCCATGTTCCTGATTGAATTCGGCATGACTCCCCTGGGAGCTTGTTGAATTCTGAGTTGGGAATTATCGTTGTAATGTTGTGATATTTTCAAGGTTTTGACACATAAACACATTTGTATGTTTTTACATGATTGTGTTATCTTACTAAATTATTATATATGTTTGCTTATGTTTGGTATATGATTCTTTATTGTAGATTGAAAATGTCTAAAATCGCTTTATCATCGATACTTGACAAAAACCAATTAACCGGTGAGAACTATAACGATTGGAAACGGAACCTAGACATTGTCCTTTCCTTTGAGAAACTGAAATATGTTCTGACAACTCCTTGTCCTCCCAAGCCGACGGGAGACTCAAGTAATGAGCAATTCCAAGCGTACGATTGCTGGAAAGATGCTAATGATCAGGCCCGCTGCTATGTTATGGCTAGCATGAACAACGTGCTCCAGGCTCAACATCAAGATTATGAGACTGCAAAGCAGATCTTGGATAATCTTGAGGACATGTTTGGAGGCCAGGCCATAACAAAGCGGCAAGGGGTGCTTTGGAAACTCTTAAACTGTAGACAGAGACCAGGGACATCTGTAAAGGAGCACATGATGTTGGTCATGGGTTACCTCGTAGAGGCTCAAACCAATGGAGCCGACATCGATGCTGAAACTTAGATGACTATGGTCTTTGAGACTCTGTCTAAGGAATTTATTCCGTTTAGAGCTACTTTTAATTTAAGCAATAGACGGGATATGACCTTGACAGAACTGATGAAACAGTTACAGGAGTTTGAACTGCTGATTAGGGAGTCTCCTGCTGGTGGTGAGGCCAATATGGTAGCTGCTTCTGGTTCCAATCCTAACTCTAGGAATGGAAAGAAGCAACGGGCCAAGAGTGGGAAGTCTTCTATTCCTGCTGCTACCAAGAGCAAGAAGAAGAAGAAGAAGAACCCAAAGAAGCTTAAGTGCTTCTTCTGTGGTAAGGTCGGGCATATAAAGAAGCATTGCAAGGACTTCCTTTCCAAGGGAGGTAGGTGTGATCTTCTATATTTAGAAACTTGTTTGGTTGAGGAATCCAGTGACATCTGGGTCATAGATTCCAGTGCAACTAATCATGTTTGTGTTTCTCTGCAGGGATTCAAAGAAACGAGAAATCTACTACGTGAAGACTTAACGCTTCAAATGGGCGATGGATCCTTGGTCTCAGCGGAAGCAGTGGGAGATGTCCATCTTTATTTTGATAATTATAGGAATTTAATTTGACAAGACTATTTTTATGTTCCTAAATTTAAAAGGAATTTAATTTCTATATCTTCTTCATTTAAAGACTCCTATGTGGTATCTTTTAATGAAAAAGTGTTGATTCGTAAAAACAAATCTTTTATCTGTTCTGGATGGATGCCAAATAATCTATATTTTATCAAACCTAAGATGGACTTGTTGCTTAATGCTAAGATAAATGATAATGACTCAAAAAGGATTAAAACTTCTCACTCTAATAAGACTTATCTTTGGCATTTGCACCTTGGCCATATTAACCTGAATAGGATTCAAAGGTTGGTAAGGGATAGACCTTTAAGTCACTTAAAGGTGGAATCTATACCTCAATGTGAATCTTGTTTGGAGGGTAAAATGACAAAAAGACCATACGGGTCTAAGGGCAATTGGGCCGAAGGGGTTCTAGAACTTGTGCATAGTGATGTTTGCGGACCGATGAACATCCAGGCACGAGGAGGGTATGAGTACTTCGTCACTTTTATTGACGATTACTCAAGATATGGGTATGTGTACCTAATGCACCACAAAAGCGAAACTTATGATAAGGTCAGGGAGTTTCGGGCTGAAGTGGAAAAGCAATTGGGTAGACCCATAAAGGCACTTCGATCTGATCGAGGTGGGGAATACCTTTCTGATGAGTTCTTGGGACACTTGCTAGAGAATGGGATTTTATCCCATTTGACTGCGCCGGGCACTCCGCAGCAAAATGGCGTAGCGAAGAGAAGGAATAGGACTTTGTTGGACATGATTCGGTCCATGATGAGTTATTCATCATTGCCTTTATCCTTTTGGGGATATGCACTACAAACCGCATGTTATCTTTTGAACAATGTGCCTTCAAAATCGGTCCCTAAAACTCCTCACGAGTTGTGGACAAGGCGGAAGACATCCTTAAACCATATTCGCATATAGGGATGTCCAGCTCATGTCCTGTTTAAGGATCCGAATAAGTTGGAAGCACGTTCGGAAGTTTGCGTGTTTATAGGATATCCAAAAGGGACTAAAGGGGGTTATTTTTATAACCCTAAGGAAAATAAAGTCGTGGTTTCAACTAATGCAACTTTCCTTGAGGAGAGTTACATGGACGACTTTAAACCTCAAAGCAAAGTCTTGCTTGAGGAGTTAAGGGGTGATCCGTTCACTCCGGAGGTCCCAAACGAAACCATTTTGATCGGTGTAGAACAGCCAAACAAACCTAAACAACAACCTCAGGGGCTTCGGCGTAGTGGGAGGATCGGGCGTCAACCTGAGAGGTATATGTTCAATGGGGAGGTCTTCTTGGCTGAACCGGATGAACATGACAGGGATCCTTATACTTACGCAGAAGCTATGGAGGATGTTGATTCAAGACTCTGGACAGAGGCCATGAACTTAGAGATGAAGTCTATGGAGACTAATCAGGTCTGGGAGCTTGTGGATCTTCCCGAAGGGGTAAAACCCATAGGGTGTAAGTGGATCTACAAGAGGAAGAGAGGAGTGGATGGAAAGGTCAAAACCTTGAAGGCTAGACTGGTAGCTAAGGGTTATACGCAAAAGGAAGGAATCGATTATGAGGAAACCTTTTCGCCTGTAGCCATGTTTAAGTCCATCCGGATTCTCTTGTCCATAGCTGCTGCACTCGATTACGAGATTTGGCAGATGGATGTCAAGATGGCTTTTCTGAATGGCTATCTTGATGAGTCCATTTATATGGAACAACCAGACAGGTTCAGGGTCGCGGGCCAAGAGGGTAAGGTTTGTAAGCTGCTAAAGTCTGTTTATGGACTTAAGCAGGCTTCTTGTTCTTGGAACATCAGATTTGATCAAGTGATCAAGACTTATGGGTACTCACAAAACGTGGATGAACCATGTGTTTATAACCACATTAAGGATGGGAAGGTGGTTTTTCTACTGCTCTATATAGATAACATTCTGCTAATTGGCAATGATGTTGGGGCGTTGTCATCGGTCAAATTATGGTTGACCAAGCAGTTTGACATGAAGGACTTAGGTGAGGCTAATTTTGTTCTCGGTATCCAGATCTTTCGGGATAGGAAGAACAAAATGATAGCTTTGTCTCAGGATGGCTACATAGATAAAATTCTCAGGAGGTTTGCAATGCAGGATTCCAAGAAAGGTGGGCAACCATCTAGGTCTGGAATTACTCTTTCTAAGAAAGACTCTCCAAACTCTTATGAAGAAAGAGAATACATGAAGAAGGTGCCTTATGCTTCGGCAGTGGGCAGTCTCATGTATGCCATGCTTTGCACACGGCTGGATATTAGCTATGCGGTCGGGATTGTAAGTCGATTTCAGGCGGATCCAGGACCGAACCATTGGGTTGCGATAAAGCATATTTTCAAGTACCTGAGAAGGACTCGAGGGTATATGCTTGTGTATTCTGATGAGGACTTGACTCCTCTAGGATACACTGATTCGGATTTTCAATCCTGTCCGGATTCTAGGAAATCGACTTCGGAATTTGTGTTTACTCTGGGTGGCAGTGCCATCAGTTGGAGAAGTGCAAAGCAAGATTACACTTCGGATTCAATGATGGACACCGAGTATGTGGCGGCTACTAATGCTTCGAAAGAAGCAGTGTGGCTCCGCAAGTTCCTTGGGGATCTTGAGGAAGTTCCTGATATGGATAAGGCGATATCATTGTACTGTGATAATAGTGTGGCGGTAGCTAATGCCAAGGAACCAAGATTTCATAGAAGAGTAAGCAAATTGATCGAAAGTATCATGTGATAAAGGACTTCGTTGAGGGCGGGCATGTCATGGTGTGCAAGATCACATCAGAGGACAATTTAGCTGATCCATTTACGAAGACACTTACTGGGAGAGTCTTCGAGAGGCATGTGGAAGCTATGGGGATGCAAAATTTTCTGTATTTACTCACTTAGTGCAAGTGGGAGATTGTTAGACATATATGCCCTAAGGAGTAAAAATGTAATACGTCTTTGGAGACATTTTTATCAATAAAGAATTTATTCTTTTATATACCAAATCTTGTCCACTTTACGTTCATATTTGTTGAATGTAGGATAAGCAAACAGTAGTCTGAAACTATCAGTCTAAACCTTAAGAATTGGGCATATGATAGGATGACTATGCGGAAGACACGATTCTTAAGGTGACGGTCTAAAACATATGATCAGCAATCGAGGGAATAAAGTTGGGTGCTTTATTCATGTAAAGATTGTTATGTTGTCTATATCCCTTTTGGGAGATGGTTTGTCTTGACCATTGGAGTTGGACTCCGTGGATAGAAACATTGGCGTGTTGTCATAGGTGACGATATGTTGGATCGGGACATAAAGTGAATTGATTTGGATTAATAATTCTGTCTTGGCAAATTGATTCACTTTAGACAGTCATTTGTATTGTATCTTAATCCTGAGATGAATAGTGGGCCCGTTGTCTCGACTTGTGTCTTTTGATGTACCAATGGTGACTCCCACATCTCTATAGTGGTATGCATGCCTGTACATTGGAGGCATGACTCTTCATAGCGTAGACTTGTTATTCATAGATATGGAATCCATAGCTCCTCTTTAGGAGTAATGATATCCTCTTATATGCGTTGTCCTGTAATTGAAAAACTGGAGCACTCAACCATTTGGATACATAGGTGTAACCAAATGGTATACTATCTTTGGATGGTAAGTTTTCTAATGGTGAGACAATGGAACTTGTGCTTAAGCCGATTATGGATTATCATATGGGGATACGATGCATTATGATATGTCATGGAGACTTAGCTATATGAGCTTCGTAATTCTATAAAGTTCGAGAGTGCAGCTCCAAGCTTTTAGTGGAGTAGCGTTGGAGTTGATAATTGTGAAATGTATATCTGGGATATTGGGTTTCATAATTATCATGAGCTTGAACTTTATAGGTCCATTTTGGTCCCCTTTGCTAGCTCACAAAGTCCTGTAACGACACGACGTGCTTTTCCAATAATTGGTGACTTATGTCAGATTTATCAGATTGGTTTAAAATTTCTAAGAATCAGATAATTCTTGTTTGTTTATCGGTTGTTTTAATTTAGGATAAATTAGAACAAGATAAACTTGTAGAATTATTGTGAATTGATTTATTTTCTTAGAGATTATCTAGATAAAGTTTGTTTTGATCAGATAACTTCTCTATTGGGTTAGTTGAATCAAAATTGAGACTTTATCCTTTAGAATCTCGGGTGGAAAATAGAAGATTCGCGGAGATTTTTTCTCGGGAGTTCAACCTGTTGAATGACGTGTTTAGCCTGCCGATCAAAATGGTCGGCCTGCCGATCAGTGGGAGATAAGATTACGTGGTTTCACGCGTATCTTATCAGATATTGATCCGAACTTGATTCTGTTTCGAGTTTTTGAGACCTAATCTAATATGGACTGACCCCAGGACCAATAGGTATAAAAGGGAGTGAGTCTCATGATTTACTCAAATCAATTTGAGAGAATAAGAGTGATACTCTTCTAGTGAGAATCTGAAAACTCCATGAGAGCTTTTGTTCACAAATCACGAGCACTAGCTTTGGGTTCTCTCTATTGGTTGGAAGGAGAGTCACCGATGGAAGAGCTGTACGTGTGAGCCCACACTCACTCCGGTTGTGGATAGAGAATAGCAAAGAAGACCAGTTGGTTGAGGCTCTTCTAAAATGTTACTTCTCTACACAGGTTGCAGAGGTTCTTCGACACACTGAGGTTAGTAAGATCTGTCTAATTTATACATATAACATGTCAAACTTGTGTTTTAGAAATTACTCTGATGAAAAATTTTTAAAATTCCACTGTGCACTTTGTTT
This sequence comes from Artocarpus heterophyllus, assembly GCA_025403435.1. Lineage (NCBI taxonomy): Eukaryota > Viridiplantae > Streptophyta > Magnoliopsida > Rosales > Moraceae > Artocarpus > Artocarpus heterophyllus. The sequence continues at coordinate 27,797,443 of CM046345.1, read as the reverse complement.
CCAACACCAACCACTTAAGGAAACCTAAAGCTAAGATTCTTGATGTTAAACAATAGCTCTCAAGGAGTTTCAGAGTTTCTCTCACTAGAGTACTCACTCTATGCTTCTTAAATGATCTAAATAACAAAGAAAACTCAACCCCATTTATAGTGATTGGATTTGGGGCTAAACCATATCAGATTAGGCCTTAAAATTTGAGTCTAGATCAACTTCAAACAAAAAAACGCGTGCAATATGTTTTCACTTTCACCTGCTACGGTCGACCATGAAACAAAGGCTTGATCGATTGCGCCATCGTGGTTTTCGAATCTAATTCGAAGTCTAACCTCACAGGCATATTTGATTAATCCAATCTCAACCAATAGGATAAATCCTATTTTATTTGACCCAGGTACCCTTTATAGAGCCTTAATTTTAATTCAAATAACCCAATAGAAAAGTTATCTGATTAAAATTGTCATATATGGATAAACCAATACAAATAAAATATTATCCAAATAATGCAACATGTTTATCTTGAATAATTCACAAAATTAATTCAATCAATAAACTAACTTAAGTTATTAAATCCACTTAAATTGAATTTTAACCAATCTAATAATTTAACATAAGTCACCAATACGTAGGAAAAACATGTCGCATCATTACAGGATTATTATGAGCTAGCAAAATGGACCTGATGGACATATATTGATCAAGCTCCTTAATTATAAAATACAATAACCTAGATACATATTTTATAATTATCAACTCTAACACTACGCCATTAAAAGCTTAGAGTTGCACTTTTAAAATATATAAATTACAAAGCTCCAAAAAGCGAACCGTCCATGACATATCATAATGTGTCACATCCTTATAGGATATTAATAATCAGCTTAAGGATAAATTCCATTTCATCTTCCCAACTATTTTCATCTTACGTTCCATTATCATACTATTGGAATACTTACTATTCAAAAATAGTATACCATTTGGTTCCATCTATGTATCCAAATAGTTTAGCACTCTAGTCTTCTAATTATAGAATAATGCATATAAGAGAATATCATTAACTCTACAAAAGAGTTACAGATTTCATATCTATGAATAATGAGTCTACATGAATCATGAGTCATGTCTCTAACATATCCGGATATGTACCATTATTAAATCAGGTTGTCTCTCTTTGGTACATCAAAATACATAAGTTAAAAATATGGGCCCGTTAGTCATTTCAAGATTAAGAAATAACACATGCAATTGTCTATAGTGGATTGATTTGAACAAATTGAATTATTAACCAAATCAATTCAACTTTTCATCCTGATCCAATACAGCGTCACCTATGATAATGCACTAATGTTTTTACTCATAGAGTCCAACTTTGATGACCAACACAAGCCATCTCCCATTAGGAATGTAGACAACATAACAATCTTAGCTTGAATAAAGTGCCCAATTTTATTCCCTCTATTGAGGATGTTATTATTTAGACCATCACCTTTACAATTCATGTCTTCCGTATAATCTACCATCATATGTTGATTATTAAAGGTTTAAACTGATAGTCTCTGGCTTTTGTTTGCTTATCATATATTCAACAAAAATGAACATAAAGCAGACAACATTTGGGATATGAATAAAAAATGAACTCTTTATTGATAAAATATCCCCAAAAAGTTATTACAATATTTTACTCCTTAGGGTACTATGTCTTGTTGGAAAAATAATACGTAGAGGAATTTAAAAATTTTTATATCAGACTATTTTCTAAAGCACAAGTTTGATATGCTATAAGCATAAATTAACCAGATCTTACTAACATTCTAAATGCTGAAAAGCTTCCTCAATCAGCATAGAGAAGTAACATTCTAGAAGGACCTCAACTAACTAGCCTTCTTTGCTATTCTTTATCCATGATCAGAGTGAGTGTGGGCTTAGACGTACAGCGTTTTCACCAGGTGACTCTCCTTCCAACCAATTGAGAGAACCCAAAGCTAGTGTTTGTGATTTGTAAACAAGAGCTCTCAAGGAGTTTTAGAATCTCACTATCAAAGTTTCACTCTTAATCTCTCAATTGATCTTAATAATAATGAGACTCACAACCTTTTTATAGAGGTTAGGCCCAAAAGTCAGTCCTTATCTGATAATGCCTCAAAATTTAAATCAGAATCAAATTCAAATCAATATCTGATGAAATCTGCATGAAAATATGTTATCTTTTTAACGCACGATCGGCATACCGATCTGTCTAACCGGCATGCCAAACTTGCCCCATCGGCAAGCCAAACCTGAGGATTAGCATGCTGAATTGTTAATAAAAATCTCAACGAACCTTTTATTTTCCATCCGAGATTCTATAGGATAAATTCTTAGTTTTAATTCAAATAACCCAATCGAGAAGTTATCTAATTAAAACAAATTTATCTAGATAATCTCTAGGAAAATAAATGAATTCTTGATAATTCAACAAGTTTATCTTGAATTAATTTAAAATTAATCCAACCGATAAACAAACATGAATTATCTAATCCCAATAATTCAACAAGTTTATCTTGAATCAATTTTATCACAAACTTAATTCAACCGATAAACAGACATGAATTATTTGATTCTTTCAAATTTTAGCCAATCTGATAAATCTGACCTAAGTCACCAATTAATGGAAAAACACGCCGTATCGTTACAGGATTTTATGAGATAACAAAGAGACCAAATGGACCTATATAGTTCAAGCTCCTGATAATTATGAAACCCAATATCCCAGATATACATTTCATAATTATCAATTCCAACGCTACTCCACTAAAAGCTTAAAGTTGCACTCTCAAACTATATAGAATTATAAAGCCCGTATAGCTAAGTCTCTATGACATATCATAGTGTATTGTATCCCCATAGGATTATCCATAATCGGCTTAAGGACAAGTTCTGTCTTACCTTCCCGATTATTTTTATCTTACGTTCCATTATCTCACCGTTAGAAAACTTACCATCCAAATACAGTATACCATTCGGTTACACCTATGTATCCTAATGGCTGAGCGCTCCAGTGTTCCATTTACAGGATAACACATATAAGAGGATATCACTACTTTTAAAGAGGAGCTTTGCATTCCATATCTATGAATAACAGGTCTGTGCTATCAAGAGTCATGCCTCTAACGTACCGGCATGCATACCACTATTAAAAAGTGCGTGCCACCCTTTGGTACATCAAAAGACCTAAGTCAAGACAACGGGCCCACTATTCATTTTTGGACTAAGATACAATATAAATGGTTGTCTAAAGTGAATCGATTTGCCGAGACAAAATTATTAATCCAAATCAATTCACTTTATGTCCCGATCCAACACATCGTCACCTATGACAATGTGCCAATGTTTCTATTCACAAAGTCCATCTCTGATGGCCAAGACAGACCATCTCCCAATAGGGATATAGACAACATAACAATCTTTGCATGAATAAAGCGCCCAACTTTATTTTCTCGATTGCGGATCTTATGATTTAGACCATCACCTTAAGAATCGTGTCTTTTGCATAATCTATCCATCATATGCCCAATTCTTAAAGGTTTAGACCGACAGTCTCTGACTATTATTTGCTTAACATACATTCAACAAATATAAACGTAAAGAGGACAAGATTTGGTATATGAATAATAAATAAATTCTTTATTAATAAAAATGTCTCCAAAACATATTACATTTTTACTCCTTAGGGCATACATTTCTAACATGTCTAACAACCTCCCACTTGCACTAGGTGAGTAAATGTGATATGTTACGCATCCCTATAGCCTCAATTGCCTATTTTGTCCACAGATACGATCAAACACATTTCCACATTTCCATGATTTCCTTTATCGCATGATACTCCCGATGTGCATGCTTACTTTTCTTATGAAAACTTGGTTCCTTAGCATTAGCGATCGTAGTAGAGTTATCATAACACAGGGATACCACCTTATTTATACCAAGCATTACCTCAAGATCTCTAAGGAACTTGCAGAGCCACATTATTTCTTCTAAAGCATCACTAGCTTTCATATACTTAGCCTCCATCATTGAATCCATAGTGCAATTTTGCTTGACACTTCCCCAAACAATAACACCTCTACCTAGAGCAAACATAGAATCAAAAGTTGATCTTCTCGAATCCAGTCAGGATTAGAAATCTAAATCAATGTATCTAAGAGTAGTTCCAAACCTAAATGGTTGTCCACTTTTCTTGGAATTCTACATTGCATACTTCTTGAGAATTTTATCCATGTATGCGGCTTGAGATAACGCTATCATTTTGTTTTTCCTATCTTGAAAGATTTAAATACCCAAAACATAATAAGCTTTACCCAAGTCCTTCATGTCAAACTGCTTGGTTAACCATAATTTGACTAATGACAGTGCCCCAACATCATTGCCAATAAGTAAAATGTCATCTACATAAAGCAGTTGAAAAACCACCTTCCCATCCTTAGTGTGTTTGTAGACATATAGTTCATCCATGTTTTGTTCGAATCATAAATCTTGATCACTTGATCAAATCTTATATTCCAAGAATGAGAAGCCCACTTAAGTCTATAAATTGACTTTAGCAGCTTATAGACCTTGCTTTCTTGACCCTTAGCCTTGAACCTGTCAGATTGTTCCATATGTATGGACTCATCAAGATAGCCATTCAAAAAAGCCGCCTTGATATCTATTTATCAAATCTCATTGTCGAGAGTGACAACTACGGACAAGAGAATGCAGATGGACTCAAGCATGACTATAGGTGAAATGGTTTCCTCATAATCGAATCCTTCTTTTTGCACATATCCCTTTGTTACTTGTACCTTATAGATTTCAACTTTGGCATCTATTCCACTCTTTCTCTTGTAAATCTACTTACTCCTTATGGGTTTTACCCATTCGAAAAGATCCAGAAGTTCACAAACTTGATTTGTCTCCATAGACGTCATCTCAACTCTCATAGCATTTGTCCAGAGCTTTGAATCAACATTCTCTATAGCCTCCGTGCAAGTGTAAGGATCCCTGCCAGCTAAGTAGGCTTCACCATTGAACATATACCCCCCAGGTTGATGCCCGATCCTTTCACATGTTGAAGCTTCCTAGGTTGTTGTTCGATCTGTTTTTCTACATTGATTGGAATGGTTTCAACCGAACCCCTAGAGTGACTGAATCACTCATTAACTCCTCGGGCGCCACTTTACTTCAAGGCTTAAAGTCGTTCTTGTAACTTTTCTCAACGAATATTGCATTCGTTGAAACCATAACTTTATTTTTTTTGGCGTTATAGAAATAACCCCCTTTAGTCTCTTTTGGACATCCTACAAATACATAAACTTTTGAACATGCTTCTAACTTGTTCGCCTCCTTGTACATAACATAAGTCGGACATCCACATATACAAATATGATTTAAAGATATCTTCCTATGTGTCAACTGTTAGACATGTATGCCATAAGGAGTAAAAATGTAATAAGTTTTTGGAGACATTTTTTTATCAATAAAGAATTTATTCATTATTTATATACCAAATCTTGTCCTTTTTATGTTCATATTTGTTGAATGTATGTTAAGCAAATAAAAGTCTGAGACTGTCGGTCTAAACCTTAAGAATTGGGCATATGATGGACAGATTATGCGAAAGACACGATTATTAAGGTGACGGTCTAAATCATAAGATCCGCAATCGAGGGAATAAATTTGGGGGCTTTATTCATGCACAGATTGTTATATTGTTTATATCTTTGTTGGGAGATGGTTTGTTTTGACCATCGGAGGTGGACTCTATGAATAGAAACATTGGCACGTTGTCATAGGTGACGATGTGTTGGATCGGGACATAAAGTGAATTGATTTGGATTAATAATTCTGTCTCAACAAATTGATTCAGTTTAGACAATCATTTGTGTTGTATCTTAATCTTGACATGAATAGTGGGCCCGTTGTCTTGGCTTGTGTCTTTTGGTGTACTAAAGGGTGACACCCACATCTTAATAGTGGTATGCATGCTAGTACGTTGGAGGCATGACTCTTGATAGCATAGACCTGTTTTTCATAGATATGGAATCCATAACTCCTCTTTAGGAGTAATGATATCCTCTTATATGCGTTATCCTGTAATTGAAAAACTAGAGCGCTCAACCATTTGGATACATAGGTGTAACCAAATGATATACTGTCTTTGGATAGTAAGTTTTCTGATGGTGAGATAATGAAACGTGAGATAAAAATAATCAGGAAGGTAAGACAGAACTTGTCCTTAAGCCGATTATGGATTATCATATGGGGATACGATACACTATGATATGTCATGGAGACTTAGCTATACAAGCTTCGTAATTCTATGTAGTTCGAGAGTGCAGCTCCAAGCTTTTAGTGGAGTAGCGTTGGAGTTGATAATTATGAAATGTATATCTTGGATATTGGGTTTCGTAATTACCGAGAGCTTGAACTGTATAGGTCCATTTGGTCCCATTTGGTCCATTTGGTAACTTATGTCGGATTTATTAGATTGGTTGAAATTTGGAAGAATCAAATAATTCATGTTTGTTTATCGGTTGAATTAATTTTTTGATAAAACTTAATTCAAGATAAACTTGTTGAATTGTACAGATCGAATAATTCTTGTCTATTTATCGGTTGATTTAATTTTTGGATAAATTTGATTAAGATAAACTTGTAAAATAATTCTTGCTTGCCGATCAGGTGGTTAGGCCTGCCGATCAGCGAAGGATAAGATCACGCTTTTTTATGCAGATCTTATCAAATATTGATCCGAACTTGATTCTATTTCAAGTTTTTGAGACCTAATTTGATAAAGACTAACCCTAGGACCAATCTCTATATAAATGGAGTAAGTCTTAAGAGTTGCTCAGATCAATTAAGAGATTAAGAGTGATACTCTGCTAGTGAGAATCTGAAAACTCCCTGAGAGCTTTTGTTCACAAATCATGAACACTTGCTTTGGGTTCTCTCGTTTGGTTGGAAGGAGAGTCACCTAGTCGAAGGGTTGTACATGTGAGCCCACACTCACTCCAGTCGTGGAAAGAGAATAACAAAGAAGGCCAGTTGGTTGAGGCTCTTCTGGAACGTTAATTCTCTTCACGTTTTGCGATGGTTCTTTGGCACATAAAGGTTAGTAAGATCTGGTTAATTTATGCATATAGCATGTCAAACTTGTGTTTGGAAATTACTCTAATGTAAAATTTTTAAAATTCGGTTGCGCACTCTTTTTCCAACATCCACAACTTGTGACAAGTTTTAGGAACTAAATTTGAAGGCACATTGTTCAAAAGATAACATGTCAAATAACTCATCATGGACCTTGCCATATAAAAAAAAAGTCCTATTTCTTCTCTTAGCTAGTCATTGTGCTGCGGAGTGCCTAGCGTAGTCAAATGGGATAAGATCCCATTCTCTAATATATGTCCTAAGTCATAGGAAAGGTCTTCTCACCTTGATCGAATCGAAGTACCTTTATAGGTTTACCTAATTGCTTCTCCGCTTCAGCTCAAAACTCCCTGAACTTGTCAAAATTTTCACTTTTATGATTCTTGCCATATCTTGAGTAATCATCAATAAAAGTGCTAAAATAATCATACCCTCCACATGCCCTAATGTTTATGGGACTATAAACATCATTATGCACAAGTTCTAAAACCCATTCAGCCCTATTGCCCTTAGGCCCAAATAGACTTTTGGTCTTTTTACCCTCTAAACAAAATCCACAATTTGGTATATTCCACCTCTAAGTGACTTAAAGGTCTATCCCTTACTATCCTTTGAATCTTATTCAGGCTAATATGACCCAATTGTAAATGTCAAAGATAAGTCTAATTAGAGTGAGAAGTTTTAAGTCTTTTAGAGTTATTAGTAACCTTAGTATTCAGCAATGAGTCCATCTTAGATTTGATAAAATATAGATTGCTATGCATCCATCCATCATGGATAAAAGATTTATTTTTACAAATTACCACTTTATTATTAAAACATATTGAATAAGAGTATTTAAACAAACAAGCTATAGATATTAAATTCTTTTTAAGTTTAGGAACATAAAAACAATCTTTCAAAACTAAAATCCTCTAATTATCAAAGTAAAGATAGACGTCTCCCAGTGCTTTAGCCAACACCAAGATCCATCGCCCATTTGTAAGATGAAGTCCTCATGCAGCAGATTTCTCGTTTCCTTGAACCCCTATTAAGAAATACAAACATGATTAGTTGCTCTAAAATGTATGACCCAAGTGTCACTTGATTCCTTAACTAAACAAGTCTCAATAACCAAAAGTTCACACTTACCTCCTCGAGAAAGGAAGTTTTTGCAATTCTTCTTGATGTACCCAACTCTCCCTGAGAAAAAGCACTTAAGCTTCTTCGGGTTTTTCTTTTTCTTCTTCTTGTCATTGCCTTTTGTCGAATAGAAACTTCTTGTTCTTAGCCTCTTGCTTCTTTCCATTCCCTAGATTAGGATTAGAACTAGATGTAGTCACCAAGTTAGCCTCACAACCCACAGGATTTCCCTAATTAGATTTTTGAACTCCTATAATTGTTTCATCAGCTCAGTCAAGGTCACATGCTATCTAATGCTCAAATTATATGAAGCTCTAAATAGGATGAACTCCATAGATAGAGTCTTAAAGACCATAGTCATCTATGACTCAACATCGATGTCAGCTCCATAGGTTCGAGCCTCAGCAAGGTAACCCATGACCAATATCATATACTCCTTCATAGAAGTCCCTAGTCTTTATTTGCAATTTAAGAGTTTTCGAAGAGCCCCTTGCTACTTTATCAAGGCTTGGCCTCTAAACATGTCATCAAGATTGTCCAAGATCCATCAAGCAGTCTCATAATCTTCATGTTGAGCCTATAACATTTTGTTCATGCTTTCCATGAAATAGCAACGAGCCTGATCATCAGCTTCCTTCTAGCAATTATACGCCTGGGTTTGTTCATTAGTGGATTCCCTAATAGGCACCAAATGAAACGGTGTGGTTAGCACAAATTTTAGTTTCTCAAAGGATAGGACGATATTTAGGTTCCATTTCCAATCATTATAACTATCACTAGTTAACATGTTCTTATCGAGTATCAAAGATAAAGTGTTTTTAGACATTTTAATCTACAATAATGATACTTATACCAAATATAAGCAAACATTCCACAACAATTTAGCAAGATAACACAAACAAGTAAACATACAATTGTGTTTATGTGTAAAAAACTTGAAAATATCACAACCTTACAACAATAATTCCCAACTTCGATTCAACAAGCTGCCAAGTGGGGACTTGCCAAATTCAATTAGGAATACGGATCCCCTTCGATTATCATATACCATCCAAGACTCATTTGATCTAGCATATATTAATAATCATTTTCTTTAGCCATTAATTTTATTAACAGAGCTCCTAGGGGAGGTCAATAAAAAAATTAATCTTGAGTGTATAATTATTGTTTTAACTATTTTATCCATGATTTATAATTACCACCTAGGGGTATGCAATGATAAATCATGCTAAAATAAATTATCCCTTATGAGATCTAACTCAGTACATGATGAAATCCCTTCCTAGGGATTGAAACCACTATGTGCTACCTACGGACCAACGATAGAGGCCTTAGGTCCTCTCTTTGAAGACCTTCTCCCACTCAATATTTTAAAACTCAAGGTTTTATGTTAATATGTATGAACAATTTTGAAGGAGCGGCACTCCCTATTCTACATGGTATGTTATAAACGTACGTGGTAAATCATATTATAATACAGACAAGCAAAGCTACAAGCAAAATAATAAATAGCCATAATATCATGGTTTGATTCTAGAGAATAGAAAACAAAGATTACAAAAGATCAATCAAAACATATTATCAATTTTTCATCATGGATCTTCTTGTTGTATCCTTCATCATGTGGCATCTATCTTCTATTCCTTAATCTCACATAGATCAAAAGGTTATCTTTTGGTCATCATAAAATTTCATGTTTCTCAGAATTATCATCAAAAACTACATCAAAAAATGCACCTTTTTTGAAAACTTTTTTGCCCTGATATCAGCTTGCCAAACTTCCAGATCGGCCTACCAACTGATGCTAAACCAGCATTTTTCCAGAAATAGTAAAATATGTTTAAGCTGTTTTTAATTTTATTTTTAACAATTCAAAAATGTATAAATTTATAAACATAAAAAAATTATAGAACTCCATTCATCTCCATCTTCTAGATCCTTCTCCACTTCGAATAATTATTTTAAAACAAATTTTAAAAATTAAAATTAAAATCATAAATCCTAGACGGTGATGATAGACCACAATTGGCACATAGCCAAACCCGAGTGGTGATGTGGCAGATTAATTAAATTAATTAAATAATGTTAACTAAACCCGCCTAGTAGTTATCAAGACAAAAATATAGTAAATTTGAAACTTTTTAGATAAATGTTGTTTGTTAAATCATAATAAATGATGCTATGAAATTACCTTAATATTAAACTAGTCTAAAACCTAAAACCAGTGAGAACGAGTCGGACCACCCGACCCACATTGTGCAGACACTAATTATCAACATAAATAAGATACGAACCATAGTCCAACCAAACAAATAATATTTACATACCTCATGCCCTAGTTAAATGAATAAATAACAAATATTTAGGCTTCCATGATCCACTTGCATAATCAGCAGCATCCAAGTCGATGGTGTATGGTGAACCACCTAGAAAGGGAAAATTTAAAACAGTAAAATCATGAGCGAAAGGCTCAGTAAGACTTGGGCTTTCAAATCATACTTTATCAAAACAAATAATGACTTTAACATAATTATGAAAACATTAAATAGTTTAGTGAAATCATACCTATCTCCCACCATTTAAAGTCATTAGAATTTGACGTAACTGATTCATCCAATTTTGTGCTTAGTGCTTATTATATGTGAATATCTCAAATCATACAATACCATGTTATATGTACAAAGCCTACATATTACCACCGAAGTGGCCAAGCTGAGTTTCGGGACTTGCCCCCAAGGTCACTCTCTACACGATCCGATCTCTGTATGACATCATGCACTGTCATATCATTCTAAACGGAGTTTTGAATCTGTTCAGTATCCACTATCATTTAGACATATTGCTTCTATAGGTATTCTTTTTATCGGTTTACTATTTATGTTCATTATTATCAAATCATCATCATTAATTCATTATCATCATTTACAATTATTATTCACCACGATCTTGTTCAACATCTGGTAAAGGTAATTAAATAACAACAAATTATTTCTCGAAATTATTATAAGAAAGAATAGTATGACCAAAACTCATTTTAAAATCATTGTTTTTGACAAGAAAGGTCTAGAGTCCTACCTTGCAATCGAGCATGAAACTATACACACCATACTCTTGGTCCACCACATGTCAGCTCCTCGGAACCACGAACAACCTTAATTGTAAACTAAATTAGTCAAAATCTGACTTAGGGTATTTTACGATACTACTCTATCTCATGGTGCCTTAATGTGTCTTTAATGTTCATAAAATCATGCCATAAGGTCAAATCTTTATTTAAGTTTTAAACAATGAAAATGGGTGAAAAATAGCCATTTTTGTGAAGTTCGGTTGGCCTGTCAGATTTCCTGGTCTGGCCTGTCAAACTATTGAGGTTTAGCCTATTGACCACTTAGGTCTGGCCTACCGAACCACTAGAGTTTGGCCTATCATTCCTTTGAATCTAGCCTACCGAACCCTAAGTTTAGTCTACCGATCTACCAAAATTTTAAAAATTCTAGATTTCAAGCCTCAGCTTCCACAAGCTTTCCATGCTTGATTCAACCTGTTTTTGACATTTCTCAACCCAAAAAACATATAGAAATCATTGGGAACCATTCTAAACCCATTTGGAATGAAATTGCCAAATTTAAACACAATTTCATCATTAATTTGAAGTTTAAAGATAAATGTAAAAACTTGGATTTTGTTGATTTTTGTTCAAATAAAGTTTAGATTCAAAGTAAAACACAGTCTATAACCTAGATTAAACATTATTTGAGCTTAGGGAGGCTCGGATTACAATATTCAAGGAAATTAAAGTTTTGAAAATAAACTAAGAAACTTTTAAAAAGAGAGATAAAGCTAACCTTGGGTTTGATTTTTGAACTAATTTGAATAGGGTTATAGCTTCAAATACTTGCCCCCTAGGCCTCCTCTTGATGGCTCGAAGAATTGAAAGAAGAAGAAGGAGAGAAAGAGAGAACACCGAAAGAGGGAGAGAGAGATGAGAAAGATGAGGGTGAAAAAGAGGGAAAGGAAAATAAATACAGGGGTAGGCTAAGTGGTTTTCAATGCAATTACCATGTCCGGTACAAGATTTTGGAGGAGCAGTATCACGTTTGCCTAAGTTTGGGCAAGGGGGAACTTGTTTGGAATTTAATAAATTATTTTGTTCCAAAACTAAAGAATTACTAATAGAAATAATTTAAAAGTAAAATTAATTAGAAAATGTCACAAAATAATTAGATTAAGTTCAAACTACAATAAGGTACATTAACACACCAATTACATACTAATTATACTTAATTAAATTGTCAGTCTTACAACTCTCCACCCTTCAAAGGAATTTCATCCTCGAAATTAGAAATTATCTCGCAACAAGCCCATTGTGGGTGCAATCCTCACAGAGTCAATTCCAATTCTCAGGTCGAGCCTTACCATTCACGACCCATGGGCTGCGATAGGGACTACTAATTAATTAAACTAAACAACCATACGACTAAATTGAAATTAATTAGCCGAAATGAATTAAACTGAATAATTAATCAAATGAATTGGATAAATAAAATACTCAACCGAAACAAGTTCCATCAGTAATCACCATCACGTGGGAATTGACCATGAGGGTGGATGGATAATTAAACTAAAATCAATAGTACAACACTATTCCTATCATCACCCTTAGAACAAGTAGTACTATGTGACCACCATGAATATCAACACCATGCTATAACCACAGGTCTTCCACTTGAGATATGTCATAATGTCGCAGGTTAATGCCTCTTCACTGGTCATATCCTCTAGTATCACTGTATCGGGGCACCTAGCAATCTTGCTTGTCTCAAGATAACACATGTTTCATGCTATAGGTGCAACAAAATTTGTGAAGAGATCAAGTTGTTATGCAACTGCATCGACTTGGAACATAATAAATGGCCCATCAAACCTGAGTAAAAATTTTCCACTCATATCTAAGCATGTAATCCCTTTATACAGAGAAACCTCATTAAGAACAAATTCACCCTTTTATGTTCCAAAGCTCGACGTCTCTTATTGGCATGATTCCCTTATTGACCCTGGGCTGTCCTTCATCGATCTTATATCATGACAATCATCCCATTGTTTTTCATGGATTTCATCTGGTCCGATGACGATCTTATCTTTCGATTTTTAACTAACTAATCTAACATGATTCCCCACAAGTCTCTCAAATGGTGCCTTACCAATACTCACTTGGTGACCATGATTGTATAACAAATCATGACGGACGCAAATTCTTCTTCCAAATTCCATTGACATTCAAAATGACATACACATAACATATTCTCAAAATTTGCATAACTTACTTAGATGAACCATCAGTTTGAGAATGAGGGACAATGCTGGAATTCAACTCCATACCAAATACTCCTTGGAAAATTCTCTAATACTCATAATTAAACTAGATATCTTTATTAAAAGTGACAGATGAAGAAACCCTTATACATTTCCCTGTATGCAATTCTTTGAGAACTTTCCTTAAATATATCGATCCAAATAATGTGAAACGCATTGATTATGTCAACCTATACACAACAATCCAAATAGCATCTGACATTTGCTTTGTGTTTACATTTGATTACATGTCATACATTCAATGACATCATTCCAAAGCATCTTTCCCCATGCCTCTTCTCCATATTTTACACACTCCCATGGACTGTACACTTCATCCAATTACAATCTTTGTTAATTCCTCTATTACAAGTGTAGCCAAACATCCCATAAAATACAAGGATCTATTTGCATGTATCTTCTACTCATCGTACTATTCCATGTCCCTAGTCTGTGTCCATATTTCCTAAAGATACTGATCTCATCTCCGATCCTATTTTCACTAGCTAAAAAAATGCCAGAGTAGTTATCAAGTTATAAATCAAATCCTATCTGCATCCCTCATAGCATCATAATCAGTATTCATGATGTTTCTTCTCCAGTATTCTAGTGCTAGACAAAATGAAAATTCTAGAAGTCTAAGCCCAACTACTTTCAAGTGAGCAGACACTTCAAACTTTTATGACCCAAGAATTATCTAAGATTTAGCTTCATCTAGATAAGAACTCCAATCCTTGGTGCAGGGATGGTTACTGCTAATTTTAAATCATGAGTGAAATAACTTGTCGAAAGGTTTCACTTGTTGTGACTGCCACATTACAACTCATCGACATTGCATCATCACACATTCAAGTCCGCCTTTTGACACATCAGCGATCTTCTTATGGCTCCTCATGATTTGGTATAATCAACACTAGGGCAGTAGTTTACCAGGTCTTCAATCTTGAAAAATGTGCCCCCATTTAGTGTTCCTTCTAAACTAAACTTATCTCTTAGTCAATTGTATCAATAGTGCCGCCATAATTAGGAAATGTTGCACTAACTTCTTGTACTACCTTGCAAGTCCTAGAAAACCTTAAATATCAACCATGTCCTTTAGCTACTTCCAATGCACCATTGCCTTTATGCTAGAAGGATTCACTGAAATGTCTTGATTAGAGGTAATATATTCCACAAACCTAACTTATGTTGATTAAAACTAACACATCTCCTTTTTAGCATATAGCTAATGTTCCCATAAAGTCAGTAAAATAATTTTTCAAATACTGTTCATAATCCTCCTATACTAGAATAAATCAGTACATCATTAGTGAACATGATTACAAACTGATACAAGTCAAGCCAACTATCCCAATTTCATTAAGTTCGTAAGAGCTACCAGAGCATCTGCGAATCTGAACAACATTATAAGGGATTTAAAGCCTACATGCCGAGTCCTAAAGGCTATTCTAGGGTTTGTTCTTCCTCTATTTTGAGCTGATGATACTGTATGCATGAATCCATTATTGAGAAATATCGAGAATCTTCTAGCTATCTAAACAATCCATTAATCATGGGCAGTCGTTGTTGATCCTTCTCTACGATCCAATTCAATTGGCTGTAGCCAATTTTTAACTTGAGAGTCCTATCATGTTTCCTAGTGAACCAAACTGTTGTATCCCACTATAACACCTGTCATTTTTTATGTAACGGTTAATGATTGATATATAACGATGTTAAGTAATTTCTTTATGATATAATGTTACTGACCATTTTATTTTGAGTATGATGATAAGTGACGGCCTCGTGGGATCGATGTGCTCGAGATGTTCATGTCAAAAATGATAATAAGTTTAAAGTATTTATTGTTTTTTAAGAGTTTTCAATTTGCTCTAAATTCATAATCTTTATAATACTCTTGGGTTATGTATGCCTACAGTTATATTCTTGATGATGGCATGAATTTTATTGCATATTTTCTTATTTTTATAATATTAATGATGCTATGATAATTACACATGTAGTATTTTTATCATAATGGAATTAAGAAATTGGATAAAATAAAATGTCCAAGAGAATAATGTGAAAATTAATATTTTGGGGTTATGGAAGTAAATATTATTGTTGTATATAAGTAATTATGTATTATAATAATTTTATATTATAATATAATATATTTATATTACATTATTATATTATATTATATATAACCTTAATGTTTATATTATAATATCTTTATATTATATTATAGTCATTAACGGCAATTGCCGTGTAAGAAAAAAAAAGAAGAAAGAAGGTAGTTGTCGTGAGAAAGAAAAAAAAAAGAAAAAAGAGAAAAAAAGGAGGAAATTGAATTAGATTAGGATTAGGGTTTTCTACACTTATCTAATCCCTTCTCTCACATAAACCTATAAATACCTCTAAGCCACCAAAGTCTTCATTTTCTAAATTTCTAGCCAAAGAAAATTATCTCTCTCTTTCTTCTCCATGTTTTCTTCACTTCTCTCCCTTATTTTTCTGCAAACAATTGATTGCAATATTGGGTTTCCACTTAGATAAATTCAAGAGAATTGAGAAGAATCGTTTTAGAGGTAAGAAACTCATTCTAAACTATTGCTGAAATTTTGTTTCCTTTGTAATCCGGCCCCCATAACTTTGTCTACAAATTTCCGCTTGCTCTAAAATTTTAGTATGATGTTTATGTATGTGTTATGTTATATTCTTAAAAATTTCACCTTATTTGGAATTTTTTATGCTGAGATATTAAATTTTCATTCTATGCCACTCATGACCAAACTGTTGCTGATCGGTATTTTGTACAAAAGTATAGTCCATGTTTAAGGGGCCAACGACCTTTGATTTCAACAAAATTTTACAAATATATTAATGCATATGTTAAGTTATGATTGGAAAAATTTTGTAGTTATTTGGTGAATAGTTTATGAGTTCTTGAATTTTCTTTAAGATAGGTTTTTATGGCTATCTATTCAGTGAATTCGGTACTTCTTGTTTATGTGACCTATTTGTATGGCTAAACAAATTTATTTGCTAATGAGGCTTTTTGCGGTGCTGTATATTTGTGTTATTAGGTTTTCTTTAAAATTTTAGGGTTAAAGTAATTTTATTTGAATTATTGGAATTTTGTGATCGTGTGTTGCCACTGCTTTAGGTAATTAGAGTTTGTTTGGTCTCTGAATTCTAATGCATGTTTTGAATTGTTGAAAATTTATTTGAAGCTAATTTTTGGATATGTTATAGTTTTGGTGTATTATGTTAGTATTAGAATTATTATTATCATCACAAAGAATCTTTTATTGTTTGTATTTCATGTCAATTGGTGATTGAAAAGAGTTGATGATTTGGTTGTTTTGATTAACTTCTCATTAAACCCTTGATTGGAGATATCATATATTTTCATATTTTATTATGTAGATCTTTATAGGTATATATTTATTATCAATTAGTATCATTTTAATTATATGTTTCCAATTTTAATTGTGGTTTTATTGGCTTATTAATTGGTATTGAATTTTTTTCATGCCTTAAGTCTGCTTTTCATACAAACATCAGACAGCTGCCATGTTTCAGTAATTTCTGATTCTGTATTGCTTTGTTTATATTTTTCTTATATTTTTCTCAAATACATATATCTTAACCTTTCGTTTGGCTTTTGAATCATTTGAATCAGATTTTTCTTTAAATAGTTATGATTTTTTGAAATTGACCCTAAAAGCTGTACTGTTTTACACAGACCCAAAATTTAGATTGAATTTCGAGGACTCTTTCTTCATGCAAATTATTGTCAAAATATGCGTGTCATATATCAAATTCTTTGCTTTTGACTCTAGTTTCTAATACCACTAGTTTTGACTAATTTGAAGTTAAGATGAAATTATTATGAATTTTTAAGTGAATAAAGATCATTCTGCCTACTTTTGGGAATTATGCCATAGGTTCATAAATTATGATTTTGTGCTTTTTGATATTATTACATGATAAGGTGAGGTTTAATAATAGTATGAGATGTTTATATATTACTAATAGTGTTGCTAGTGACTTATGGTTAATATGAATGTTTGACATGAGCACTCCAAAAGGCGAGCACACCGAGAACAGCAGCAACGTCACCCAAGTTAAGGTTTAGTAAGCAAGCAAGACAAGTAAGTACATTCTCACCTGCAATATGATAAAAGTTTATGAAAAGGTTTTGAGAATATGTTTTATGATGATTCTTAAGTTTGTTTTTACATATGGTTTTTCTTATGAAAACTCTTGTTGCAACAAGAAAGTTTAACGAATGTTTCAATGATAAGGTATGATAAAAGTATATCTATATATATGTATCACTTAATTAAGTGTCGCACACCCTATGTTTATGATGTCTTGAAGGTTGGACTTGTTATGTTTGGTTTGGGATTAGCTACCCCTCTCCTCTCATGACGGCGCGCCTATTATGATAATATTTATGGTGCAACACTTGGGCTCCCAAAGATAAAATGAATGAAGTTTTTAATATGATAATGATAATAAAAGATATGTTCTATATGAAACTGTGCCAAGTACACTATTATGTTAATGATGATTATGATTATGATGTTTCATAAAGATGATCATAAAATGTTTTATGTTGTGAGATAAAAAAAAGTGTACTTACTAAGCTTTTGTTTACTTAGTTTATAATCATGTTTTAGATAAATGTAAAAGGACCATAGAATAGGTGGAGGGTGAAGACGGGCGTGTGGGATAAGAATGATGGATTGAAAACAGAAGAACGCCAAGAAAAAAAAATTTTTTAAGCTATGTTTTTATTTCTTTGAATGCTTAAATTTTCGCACTATTAAGTAAAAAACTTTTTTTGCACTTATTTTGATTTTGTAGAAGTTTGAACTACCAAACTGTTTAAATAGATTTTAAAGTTTGTTTTGAAATTTTATTTGACTTATGGTTTTGTTAATTTGGCATTGATAAACTATAAAAAAAAAGATTTGAAATATTTGAAATATTTTTTTTAAATAGAAAAAAAATTTGTATGCATGGATCCTGGGATATGTTTATCAAATTGTGTTTAAATTTAAATGGTTTATCTTAAAAATAATGATAACAATGATGAAAGTAACGACATTTGTGATGTCTGTAAGGGGGCGTTACAGCTGTGGTATCAGAGCGGGTTTTTGTTTCCAATACATACTGCCACACGTCAGTTCAAGTCCTCCAAGTAAGTGTATTTTAAGTTAATTGCATGAATGTAAGTTTAATGATAAGTATAAGATTTAGTTGTTTGATGATAAATGCCCTAGTGTATAATTTAGTAGTGAAATCCTATCTCATTCCCACAATTAAAGGTTTCTTCCTAAGCTTGTGATTCTTTTAGAAAGAACTCAAAACCAATGGTCATGGTTATATTAATTATATGGTTGAATTTGACTCAAGGAACAAAACAATATGAAGGAATAGAATGAGAAAAGAAAGTATTGAACTTCCTTTATGGAGAATAAGTTTCCAATCGTAAGTTAATGGACATTAAGATATAGAATGACCTAAATGAATTTGCAGGACTATGAGGATTTGGAAGTCTTCTATCATGTAAGAGATAATGTGGCATAAAACGCTAGAGTTGTCGACATTAAGAGCAAATATGCCTATGATAAATTCTTGGTGATGCAACCCATATAATTATTATAAGTGGACTAGATTAATATGGAATACAAAGTGATGGAAGGAGATACTAATTTCTTGAGATAATACAAGAGAACTTAGGAATCCAATGATATGGCATCCAACATAGTTTAAGTGATGATCTTTTGGGTTAACTAGAAATATTGCCAAGTCAAGGAATTTGTAAGTTGACTTAATTAGGTTTACATATACTTTCATGTGGAAATAACGATAGTTTTTACAACTGATACAAGATGTTTGGAAGAGTTAATTTGACAACAATTTTGAGGATATATATAGTTTGTTTATAAAGGAATTGATTAATAGATGTGTTTTATAATTTGAGTGTTAAACATGAAATATGAGTATGTAAATTATTGGAGTTACTAGAGTATTTTATTGCTATTGAAAAGCAAAGAAAGGGATTTGAAATGTAAGTTACTTCATGGTTAGGAGTGGACCCATTGTATTCTAATGGAAATCAAGTTAGTCGGACAATGTGTTATAGTGATCTATTATTGGATGAATGATATGCAATAATAAGTTGATGAATTTTCTTGAGGTTAGAATAGGAACCATGATGTTAATATTTATAGGACTAAAGAATGGAGATGGTGTTGAAGTAAGTGTTAGACATGTATGCCCTAAGGAGTAAAAATGTAAAACGTTTTTGGAGACATTTTTATCAATAAAGAATTTATTCATTTATATATACCAAATCTTGTCCTCTTTACGTTCATATTTGTTGAATGTATGATAAGCAAACAGTAGTCTGAGACTGTCAGTCTAAACCATAAGAATTGGGCATATGATGGACTGATTATGCGGAAGACACGATTCTTAGGGTGACAGTCTAAAACATATGATCCGCAATCGAGGGAATAAAGTTAGGCACTTTATTCATGTAAAGATTGTAATGTTGTCTAAATCCCTTATGGAAGATGGTTTGTCTTGACCATCGGAGTTGGACTCCGTGAATAGAAACATTGGCACGTTGTCATAGGTGACGATGTGTTTGATCGAGACATAAAGTGAATTGATTTGGATTAATAATTCTATCTCGGTAAATCGATTCACTTTAGACAGCCATTTGTATTGTATCTTAATCCTGAGATGAATAGTGGGCCTGTTGTCTCGACTTGTGTCTTTTGATGTGCCAAAGGGTGACACCTACATCTCAATAGTGGTATGCATACCGGTACATTGGAGGCATGACTCTTGATAGCGTAGACTTGTTATTCATAGATATGGAATCCATAGTTCCTTTTTAGGAGTAATGATATCCTCTTATATGCGTTGTCCTGTAATTGAAAAACTGGAGTGCTCAACCATTTGGATACATAGGTGTAACCGAATGGTATACTATCTTTGGATGGTAAGTTTTCTAATGGTGAGACAATGGATCGTAAGATAATAATAATCGGGAAGGTAAGATAGAACTTGTCCTTAAGCCGATTATGGATGATCATATGGGAATGCGATACACTATGATATGTCAAGGAGACTTAGCTACACGAGCTTCGTAATTCTATAAAGTTCGAGAGTGCAGCTCCAAGCTTTTAGTGGAGTAGCGTTGGAGTTGATAATTGTGAAATGTATATCTGGGATATTGAGTTTCATAATTATCATGAGCTTGAACTTTATAGGTCCATTTTGGTCCCCTTTGCTAGCTCACAAAGTCCTGTAACGACATGGCATGCTTTTCCAATAATTGGTGACTTATGTTAGATTTATCAGATTGGTTTAAAATTTGTAAGAATCAAATAGTTTATGTCTGTTTATCGGTTCAATTAATTTTGTAAGAAATTAGTTCAAGATAAACTTGTTGAATTATTGCGATCAAATAATTCTTGTCTGTTTATCGGTTGTTTTAATTTTGGACAAATTAGAACAAGATAAAGTTGTAGAATTTTTGTGAATTGATTTATTTTCTTAGAGATTATCTTGATAAAGTTTGTTTTGATCAGATATCTTCTCTATTGGGTTATTTGAATCAAAACTGAGACTTTATCCTATAGAATCTCAGGTGGAAAATAAAAGATTCGTGGAGATTTTTTCTTGGGAGTTCGGCCTGTCGAATGACGTGGTCAGCCTGTCGAACTGGCCTGTTAGGCCTGTCGATCAGAATGTTCAACCTGCCGATCAGCGGGAGATAAGATTACGTGTTTTCATGCAGATCTTATCAGATATTGACCCGAATTTGATTATGTTTTGAGTTTTTAAGACCTAATCTGATATGGACTGACCCCAAGACCAATAGCTATAAAAAGGGAGTGAGTCTCATGATTTACTTAGATCAATTTAAGAGATTAAGAGTGATACTCTTCTAGTGAGCATCTGAAAACTCCCTGAGAGCTTTTGTTCATAAATCATGAACACTAGCTTTGGGTTCTCTCTATTGGTTGGAAGGAGAGTCACCGGTGGAAGAGCTGTACGTGTGAGCCCACACTTACTCCGGTTGTGGATAGAGAATAGCAAAGAAGACCAATTGGTTGAGGCTCTTCTGGAACGTTACTTCTCTATACAGGTTGCGGAGGTTCTTTAGCACACTAAGGTTAGTAAGATTTGTCTTATTTATACATATAACATGTCAAACTTGTGCTTTGAAAATTACTCTGATGAAAAATTTTTAAAATTCTGCTGCGCACTTTGTTTCCAACAATTGGTATCAGAGCGAGGTTTTTACTTAAATTTGCAAGTTTGTGATCATGTTATATGCATAAATTTTGTAATCTTAATCTCTCCTATTCTTGAATTGAATTTTATAGAGAGATGGCACTCTAGGTTTCTATATAATATATATGTTGTCATGGATTATGTGGTGAATGTTTATTAATTAATTATGGTTGATTAAATCATTGTTTAATTATTTATTAATTAATTAATATCGGTTATGGTTCCTTAGAGATTAGAATTTGTATCTAGGTTTTTTATGTAATTAGATGGCGGACTATCATCTCCATCTAGGAATTGTTATTTAATTTTAATTTGTAAGAATTTTGTAATTAAATAATTATTCAGAGAAGATGGAACGAGAAGTCGGATCTTAAAGATTGATGATGGCACCTCTAGGTATTTCCTGAGTCTCTAATTTTATGTTTTTGAATTGTTAAAAATAAAATTGATGAATTGCATTAAAATTGTATTTTCTAGAATGAGGGTTTTCTGCTCGGTCGGCATGTTGGACCTCACAGTTCGGCAGGCCGAAGGTCACAGATCGGCAGGCCGAACGTGTGGTCCGGCAGGCCGACAATGGGGCAGAAATTTTGGTGCTCTGCCTACAGGCCAAACTTTCAGTTCGGCAGGGCGAACCTTCATGATCGGTAGGCCAATCACCTAGATCGGCCTTCCAAATCGGCCTGCCGACCGAGAGTTGCCAAGAGTCCAGAAAAGTTGCAATTTTTTCGATGCAGTTTTAATTTTATTTTTGGGACGATTCTAAGAAACATTAAACTTGGATATGACCAAAGATATGAAGTATTCGATTCATACGGGATTGAAGACTTGAAGATGGATATTACTTGAAGAAGGATACAGCTTGAGGATTCAAGGATGAAGAATCGATAAATTTCTCGATTATTCTCTTGTAATCTTAGTTTTCTATTCTATAGGGTGGAACCATAATATTACGGTTATTATTATTTTGCTTGTAGCTTTGCTTGATTGCTTTGCTTGTCTGCATTATAATATAATTTACCATGTGTATTGATAACATGTCATATAGAATAGGGAGTGCCGCTCATATTAAAATTGTTCATGCATGATTTTTAAATAAAACCTTGACTTCAAAAGATTGAGTGGGAGAAGGTTTTCGAATAGAAAACCTAAGGCCTCCATCGGTGGTCCATAGGAAGAACATGGTGGTCCCGACCCCTAGGAAGGGATTTCTATCATGTACCAGATTGGATCTTTGAAAGGATAAGGTATTTTAGTATGATTTATGGTTGCACACCCCTAGGTGGTGATTATAAATCATGGATAAAATATTAAAATGGTGGTTATACACTCACGTTAATTTTATTATTAACCTCCCCTAGGAGCTCTGTTAATGACATTAATGGCCAAAGAAATGATTATTAGTATATGCTAGATCATACGGGTCCTGGATGGCATATATTAATCAGGAGAGGATCCGTGTTCCTGATTGAATTTGGCATGACTCCACTAGGAGCTTGTTGAATTCTAAGTTGGGAATTATCGTTGTAAGGTTGTGATATTTTCAAGGTTTTGACACATAAACACATTTGTATGATTTTACATGATTGTGTTATCTTACTAAATTATTATATATGTTTGCTTATGTTTGGTATATGATTCTTTATTGTAGATTGAAAATGTCTAAAAACGCTTTATCATCGATACTTGACAAAAACCAATTAACCGGTGAGAATTATAACGATTGAAAATGGAACCTGAACATCGTCCTATCCTTTGAGAAACTGAAATATGTACTGACAACCCCTTGTCCTCCCGATCCTATGGGAGACACAAGTAATGAGCAATTCCAAGCGTACGACCGCTGGAAAGATGCTAATGATCAGGCCCACTGCTATGTTATGGCAAGCATGAACAACATGCTGCAAGCTCAACATCAGGATTATGAGACTGCAAAGCAGATCTTGGATAATCTTGAGGACATGTTTGGAGGCCAGGCCATAACAAAGTGGCAAGGGGCACTATGGAAACTCTTAAACTTTAGACAGAGACCGGGGACATCTGTAAAGTTGCACATGATGTTGGTCATGGGTTACCTCACTGAGGCTCAAACCAATGGAGCCGACATCGATGCTAAAACTCAGATGACTATGGTCTTTAAGACTCTGTCTAAGGAATTTATTCTGTTTATAGCTACTTTTAATTTAAGCAATAGATGGGATATGACCTTAACAGAACTGATGAAACAGTTACAAGAGTTTGAACTGCTGATCAGGGAGTCTCCTGCTAGTGGTGAGGCCAACATGGTAGCTGCTTCTGGTTCCAATCCTAACTCTAGGAATGGAAAGGAGCAACGGGCCAAAAGTGGGAAGTCTTCTATTCCTGCTACTACCAAGAGCAAGAAGAAGAAGAAGAAGAACCCAAAGAAGCTTAAGTGCTTCTTCTGTGGTAAGGTCGGGCATATAAAGAAGCATTGCAAGGACTTTCTTTCCAAGGGAGGTAGGTGTGATCTTCTATATTTAGAAACTTGTTTGGTTGAGGAATCCAGTGACATCTGGGTCATAGATTCTGGTGCAACTAATCATGTTTGTGTTTCTCTGCAGGGATTCAAAGAAACGAGAAGTCTACTACGTGAAGACTTAACGCTTCGGATGGGCGATGGATCCTTGGTCTCAGAGTAAGCAGTGGGAGATGTCCATCTTTATTTTGATAATTATAGGAATTTAATTTTGTGAGATTGTTTTTATGTTCCTAAATTTAAAAGGAATTTAATTTCTGTATCTTCTTTATTTAAAGACTCCTACGTGGTATCTTTTACTGAAAAAGTGGTGATTCGTAAAAATAAATCTTTTATCTGTTCTGGATGGATGCAAAATAATCTATATTTTATCAAACCTAAGATGGACTTATTGCTTAATGATGAGATAAATGATAATGACTCAAAAAGACTTAAAACTTCTCACTCTAATAAGACTTATCTTTGGCATTTGCGCCTTGGCCATATTAACCTGAATAAGATTCAAAAATTGGTAAGGGATGGACCTTTAAGTCACTTAAAGGTGGAATCTGTACCTCAATGTGAGTCTTGTTTGGAGGGTAAAATGACCAAAAGACCATACAGATCTAAGGGCAATAGGGCCGAAGGGGTTCTAGAACTGTGCATAGTGATGTTTGTGGACCGATGAACATTCGGGCACGAGGAAGGTATGAGTACTTTGTCACTTTTATTGACGATTACTCAAGATATGGGTATGTGTACCTAATGCACCACAAAAGCAAAACTTATGATCAGTTTAGGAAGTTTCGGGCTGAAGTGGAAAAGCAATTGGGTAGACCCATAAAGGCACTTCGATCTGATCAAGGTGGGGAATACCTTTCTGATGAGTTCTTGGGACGCTTGTTAGAGAATGGGATTTTATCCCATTTGACTGTACCGGGCACTCCGCAGCAGAATGGCGTAGCAGAGAGAAGGAATAGGACTTTGTTGGACATGATTTGGCCCATGATGAGTTATTCATCATTACCTTTATCCTTTTGGGGATATGCACTACAAACCGCATGTTATCTCTTGAACAATGTGCCTTCAAAATCGGTCCCTAAAACTCCTCATGAGTTGTGGACAAGACGAAAGACATCCTTAAACCATATTCGCATATGGGGATGTCCGGCTCATGTCCTGTTTAAGGATCCGAATAAGTTGGAAGCACGTTCGGAAGTTTGCGTGTTTATAGGATATCCAAAAGGGACTAAAGGGGGTTATTTTTATAACCCAAAGGAAAATAAAGTTGTGGTTTCAACTAATGCAACTTTCCTTGAGGAGAGTTACATGAACGACTTTAAACCTCGAAGCAAAGTGGTGCTTGAGGAGTTAAGGGGTGATCCGTTCACTCCAGAGGTTCCAAATGAAGCCATTCCAATCGGTGTAGAAAAACCAAACAAACCTGAACAACGACCTCGGGGGCTTCGGCGTAGTGGGAGGATCAGGCATCAACCTGAGAGGTATATGTTCAATTGGGAGGTCTTCTTGGCTGAACTGGATGAACATGACAGGGATCCTTATACTTACGCAGAAGCCATGGAGGATGTTGATTCAAGGCTCTGGACAGAGGCCATGAACATAGAGATGAAGTCTATGGAAACTAATCAGGTCTGGGAGCTTGTGGATCTTCCCGAAGGGGCAAAACCCATAGGGTGTAAGTGGATCTATAAGAGGAAAAGAGGAGTGGATGGAAAGGTCGAAACCTTTAAGGCTAGAATGGTAGCTAAGGGTTATACGCAAAAGGAAGGAATCGATTATGAGGAAATCTTTTCGCCTATAGCCATGCTTAAGTCCATCCGGATTCTCTTCTCCATAGCTGCCGTTCTCGACTACAAGATTTGGCAGATGGATGTTAAGACGGCTTTTCTGAATGGCTATCTTGATGAGTCTATTTATATGGAACAACCAAACGGGTTCAAGGTCGCGGGTCAAGAGGGTAAGGTTTGTAAGCTGCTAAAGTCTATTTATGGACTTTAGCAGGCTTCTCATTCTTGGAACATAAGATTTGGTCAAGTGATCAAGACTTATGGGTTCTCACAAAATGTGGATGAACCATGTGTTTACAAGCACATTAAGGATGGAAAGGTGGTTTTTCTACTGCTCTATGTAGATGACATTCTGCTCATTGGCAATGACGTTGGGGCGTTGTCATTGGTCAAATTATGGTTGACCAAGCAGTTTGACATGAAGGACTTAGGTGAGGCTAATTTGTTCTTGGTATCTAGATCTTTCGGGATAGGAAGAACAAAATGATAGCTTTGTCTCAGGCCGGCTCCATAGATAAAATTCTCAGGAGGTTTGCAATGCAGGATTCCAAGAAAGGTGGGCAACCATCTAGGTTTGGAATTACTCTTTCTAAGAAAGACTCTCCAAAGTCTTATGAAGAAAGAGAATACATGAAGAAGGTGCCTTATGCTTCGGCAGTGGGTAGTCTCATGTATGCCATGCTTTGCACTCGATTGGATATTAGCTATGCGGTCGGGATTGTAAGTCGATTTTAGGCGGATCCAGGACCAAACCATTGGGTTGTGGTAAAGCATATTTTCAAGTACCTGAGAAGGACTCGAGGGTATATGCTTGTGTATTCGGGTGAGGATTTAACTCCTCTAGGATACACTGATTCAGATTTTAAATCCTGTCTGGATTCTAGGAAATCGACTTTGGGGTTTGTCTTTACTTTGGGTGGCAGTGCCATCAGTTGGAGAAGTGCGAAGCAAGATTGCACTTCGGATTCAACGATGGAGGCCGAGTATGTGGTGGCTAGTGATGCTTCGAATGAAGCAGTGTGGCTCCGCAAGTTCCTTGGGGATCTTGAGGTAGTTTCTGATATAGATAAAGCGGTATCACTTTACTGTGATAACAGTGCGGCGGTAGCTAATGCTAAGGAACCAAGATTTCACAAGAAGAGTAAGTATGTTGATCGGAAGTATCATGTGATAAAGGACTTCTTTGAGGGCGGGCATGTCACAGTGTGCAAGATCGCATCAGAGGACAATTTAGCTGATCATTTATGAAGACACTTACTGGGAGAGTCTTCGAGGCATGTGGAAGCAATGGGGATGCGAAATTTGTTGTATTTACTCACTTAATGCAAGTGGGAGATTGTTAGACATGTATGCCCTAAGGAGTAAAAATGTAAAACGTTTTTGGAGAAATTTTTATCGATAAAGAATTTATTCATTTATATATACCAAATCTTGTCCTCTTTACGTTCATATTTGTTGAATGTATGATAAGCAAACAGTAGTCTAAGACTGTCAGTCTAAACCTTAAGAATTGGGCATATGATGGACTGATTATGCGAAAGACACGATTCTTAGGGTGATGGTCTAAAACATATGATCCGCAATCGAGGGAATAAAGTTGGGCGGTTTATTCTGTTAGACATGTATGCTCTAAGGAGTAAAAATGTAATACGTTTTTGGAGACATTTTTATCAATAAAGAATTTATTCATTTATATATATACCAAATATTGTCCTCTTTACGTTCATATTTGTTGAATGTATGATAAGCAAACAGTAGTCTGAGACTGTCAGTCTAAACCTTAAGAGTTGGGCATATGATGGGATGATTATGCGGTAGACACGACTCTTAAGGTGATGGTCTAAAATATATGATCCGCAATCGAGGGAATAAAGTTGGGCGCTTTATTCATGTAAAGATTGTTATGTTGTCTATATCCCTTTTGGGAGATGGTTTGTCTTGGCCATCGGAGTTGGACTCCGTGAATAGAAACATTGGCGCATTGTCATAGGTGACGATGTGTTGGATCGGGACATAAAGTGAATTGATTTGGATTAATAATTCTGTCTTGTCAAATCGATTCACTTTAGACAATCATTTGTATTGTATCTTAATCCTGAGATGAATAATGGGCCCGTTGTCTCGACTTGTGTCTTTTGATGTACCAATGGGTGACTCCCACATCTCTATAGTGGCAAGCATGCCGGTACGTTGGAGGCATGACTCTTGGTAGCGTAGACTTGTTATTCATAGATATGGAATCCATAGCTCCTCTTTAGGAGTAATGATATCCTCTTATATGCGTTGTCCTGTAATTGGAAAACTGGAGCGCTCAACCATTTGGATACATAGGTGTAACCGAATGGTATACTATCTTTGGATGGTAAGTTTTCTAATGGTGAGACAATGGAACGTAAGATAAAAATAATCGGGAAGGTAAGACAGAACTTGTCCTTAAGCCGATTATGGATGATCATATGGGGATGTGATACACTGTGATATGTCATGGAGACTTAGCTACACGAGCTTCGTAATTCTATAAAGTTCGAGAGTGCAGCTCCAAGCTTTTAGTGGAGTAGCGTTGGAGTTGATAATTGTGAAATGTATATCTGGGATATTGGGTTTCATAGTTATCATGAGCTTGAACTTTATAGGTCCATTTTGGTCCCCTTTGCTAGCTCACAAAATCCTGTAACGACACGGCGTGCTTTTCCAATAATTGGTGACTTATGTCGGATTTATCAGATTGGTTTAAAATTTATAAGAATCAAATAATTCATGTCTGTTTATCGGTTGAATTAATTATGTAAGAAATTAGTTCAAGATGAACTTGTTGAATTATGGCGTTCGGATAATTCTTGTCTGTTTATCGGTTGTTTTAATTTTGGACAATTAGAACAAGATAAACTTGTAGAATTATTGTGAATTGATTTATTTTCTTAGAGATTATCTTGATAAAGTTTGTTTTGATCAGATATCTTTTTTATTGGGCTATTTGATTCAAAACTGAGACTTTATCCTTTAGAATCTCGGGTGGAAAATAAAAGATTCGCGGAGATTTTTTCTCGGCAGTTCGGCATGCCGGATGACGTGTTCGGCCTGCCGAACTGGCCAGTTCGGCCTGCCTATCTCACAGTTCGGCATGCCGACCGCGACAGCTAAGATTACGTGTTTTTCACGCGTATCTTATCAGATATTGATCCGAACTTGATTCTATTTCGATTTTTGAGACCTAATCTGATATGGACTGACCCCAAGGACCAATAGGTATAAAAAGGGAGTGAGTCTAATGATTTACTCAGATCAATTTGAGAGATTAAGAGTGATACTCTTCTAGTGAGCATCTAAAAACTCCCTGAGAGCTTTTGTTCACAAATCACGAACACTAGCTTTGGGTTCTCTCTATTGGTTGGAAGGAGAGTCACCGGTGGAAGAGCTGTACGTGTGAGCCCACACTCACTCCGGTTGTGGATAGAGAATAGCAAAGAAGACCAGTTGGTTGAGGCTCTTCTAGAACGTTACTTCTCTACACAGGTCGCGGAGGTTCTTCGGCATACTGAGGTTAGTAAGATCTGTTTAATTTATACATATAACATGTCAAACTTGTGTTTTGGAAAATACTCTGATGAAAAATTTAAAAAATTCCGCTGCGCACTTTGTTTCCAACAATTGGTATCAGAGACGAGGTTTTTTACATAAATTTGCAAGTTTGTGATCATGTTGTATGCATAAATTTTGTGATCTTAATCTCTCCAATGCTTGAATTAAATTTTATAGAGAGATGGCACTCTAGGTTTCTATATAATATATATGTTGTCATGGATTATATGGTGAATGTTTATTAATTAATTATGGTTGATTAAATTGTTGTTTAATTATTTATTAATTAATTAACACCGGTTATGGTTCCTTAGAGGTTAGAATGTGTATCTAGGTTTTTCATGTAATTAGATGGCGGACTATCATCTCCGTCTAGGAATTATTATTTAATTTGTAAGAATTTTGTAATTAAATAATTATTCGGAGAAGACGGAACGAGAAGTCGGATCATGAAGATAGATGATGGCGCCTCCAGGTATTTCCTGAGTCTCTAATTTTATGTTTTTGAATTGTTGAAAATAAAATTGATGAATTGCATTAAAATTGTATTTTCTGGATTGAGGGTTTTCTGCTCGGTCGGCATGCCGGACCTCACAGTTCGGCAGGCCGAAGGTCACAGATCGGCAGGCCGGAAGTACGGTCCGGCAGGCCGACAGTGGGGCAGAAATTTTGGTGCTCTGCCGGCAGGCCGAACCTTCATGTTCGGCAGGCCGAACCACCATGATCGGCAGACCGATCACCCAGATCGGCCTGCCGACCGAGAGCTGCCAGGTGTCCAGAAAAGGTGCGATTTTTTCAGTGCAGTTTTAATTTTATTTTTGGGACGATTCTGAGAAACATTAAATTTGGATATGACCGGAAATATGAAGTGTTCGATTCATACGGGATTGAGGACTTGAAGATGGATATTACATGAAGAAGGATACAGCTTGAGGATTCAAGGATGAAGAATCGATAAATGTCTCGATTATTCTCTTGTAATCTTATTTTTTCTATTCTCTAGGGTGGAACCATAATATTACGGTTATTATTATTATGCTTGTAGCTTTGCTTGATTGCTTTGCTTGTCTGCATTATAATATGATTTACCATGTATATTGATAACATGTCATATAGAATAGGGAGTGCCGCTCATATTAAAATTGTTCATGCATAATTTTAAAATAAAACCTTGACTTCAAAAGATTGAGTGGGAGAAGGTTTTCGAAGAGAGAACCTAAGGCCTCCATCGTTGGTCCATAGGAAGAACATGATGGTCCCAACCCCTAGGAAGGGATTTCTATCATGTACCAGATTGGATCTCTGAAAGGATAAGGTATTTTAGTATGATTTATGGTTGCACACCCCTAGGTGGTGATTATAAATCATGGATAAAATATTAAAACGGTGGTTATACACTCACGTTAATTTTATTATTAACCTCCCCTAGGAGCTCTGTTAATAAAATTAATGGCCAAAGAAACGATTATTAGTATATGCTGGATCATACGGGTCCTGGATGGCATATATTAATCAGGAGGGGATCCGTGTTCCTGATTGAATTTGGCATGACTCCCCTAGGAGCTTGTTGAATTCTGAGTTGGGAATTATCGTTGTAAGGTTGTGATATTTTCAAGGTTTTGACACATAAACACATTTGTATGATTTTACATGATTGTGTTAACTTACTAAATTATTATATATGTTTGCTTATGTTTGGTATATGATTCTTTATTGTAGATTGAAAATGTCTAAAAACGCTTTATCATCGATACTTGACAAAAACCAATTGACCGGTGAGAACTATAATGATTGGAAACGGAACCTGGACATCGTCCTTTCCTTTGAGAAACTGAAATATGTTCTGACAACTCCTTGTCCTCCCGAGCCTACGGGAGACTCAAGTAATGAGCAATTCCAAGCGTACGAACGCTGGAAAGATGCTAATGATCAGGCCCGCTGCTATGTTATGGCTAGCATGAATAACGTGCTGCAGGCTCAACATCAGGATTATGAGACTGCGAAGCAGATCTTGGATAATCTTGAGGACATGTTTGGAGGCCAGGCCATAACAAAGCGGCAAGGGGCGCTTCGGAAACTCTTAAACTGTAGACAGAGACCGGGGACATCTGTAAAGGAGCACATGATGTTGGTCATGGGTTACCTCGCTGAGGCTCAAACCAATGGAGCCGACATCGATGCTGAAACTCAGATGACTATGGTCTTTGAGACTCTGTCTAAGGAATTTATTCCGTTTAGAGCTACTTTTAATCTAAGCAATAGACGGGATATGACCTTGACAGAACTGATGAAACAGTTACAAGAGTTTGAACTGCTGATCAGGGAGTCTCCTGCTGGTGGAGAGGCCAATATGGTAGCTGCTTCTGGTTCCAATCCTAACTCTGGGAATGGAAAGAAACAACGGGCCAAGAGTGGGAAGTCTTCTATTCCTATTGCTACCAAGAGCAAGAAGAAGAAGAAGAAGAACCCAAAGAAGCTTAAGTGCTTCTTTTGTGGTAAGATCGGGCATATAAAGAAGCATTGCAAGGACTTCCTTTCCAAGGGAGGTAGGTGTGATCTTCTATATTTAGAAACTTGTTTGGTTGAGGAATCCAGTGACATTTGGGTCATAGATTCTGGTGCAACTAATCATGTTTGTGTTTCTCTGCAGGGATTCAAAGAAACGAGAAGTCTACTTCGTGAAGACTTAACGCTTCGGATGGGCGATGGATCCTTGGTCTCAGCGGAAGAAGTGGGAGATGTCCATCTTTATTTTGATAATTATAGGAGTTTAATTTTGCGAGATTGTTTTTATGTTCCTAAATTTAAAAGGAATTTAATTTCTGTATCTTCTTTATTTAAAGACTCCTACGTGGTATCTTTTAATGAAAAAGTGGTGATTCGTAAAAACAAATCTTTTATCTGTTCTGGATGGATGCAAAATAATCTATATTTTATCAAACCTAAGATGGACTTGTTGCTTAATGCTGAGATAAATGATAATGACTCAAAAAGACTTAAAACTTCTCACTCTAATAAGACTTATCTTTGGCATTTGCGCCTTGGCCATATTAACCTAAATAGGATTCAAAGGTTGGTAAGGGATGGACCTTTAAGTCACTTAAAGGTGGAATCTATACCTCAATGTGAATCTTGTTTGGAGGGTAAAATGACCAAAAGACCATACGGGTCTAAGGGCAATAGGGCCGAAGGGGTTCTAGAACTTGTGCATAGTGATGTTTGCGGACCGATGAACATCCGGGCACGAGGAGGGTATGAGTACTTCGTTACTTTTATTGACGAT
Organism: Artocarpus heterophyllus; assembly: GCA_025403435.1. Taxonomy (NCBI): domain Eukaryota; kingdom Viridiplantae; phylum Streptophyta; class Magnoliopsida; order Rosales; family Moraceae; genus Artocarpus; species Artocarpus heterophyllus. Next base: position 27,764,349 of record CM046345.1, on the reverse strand, counting down.
TACTCAAGATATGGGTATGTGTACCTAATGCACCACAAAAGCGAAACTTATGATAAGTTCAGGGAGTTTCGGGCTGAAGTGGAAAAGCAATTGGGTAGACCCATAAAGGCACTTCGATCTGATCGAGGTGGGGAATACCTTTCTGATGAGTTCTTGGGACACTTGTTAGAGAATGGGATTTTATCCCATTTGACTGCGCCGAGTACTCCGCAGCAGAATGGCGTAGCAGAGAGAAGGAATAGGACTTTGTTGGACATGATTCGGTCCATGATGAGTTATTCATCATTGCCTTTATCCTTTTGGGGATATGCACTACAAACCGCATGTTATCTTTTGAACAATGTGCCTTCAAAATCGGTCCCTAAAACTCCTCACGAGTTGTGGACAAGACGGAAGACATCCTTAAACCATATTCGCATATGGGGATGTCCAGCTCATGTCCTGTTTAAGGATCCGAATAAGTTGGAAGCACGTTCAGAAGTTTGCGTGTTTGTAGGATATCCAAAAGGGACTAAAGGGGGTTATTTTTATAACCCAAAGGAAAATAAAGTCGTGGTTTCAACTAATGCAACTTTCCTTGAGGAGAGTTACATGAACGACTTTAAACCTCAAAGCAAAGTGGTGCTTGAGGAGTTGAGGGGTAATCCGTTTACTCCAGAGGTTCCGAACGAAACCATTCCGATCGGTGTAGAAAAACCAAACAAACCTGAACAACAACCTCAGGGGCTTCGGCGTAGTGGGAGGATCGGGCGTCAACCTGAGAGGTATATGTTCAATGGGGAGGTCTTTTTGGCTGAACCGGATGAACATGACAGGGATCCTTATACTTACGCAGAAGCTATGGAGGATGTTGATTCAAGACTCTGGACAGAGGCCATGAACATTGAGATGAAGTCTATGGAGACTAATCGGGTCTGGGAGCTTGTGGATCTTCCCGAAGGGGTAAAACCCATAGGGTGTAAGTGGATCTACAAGAGGAAAAGAGGAGTGGATGGAAAGGTCGAAACCTTTAAGGCTAGACTGGTAGCTAAGGGTTATACGTAAAAGGAAGGAATCGATTATGAGGAAACCTTTTCGCCTGTAGCCATGCTAAAGTCCATCCGGATTCTCTTGTCCATAGCTGCCGCTCTCGACTACGAGATTTGGCAGATGGATGTCAAGACGGCTTTTCTGAATGGCTATCTTGATGAGTCCATTTATATGGAACAACCAGACGGGTTCAAGGTCACGGGTCAAGAAGGTAAGGTTTGTAAGTTGCTAAAGTCTATTTATGGACTTAAGCAGGCTTCTCGTTCTTGGAACATAAGATTTGATCAAGTGATCAAGACTTATGGGTTCTCACAAAATGTGGATGAACCATGTGTTTACAAACACATTAAGAATGGGAAGGTGGTTTTTCTACTACTCTATGTAGATGACATTCTGCTAATTGGCAATGACGTTGGGGCGTTGTCATCGGTCAAATTATGGTTGACCAAGCAGTTTGACATGAAGGACTTGGGTGAGGCTAATTTTGTTCTCGGTATCCAGATCTTTCGGGATAGGAAGAACAAAATGATAGCTTTGTCACAGGCCAGCTACATAGATAAAATTCTCAGGAGGTTTGCAATGCAGGATTCCAAGAAAGGTGGGCAACCATCTAGGTCTGGAATTACTCTTTCTAAGAAAGACTCTCCAAAGTCTTATGAAGAAAGAGAATACATGAAGAAGGTGCCTTATGCTTCGGCAGTAGGTAGTCTCATGTATGCCATGCTTTGCACTCGACCAGATATTAGCTATGCGGTCGGGATTGTGAGTCGATTTCAGGCGGATCCAGGACCAAACCATTGGGTTGCGGTAAAGCATATTTTCAAGTACCTGAGAAGGACTCGTGAGTATATGCTTGTGTATTCGGGTGAGGATTTAACTCCTCTAGGATACACTGATTCGGATTTTCAATCCTGCCTGGATTCTAGGAAATCGACTTCAGGGTTTGTGTTTACTCTAGGTGGCGGTGCCATCAGTTGGAGAAGTGCGAAGCAAGATTGCACTTCGGATTCAACGATGGAGGCCGAGTATGTGGCGGCTAGTGATGCTTCGAAAGAAGCAGTGTGGCTCCGCAAGTTCCTTGGGGATCTTGAGGTAGTTCCTGGTGTGGATAAAGCGGTATCACTGTACTGTGATAACAGTGCGGCGGTAGCTAATGCTAAGGAACCAAGATTTCACAAAAAGAGTAAGCATATTGATCGGAAGTATCATGTGATAAAGGACTTCGTTGAGAGCGGGCATGTCACGGTGTGCAAGATCGCGTCAGAGGACAATTTAGCTGATCCATTTACGAAGACACTTTCTGGGAGAGTCTTCGAAAGGCATGTGGAAGCTATGGGGATGCGAAATTTGCAGTATTTACTCACTTAGTGCAAGTGGGAGATTGTTAGACATGTATGCTCTAAGGAGTAAAAATGTAATACGTTTTTGGAGACATTTTTATCAATAAAGAATTTATTCATTTATATATATACCAAATATTGTCCTCTTTACGTTCATATTTGTTGAATGTATGATAAGCAAACAGTAGTCTGAGACTGTCAGTCTAAACCTTAAGAGTTGGGCATATGATGGGATGATTATGCGGTAGACACGACTCTTAAGGTGATGGTCTAAAATATATGATCCGCAATCGAGGGAATAAAGTTGGGCGCTTTATTCATGTAAAGATTGTTATGTTGTCTATATCCCTTTTGGGAGATGGTTTGTCTTGGCCATCGGAGTTGGACTCCGTGAATAGAAACATTGGCGCATTGTCATAGGTGACGATGTGTTGGATCGGGACATAAAGTGAATTGATTTGGATTAATAATTCTGTCTTGTCAAATCGATTCACTTTAGACAATCATTTGTATTGTATCTTAATCCTGAGATGAATAATGGGCCCGTTGTCTCGACTTGTGTCTTTTGATGTACCAATGGGTGACTCCCACATCTCTATAGTGGCAAGCATGCCGGTACGTTGGAGGCATGACTCTTGGTAGCGTAGACTTGTTATTCATAGATATGGAATCCATAGCTCCTCTTTAGGAGTAATGATATCCTCTTATATGCGTTGTCCTGTAATTGGAAAACTGGAGCGCTCAACCATTTGGATACATAGGTGTAACCGAATGGTATACTATCTTTGGATGGTAAGTTTTCTAATGGTGAGACAATGGAACGTAAGATAAAAATAATCGGGAAGGTAAGACAGAACTTGTCCTTAAGCCGATTATGGATGATCATATGGGGATGTGATACACTGTGATATGTCATGGAGACTTAGCTACACGAGCTTCGTAATTCTATAAAGTTCGAGAGTGCAGCTCCAAGCTTTTAGTGGAGTAGCGTTGGAGTTGATAATTGTGAAATGTATATCTGGGATATTGGGTTTCATAGTTATCATGAGCTTGAACTTTATAGGTCCATTTTGGTCCCCTTTGCTAGCTCACAAAATCCTGTAACGACACGGCGTGCTTTTCCAATAATTGGTGACTTATGTCGGATTTATCAGATTGGTTTAAAATTTATAAGAATCAAATAATTCATGTCTGTTTATCGGTTGAATTAATTATGTAAGAAATTAGTTCAAGATGAACTTGTTGAATTATGGCGTTCGGATAATTCTTGTCTGTTTATCGGTTGTTTTAATTTTGGACAATTAGAACAAGATAAACTTGTAGAATTATTGTGAATTGATTTATTTTCTTAGAGATTATCTTGATAAAGTTTGTTTTGATCAGATATCTTTTTTATTGGGCTATTTGATTCAAAACTGAGACTTTATCCTTTAGAATCTCGGGTGGAAAATAAAAGATTCGCGGAGATTTTTTCTCGGCAGTTCGGCATGCCGGATGACGTGTTCGGCCTGCCGAACTGGCCAGTTCGGCCTGCCTATCTCACAGTTCGGCATGCCGACCGCGACAGCTAAGATTACGCGTTTTTCACGCGTATCTTATCAGATATTGATCCGAACTTGATTCTATTTCGATTTTTGAGACCTAATCTGATATGGACTGACCCCAAGGACCAATAGGTATAAAAAGGGAGTGAGTCTAATGATTTACTCAGATCAATTTGAGAGATTAAGAGTGATACTCTTCTAGTGAGCATCTAAAAACTCCCTGAGAGCTTTTGTTCACAAATCACGAACACTAGCTTTGGGTTCTCTCTATTGGTTGGAAGGAGAGTCACCGGTGGAAGAGCTGTACGTGTGAGCCCACACTCACTCCGGTTGTGGATAGAGAATAGCAAAGAAGACCAGTTGGTTGAGGCTCTTCTGGAACGTTACTTCTCTACACAGGTCGCGGAGGTTCTTCGGCATACTGAGGTTAGTAAGATCTGTTTAATTTATACATATAACATGTCAAACTTGTGTTTTGGAAAATACTCTGATGAAAAATTTAAAAAATTCCGCTGCGCACTTTGTTTCCAACATATTCATGTAAAGATTGTTATGTTGTCTATATCACTTATGGGAGATGGTTTGTCTTGACCATCGGAGTTGGACTCCGTGAATAGAAACATTGGCACGTTGTCATAGGTGACGATGTGTTGGATCGGGACATAAAGTAAATTGATTTAGATTAATAATTCTGTCTTGGCAAATTAATTCACTTTAGACAGTCATTTGTATTGTATCTTAATCCTGAGATGAATAGTGGGCCCGTTGTTTCGACTTGTATCTTTTGATGTGCCAAAGGGTGACACCCACATCTCAATAGTGGTATGCATACCGGTACGTTGGAGGCATGACTCTTAATAGCGTAGACTAGTTATTCATAGATATGGAATCCATAGCTCCTCTTTAGGAGTAATGATATCCTCTTATATACGTTGTCCTGTAATTGGAAAACTGGAGCACTCAACCATTTGGATACATAGGTGTAACCGAATGGTATACTATCTTTGGATGGTAAGTTTTCTAATGGTGAGACAATGGAATGTAAGATAAAAATAATCAAGAAGGTAAGACAGAACTTGTCCTTAAGCCAATTATGGATGATCATATGGGGATGCGATATACTATGATATATCATGGAGACTTAGCTACACAAGCTTCGTAATTCTATAAAGTTTGAGAGTGTAGCTCCATGCTTTTAATGGAGTAGCGTTGGTGTTGATAATTGTGAAATATATATCTGGGATATTGGGTTTCATTATTATCATGAGCTTGAACTTTATAGGTCCATTTTGGTCCCCTTTGCTCGCTCACAAAGTCCTGTAATGACACGGCGTGCTTTTCCAATAATTGGTGACTTATGTCGGATTTATCAAATTGGTTTAAAATTTGTAATAATCAAATAATTTATGTCTATTTATCGGTTGAATTAATTTTGTAAGAAATTAGTTCAAGATAAACTTGTTGAATTATTACGATCAGATAATTCTTGTCTGTTTATCGGTTGTTTTAATTTTGGATAAATTAGAACAAGATAAACCTATAGAATTATTGTGAATTGATTTATTTTCTTAGAGATTATCTTGATAAAGTTTGTTTTGATCAGATATCTTCTCTATTGGGTTATTTGAATTAAAACTGAGACTTTATCCTTTAGAATCTCGGGTGGAAAATAAAAGATTCGTGGAGATTTTTTCTCGGGAGTTCGGCCTACCGAATGACGTGGTCGGCCTACCGAACTGGCCTGTTCGGCCTGCCGATTAGTGGAGATAAGATTATGCATTTTCACACGGATCTTATTAGATATTGATTCGAACTTGATTCTATTTCGAGTTTTTAAGACCTAATCTGATATGGACTGACCCCAAGACCAATAACTATAAAAAGGGAGTGAGTCTCATGATTTACTTAGATCAATTTGAGAGATTAAGAGTGATACTCTTCTAGTGAGCATCTGAAAACTCCCTGAGAGCTTTTGTTCACAAATCATGAACACTAGCTTTGGGTTCTCTCTATTGGTTGGAAGGAGAGTCACTGGTGGAAGAGCTGTACGTGTGAGCCCACACTCACTCTAGTTGTGGATAGAGAATAGCAAAGAAGACCAGTTGGTTGAGGCTCTTCTGGAACGTTACTTCTCTACACAGGTTGCGGAGGTTCTTTGGCACACTAAGGTTAGTAAGATCTGCCTAATTTATACATATAACATGTCAAACTTGTGTTTTGGAAATTACTCTGATGAAAAATTTTTAAAATTTCGCTGCGCACTTTGTTTCCAACAGTAAGTATTATGATGAAAAGAGAGTAAGGATAGTGGAATGAAATGAAAGTAGAAAGTAAGAAGGAACCTATGAGACAAGGATTCATTACGAGAACACCTTCTAGGAAATGATGATGTCTACATATTAATTGCGTACACTTCCTTTACGGATTATTGAAAGGGAACTCTTTGTCGATCGTATTGTAATCAATGTGTATGACTATGATATGGTTCTCAGGATGAATTTCCTAAGTAAGTATAATGTTTTATTGAATGCCAAAGACGAAAGATGATTCTTCATCTGAAAAGTGAAGAAAGATTCATATTCGTGGGAGAGTTAAGAAGCCAAATATGTTTTTGTTAGTCATGAAGGCAAGAAAGCTGTTAGCAAGTGGCTCTATAAGTTATTCAGTGAACATCATAGATATAAGTCAAGAAGAAAGACAAAGATTGAAGATATTTCAGAGGTTCAAGAATTTCCAAAGGTAATTTCTGAATGACCTGTCAAGCTTATCTCCAGATAGAGAAATCAAATTTGAGATTGAGCTTGCTCCTGGTACTGATCTGATTTTCGAGGCACCGTATAGAATGGCTCCTGTCGAATTGAAAGAGTTGCACTTCCTACTAAAGGAACATCTTGATAAGGGTTTCATCCGACCTAGTCACTCACCATGGGGAGCACCAATTTTGTTTGTGAAGAAGAAGGATTGTTCTATGAGGCTCTGCATCGACTATAGAGAGTTGAATAACGTAAGGATCACGAACAAGTACCTGTTGCCTCAAATTGATGAGTTGTTTGATCAACTTGAGGGTGCATCTGTGTTCTTAAAGATTGATCTGTGGTTGGGATATCACCAGTTTAAGATAAAAGAAGGAGATAGCCTTTAGATCGAGGTCTGTTCACTATGAATTTGTGCCTATGCCTTTCGGTCCAACAAATGCACCTGCAGCTTTTGTGGACCTGATGAATCGGGTGTTCAAGGATTACCTCGATAAATTTGTCATAGTATTTATCGATGATATTCTTGTTTATTCGAAGAGTCGGGAAGAGCATGCAGAGCAATTGAGGATTGTGCTAGAGACCCTAAAGAGACGTAAGATGTATGCAAGGTTTTCTAAGTGTGAGTTTTGGCTCGATAACATATCTTTCTTGGCTTATATGTGTTAAAGGATGGAATAAAAGAGGATCATTTTATAGTCGAACCTGTTTTAAATTAGAAGCAACTAAAGAATGTAAGTAAGATAAGTAGTTTCTTAGGATTAGTTAGTTATTTTTAGAAGTTTGCAGAGGGTTTCTCTAGGATAGTGATGCCCCTCATGAACCTAATGTGTAAAGGAAAGAGTTGAATGGACAGATGTATGCAAGAAGGACTTTCAAGAATTAAAGCAAAAGTTGACTATAATTCCATTCTTGGTTACTTCATAAGGGAATGATGGATTCGTGACTTACAGCGATGCTTCTAGGATGGACCTAGGCATTGTATTGATGCAGAATGATAGAGTGATCACTTATGCCCTAAGACAACTAAAGGATTACGAGATGAACTATCTCGCTCATGACCTCGAGTTGGCAGCTATGGTTTTTGCGCTAAAGATCTCGAGGCACTATTTTATGGAGTCCAATGTAAGACCTTCACCGATTATCAAAGTTTAAAGTATATCTACACCTAGAAGGACAGAATATAAGGCAGCAGAGATGGTTAGAACTAGTAAAAGTGTTTAATTGTGAAATCTTATATAATCCAAGAAAGACGAATTGGATAAGTTGATGCTTTAAGTAGGGAGACTATTGTAGCATTGATGCTACTGTAATCGAGGCCTCAACCTCTAAGGAAGGAAATTATGGTCTTTGATTTAGAACTTATGACAGGACAACTCTCAATGTTGACTGATGAGATTCAAGTAATCGAAACAAAGATGCCTGTCTAGCAATGATCAAGCGAGAAATAAAGGAAGGAAGGTGTGAGGAATTTTGAGTTTCTAATGATGGAACGTTATGTCTCAAAGATTTACTTGTTTTCAATGTTAACGGTTTAAGGAAAGGATATAGATTCATGATACTCACTTATTCAATTCAATTAGGTACAACAAAGATGTACAACAAGTTAAGGATCAGTTTCTAGTGGTTTGGAGTGAAGCGTGATGTTGCAAGATATGTAAAGAAATGTTTAACATGCTAGCAAGTTAAAGCTAAACACCAACGGTCTTGTAGCGAATTGCGGTCAATATAGACACCAAAATGGAAATAGAAATAAATTTCAATGGATTTTGTCACAAGATTGCTAAGAACTACGAATGGATTTGATGTTATTCAGGTAGTTATTGATCAACCGACAAAGACGGTACTCCTCATTCCCATCAAAAATCAATCATTCTATGAAGCGAGTAGCAGAATTTTATGTCAAAGAAATAGTGAGACTTTATGGAATTTCTTAGCCTATCATTTATGATCATGACGGCAAGTTCACATGCAAATTTTGGGAAAGTATACAAACTACAATGGGAACTAGGTTACACTTAAGCTAGCCTTTTCATCCTCAGATTGATGGCCAAATGGCGAAGATGAATTTGAGTTTAGAGGATATGCTTCGTGCTTGTACCCTTAATTATAAGACTAGATAGTGTAAAATGTTTTTGTTAGCAGAATTGCTTATAACAATAGCTATTAGGCAACAATTGGAATGGCACCTTATGAGGCTCTATATGGGCAAAAGTGTAGATCGCCTATATGTTGGCATGAAGCTAGAGAAAAAGAAGTTGATGGAAAGCAATAATAGGGAAAAGACAAATTTTGTCAACGAGACATCAGAGATGGTAAAGTTAATACGTAAAAGAATCAAGACTGCTCAAAGTCGACAGAAGAGCTATGCCTATAAAAGGAGAAGGCCCTAGGAATTTGTTGTAGGCGATTTTGTGTTCTTAAAAGTTGCACCAATGAAAGGAGTCATGAGGTTTGGGAAGAAAGGCAAGCCGAGCCTGAGGTTTGTTGGACCCTATGAAATTGTGAAGCGAATAGGGAAGGTGGCTTATCAGTTGAGTTTGCCATTGGCGATGTCATCTATCCATGATGTGTTTCATGTCTCGATGCTTAAAAAGTATGTCCCAGACCCTACGCACGTGATCAACCACAGGTGATTGAGATAAGAGAAGATCTTAGCTATGAAGACAAGCCAGTCGAGATTTTAGATCAAAAAACTAAAATCTTAAGGAATAAAGAAATTCCCTTGGTCAAAGTTTTGTGGCAAAATCACCACGCAGAAGAAGCTACGTGGGAATGTGAGAATGATATGAAGGCCAAGTATCCACAATTGTTTTGAGTTTCGAGGATGAAACTCTTATAAGATGGGGGGAATTACAACACCCGCCATTTTTTATGCAACGGTAAATGATTGATATATAACGATGTTAAGTAATTTCTTTATGATATAATGTTACTGACCATTTTATTTTGAGTATAATGACAAGTGACGGCCTCGTGGGATCGATGTGCTCGAGATGTTAATGTCAAAAATGATGATAAGATTAAAGTATTTATTGTTATTTAAAAGTTTTCAATTTGCTCCAAATTCATAATCTTTATAATGCTCTAGGATTATGTATGCCTACAGTTATATTCTTGACGATGACATGAATTTTATTGCATATTTTCTTATTTTTATAATATTAATGATACTATGATAATTACATATGTAGTATTTTTATTATAATGGCATTAAGAAATTGGATAAAATAAAATGTCCAAGAGAATAATGTGAAAATTAATATTTTGGGGGTTATGGAAGTAAATATCATTGTTGTATATAAGTAATTATGTATTATAATAATTTTATATTATATTATAATATAACATATGTATATTACATTATTATATTATACTATACATTTATATTATATTATATATAACCTTAACGTTTATATTATAATATCTTTATATTATATTATATTATATTATATTATATATATTATGTTGTAGTCATTAACGGCAATTGCCGTGTAAGAAAAAAAAAAGCAGTTACCGTGAGAAAGAAAAAAAGAGAAAAAAAAAAGGAGGAAATTGAATTAGATTAGGATTAGGGTTTTCTACACTTATCTAATCCCTTCTCCCTCATAAACTTATAAATATACCTCAAAGCCACTAAAGTCTTCATTCTCTAAATTTATGGCCAAAGAAAATTCTCTCTCTTTCTTCTACATGTTTTCTTCACTTCTTTCCCTTATTTTTCTGCAAACAATTGATTGAAATATTGGGTTTTCACTTAGATAAATTCAAGAGAATTGAGAAGAATCATTTTAGAGGTAAGAAACTCATTCTACACTATTGCTGAAATTTTGTTTCCTTTCTAATCCGACCCCCATAACTTTGTCTACAAATTTCTGTTTGCTCTGAAATTTTAGTATGATGTTTATATATGTGTTATGTGATATTCCTTAAAATTTCACCTTATTTGGAATTTTCTATGCTCAGATATTAAATTTTCATTCTTTGCCACTCATGACTAAACTGTTGCTGATTGGTATTTTGCACAAAAGTGTAGTCCATGTTTAAAGGCAAACGACCTTTTATTTGAACAAAATTTTACAGAGATATTCATGCATATGTTAAGTTATGATCTAGAAAATTTTATAGTTATTTCGTGAATATTTTATGAGTTCTTGAATTTTCTTTAAGATAGGTTTTTATAGCTATTTATTCAGTGTATTCGTTACTTCTTGTTTATGTGACCTATTTGTATGGCTAAACAAATTTATTTGCTAATGAGACTTTTTGTGGTATTGTATATATATATGTTATTAGGTTCTCATAAAAATTTTAGGTTTAAAGTAATTTTATTTTAATTAATGGAATTTTGTGATCTTGTGTTGCTCACTACTTTAGGTAATTAGGGTTTGTTTGGTCTCTGAATTCTAATGCATGTTTTGAATTGTTGAATATTTATTTGAAGCTAATTTTTGCATATGTTATAGTTTTGGTGTATTGTGTTAGTATTAGAATTATTATTATCATCACAAAAATTCTTTTATTGTATCTATTTCATGTCAATTGGTGATTGAAAAGAGTTGATGATTTGGTTATTTTGATTAACTTCTCATTAAACCCTAGGCTAGAGATATCAAATATTTTCATATTTTATTATATAGATCTTTATAGGTATATATTTATTATCAATTAATATCATGTTAATTATGTGTTTACAATTTTACTTGAGGTTTTATTGGCTTATTAATTGGTATTGAATTCTTTTGATGCCTTAAGTCTGCTTTCAATACAAACATCTGACAGCCACCGTATTTCAGTAATGTCTGATTCTGTATTGCCTCGTTTATATTTTTCTCAAATCCTACACATCTTAAGCTTTCGTTTGGCTTTTGAATCACTTGAATCAGAGTTTTTTTTAAATAGTTATGATTTTTCAAAATTGGCCCTAAAAGCTATACTGTTTTACACAGACCCGAAATTTAGATTAAATTTCAAGGACTTTTTCTTCATGCAAATTATTGTCAAAATATGCGTGTGATATATCAAATTCTTTGGTTTTAAGTCTAGTTTCTAATATCACTGGTTTTGACTAATTTGGAGTTAAGATGAAATTATTATGAATTTTTAAGTGAATAAAGATCATTCTGCCTACTTTTGGGAATTACGCCATAGGTTCATAAATTGTGATTTTGTGCTTTTTAATTTTATTACCTGATAAGGTGATGTTTAATGATAGTATGAGATGTTTATATATTACTAATAGTATTGCTAGTGACTTATGGTTAATATGAATGTTTGACATGAACACTCTAAAAGGCGAGCACACCGAAAACTGCAGCAACGTCACCCAAGTTAAGGTTTAGTAAGCAAGCAAGATAAGTAAGTACATTCTCACCCACAACATGATAAAAGTTTATGAAAAGGTTTTGAGAACATGTTTTATGATGATTCTTAAGTTTGTTTTTACATATGGTTTTTCTTATGAAAACTCTTGTTGCAACAAGAAAGTTTAACAAATGTTTCAATAACGATAGTTTTTACAACTAACACAAGATGTTTGGAAGAGTTAATTTGACAACAATTTTGACGATATATATAGTTTGATTATAAAAGAATTCATTAATAGATGTGTTTTATAATTTGAGTGTTAAACATGAACTATGAGTATGTAAATTATTGGAGTTACTAGAGGATTTTATTGCTATTGAAAAGGAAAGAAAGGGATTTGAAATGTAAGTTACTTCATGGTTAGGAGTGGACCCATTGTATTCTAATGGAAATCAAGTTAGTCGAACAACGTGTTATAGTGATCTATTATTGGATGAATGATATGCAATAATAAGTTGACGAATTTTCTTGAGGTTAGAATCGGAACCATGATATTAATATTTATAGGACTAAAGAATTGAGATGGTGTTGAAGTAAGTCTTATGATGAAAAGAGAGTAAGGACAGTGGAATGATATGAAAGTAGAAAGTAATAAAGAACCTATGAGACAGGGATTCATTACGATAGCACCCTCTAGGAAATGATGATGTCTACATATTAATTGCGTACACTTCCTTTACGGATTATCGAAAGACAACTCTTTGTTGATCGTATTGTAATCAACGTGTATGACTATGATATGGTTCTCATGATGAATTTCCTAAGTAAGTATAATGTTTTATTGAATGCCGAAGACAAAAGATGATTCTTCATCAGAAAAGTGAAGAAAGATTAGTATTGGTGGGAGAGTTAAGAAGCCGAATATGTTTTTGTTAGTCGTGAAGGCAAGAAAGCTATTAGCAAGTGGCTGTATAAGTTATTCAGTGAACATCATAGATATAAGTCAAGAAGAAAGACAAAGATTGAAGATGTTTCAGAGGTTCAAGAATTTCCAAAGGTAATTTCCGAATGACCTGTCATGCTTACCTCCAGATAGAGAAATCGAATTTGAGATCGAGCTTGCTCCTGGTAGTAATCTGATTTCCAAGGCACTGTATAGAATGGCTCCAGCCTAATTGGAATAGTTGCACTCCCAACTAAAGGAACTTCTTGATAAGGGTTTCATCCGACCTAGTCACTCACCATGGGGAGCACCAGTTTTGTTTGTGAAGAAGAAGGATGGTTCTATGAGGCTCTACATCAACTATAGAGAGTTGAATAAGGTAACGATCAAGAACAAGTACTCATTGCCTTGAATTGATGAGTTGTTTGATCAACTTAAGGGTACATCTGTGCTCTTAAAGATTGATCTACGGTCGAGATATCACCAGTAGAAGATAAAAGAAGGAGACATCCCTAAGACAACCTTTAGATCGAGGTATGGTCACTTGACTTCATGGTTATGCCTTTCGGTCTGACAAACGCACCTGCAACTTTTATGGACCTAATGAATCGGGTGTTCAAGGATTACCACGATAAATTTATCATAGTGTTTATTGATGATATTCTTGTTTATTTGAAGAGTCGGGAAGAGCATGCAGAGCATTTGAGGATTGTGCTAGAGACCTTAAAGAGATGTAAGATGTATGCAAGGTTTTCTAAGTGTGAGTTTTTGCTCGATAACATATCTTTCTTAGCTTATATACGTCAAAGGATGGAATAATGGTGTATCATTCTATAGTCGAAGCTATTTTAAACTAGAAGCAACTAAAGAATGTAAGTAAGATATGAAGTTTCTTAGGATTAGTTAGTTGTTTTTAGAAGTTTTCAGAGGATTTCTCTAGGATAGCGACACCCCTCACAACCCTAATGTGTAAAGGAAAGAGTTGAATGGACAGATGTATGCGAGAAGGACTTTCAAGAATTAAAGAAAAAGTTGACTATAATTACAATCTTGGTTACTTCATAAGGGAATGATGGATTCATGACTTACAGCGATGCTTCTTTGATGGACCTTGGCATTGTATTGATGCAGAATGATAGAGTGATCACTTATGCCCTAAGACAACTAAAGGATTACGAGATGAACTATCCTGCTCATGACCTCGAGTTGGCAGCTATTGTTTTCGTGCTATAGATCTAAAGGCACTATTTTATGGAGTCCAATGTAAGACCTTCACCGATTATCAAAGGTTAAAGTATATCTACACCTAGAAGGACCGAATATAAGGCAGCAGAGATGGTTAGAACTAGTGAAGGAGTTTAATTGTGAAATCTTATATAATCCAAGAAAGACAAATTGGATAAGTTGATGCTTTAAGTAGGGAGACTATTGTAGCATTGATGCTATTGTAATCGAGGCCTCAACCTCTAAGGAAGGAAATTATGGTCTTTGATTTAGAACTTATGACAAGACAACTCTCAGCATTGACTGATGAGATTCAAGTAATCGAAAGGAAGATGCCTGTCTAGCAATGATCAAGCGAGAAATAAAGGAAGGAAGATGTGAGGAATTTTGAGTTTCTGATGATGGAACATTATGTCTCAAAGATTTCTTACTTATTTTTAATGTTAATGGTTTAAGGAAAGGATATAGATTCAAGATACTCACTTATTCAATTCAACCAAGTATGAAAAAGATGTACAACGAGTTAAGGATCAGTTTCTAGTGATTTGGAGTGAAGTGCGATGTTGCAAGGTATGTAAAGAAATGTTTAAGATGCTAGCAAGTTAAAGCTAAACACCAACTATCTTGCAGCGAATTGCAGTCAACATAGACACCGAAATGGAAATAGAAAGAAATTTTAATGGATTTTGTCACAAGATTGCTAAGAACTACGAATGGATTTGATGCTATTTGGGTAGTTATTGATCAATCGACAAAGACTGCACACCTCATTCCCATCAAAAATCATTCATTCTATGAAGCGGATAGCAAAATTTTATGTCAAAGAAATAGTGAGACTTCATGGAATTTCTAAGCCTATCATTTATGACCATGACAACAAGTTCACATGCAAATTTTGGGAAAGTATACAAACTACAATGGGAACTAGGTTACACTCAAGCTAGCTCTTTCATCCTTAGATTGATGGCCAAATGGAGAAGATGAATTTGAGTTTAGAGGATTTGCTTCGTGCTTGTACCCTTAATTACAAGACTAGATAGTGTAAAATGTTTTTGTTAGCAGAATTGCTTATAACAACAGCTATCAGCCAACAATTGGAATGGCACCTTATGAGGCTCTATATGGTCGAAAGTGTAAATGGCCTATATGTTGGCATGAAGCTGGAGAAAAGAAGATGATGGAAAGCAATAACAGGGAAAAGGCAAATTTTGTCATCGAGACGTCAGAGATGGTAAAGTTAATATGTAAAAGAATCGAGACTACTCAAAGTCGATAGAAGAGCTATGCCAATAAAAGGAGAAGGCCCTAGGAATTTGTTGTAGGCGATTCTATGTTCTTCAATGTTGCACCAATAAAGGTAGTCATGAGGTTTGGGAAGAAAGGCAAGCTGAGCCTGAGGTTTGTTGGACCCTATGAAATTGTGAAGCGAATAGGGAAGGTGGCTTATTAGTTGAGTTTGCCATCGGAGATGTCATCTATCCATGATTAGCTTCTTGTCTCGATGCTTAAAAAGTATATCCCAGACCCTGCGCACGTGATCAACCACAGGTGATTGAGATAAGAGAAGATCTTAGCTATGAAGAGAAGTCGGTCGAGATTTTAGATCAAAAAACTAAAATCTTAAGGAATAAAAAAATTCCCTTGGTCAAAGTTTTGTGGCAAAATCACCACGTAGAAGAAGCTACGTGGGAACGTGAGGATGATATCAAGGCCAAGTATCCGTAATTGTTTTGAGTTTCAAGGACAAAACTCTTATAAGGTGGGGGGAATTGTAACACCCGTCATTTTTTATGTAACGGTTAATGATTGATATATAACGATGTTAAGTAATTTCTTTATGATATAATGTTACTGACCATTTTATTTTGAGTGTGATGATAGGTGACGGCCTCGTGGGATCGACGTGCTAGAAATGTTCATGTCAAAAATGATGATAAGATTAAAGTATTTAATGTTTTTTAAGAGTTTTTAATTTGCTCTAAATTCATAATCTTTGTAATGCTCCAAGGTTATGTATGCCTACAGTTATATTCTTGATGATGGCATGAATTTTATTGCATATTTTCTTATTTTTATAATATTAATGACACTATGATAATTACATATATAGTATTTTTATTGCAATGGCATTAAGAAATTGGATAAAATAAAATGTCCAACAGAATAATGTGAAAATTAATATTTTGGGGTTATGGAAGTAAATATTATTGTTGTACATAAGTAATTATGTATTATAGTAATTTTATATTATATTATAATATAATATATTTATATTACATTATTATATTATACTATACGTTTATATTATATTATATATAACCTTAACGTTTATATTATAATATCTTTATATTATATTATATTTTATATATACTATGTTATAGTCATTAACGGCAATTGCCGTGTAAGAAAAAAAAAGAAGGCAGTTGCCGTGGGAAAGAAAAAAAAAAGGAAAAAAAAGGGAGAAAAAAAAAAGGAGGAAATTGAATTATATTAGGATTAGGGTTTTCTACACTTATCTAATCCCTTCTCTCTCAAAAACCTATAAATATACCTCTAAGCCACCAATGTCTTCATTCTTTAGATTTCTAGCCAAAGAAAATTCTCTCTCTCTTTCTTCCCCATGTTTTCTTAACTTCTCTCCCTTATTTTTCTGCAAACAATTGATTGAAATATTGGGTTTTCACTTAGATAAATTCGAGAGAATTGAGAAGAATCGTTTTAGAGGTAAGAAACTCATTCTAGACTATTGCTTAAATTTTGTTTCCTTTGTAATCCGACAACCATAACTTTGTCTACAAATTTCTAGTCACTCTGAAATTTTGGTATGATGTGTGTGTATGTGTTATGTGATATTCCATAAAATTTCACCTTATTTGGAATTTTATATGCTGAGATATTAAATTTTCATTCTCTACCACTCTGATCAAACTGTTGTTGATTGGTATTTTGCACAAAAGTATAGTCCATGTTTAAGGGGCAAACGACCTTTGATTTGAACAAAATTTTACAGAGATATTCATGCAGATGTTAAGTTATGATCTAGAAAATTTCGTAGTTATTTGGTGAATATTTTATGAGTTCTTGAATTTTGTTTAAGTTAGGTTTTTATGGTTGTCTGTTCAGTGAATTCAGTACTTCTTGTTTATGTGACCTATTTGTATGGCTAAACAAATTTATTTGCTAATAAGACTTTTTGTGGTACTGTATATATATGTTATTAGGTTGTCATTAAAATTTTAGGGTTAAAGTAATTTTATTTTAATTATTGGAATTTTGTGATCGTGTGTTGCTCACTGCTTTAGGTAATTAGAGTTTGTTTGGTCTCTGAATTCTAATGCATGCTTTGAATTGTTGAAAATTTATTTGAAGCTAATTTTGGGTATGTCATATTTTTGGTGTATTGTGTCAGTATTAGAATTATTATTATCATCACAAAGATTCTTTTATTGTATGTATTTCATGTCAATTGGTGATTGAAAAAAGTTGATGATTTGGTTGTTTTGATTAACTTCTCATTAAACCCTAAATTGGAGATATCATATATTTTCATATTTTATTATGTAGATCTTTATAGACATATATTTATTATCAATTAGTATCATGTTAATTACATGTTTATAATTTTAATTGAGGTTTTATTGGCTTATTAATTGGTATTGAATTTTTTTGATGCCTTAGGTCTACTTTTCATACAAACATCTGACAGCCACCGTGTTTCCGTAATTTCTGATTCTATATTGACCATGAGGGTGGATGGATAATTAAACTAAAATCAATAGTACAACACTATTCCTATCATCACCCTTAGAACAAGTAGTACTATGTGACCATCATGAATATAAGCACCATGCTATTACCACAGGTCTTCCACTTGGTATATGTCATGATGTCGCAGGTTAATGCCTCTTCACTGGTCATATCCTCTGGTATCACTATATCGGGGCACCTAGCAATCTTGCTTGTGTCAAGATAACACATGTTACATGCTATAAGCGCAACAAAATTTATGAAGAGATCAAATCGGTACGCAACTGCATCGACTTGGAGAATAATAAACGGTCCATCAAACCTGAGTAAAAATTTTCCACTCACATCGAAGCATGTAATCTCTTTATGCAGAGAAACCTCATTAAGAACGAATTCACCCTTTTATGTTCCAAAGCTTGACGTCTCTTATCAGCATGATTCCCTTATTGACCCTGGGCTGTCCTTCATCGATCTTATATCATGACAATCATCCCATTGTTTTTCATGGATTTCATCTGGTCCGATGACGATCTTATCTTTTGATTTTTAACTAACTAATCTAACATGATTCCTCACAAGTCTCTCAAATGGTGCCTTACCAATACTCACTTGGTGACCATGATTGTATAACAAATCATGACTGACGCAAATTCTTCTTCCAAATTCCATAGACATTCAAAATTACATGCACATAACATATTCTCAAAATCTGCATAACTTACTCAGATGAACCATCAGTTTGAGAATGAGGGACAATGCTAGAATTGAACTCCATCCCAAACACTCCTTGGAAACTTCTCTAATACTCAGAATTAAACTAGATATCTTTATTAAAAGTGACGGATCAAGAAACCCTTATATATTTCTCGATATGCAATTCTTTGAGAACTTTCCTCAAATATATCCAAATAATGCAAAACGAATTGATTCTGTCAACCTATACACAACAATCCAAATAGCATCTGACATTTGTTTCGTGTTTACATTTGATTACATGTCATACATTCAGTGACATCATTCCATAGCATCTTTCCCCATGCCTCTTCGCCATATTTTACACACTTCCATGGACTGTACACTTCATCCAATTACAGTCTTTGTTAATTCCTCTATTACAAGCGTAGCCAGACATCCCATAATACAAAGATCTATTTGCATGTATCTTCTACTCATCGTACTACTCCATGTCTCTAGTCTGTGTCCATATTTCCTAAAGATACTGATCTTATCTTCGTTCCTGTTTTCACTAGCTAAAGAAATGCCAGAGTAGTTATCAAGTTATAAATCAAATCCTATCTGCATCCCTTATAGCATCATAATCAGTATTCATGATGTTTCTTCTCCAGTATTCTAGTGCTAGACAAAACGAAAATTCTAGAAGTCTAAGCCCAACTACTTTCAAGTGAGCAGACACTTCAAACTTTTATGACCCAAGAATTATCTAAGATTTAGCTTCATCTAGATAAGAACTCCAATCCTTGGTGCAGGGATGGTTACTGCTAATTTTAAATCATGAGTGAAATAACTTGTCGAAAGGTTTCACTTGTTGTGACTGCCACATTACAACTCATCGACATTGCATCATCATGCATTCAAGTCTGCCTTTTGACACATCAGCTATCTTCTTACGGCTCCTCGTGATTTGGTATAATCAACACTGGGGTAGTAGTTTACCAGGTCTTCAATCTTGAAAAACTTGCCTCCATTTAGTGTTCCATCTAAACTAAACTTCTCTCTTAGTCAATTGTATCAATAGTGCTGCCATCCTTAGGAAATGTTGCACTAACTTCTTGTGCTACCTTGCGAGTCCTAGAAAACCTTAAATATCAACCACGTCCTTTAGCTACTCCCAATGCACCATTGCCTTTATGCTAGAAGGATTCACTGAAATGTCTTGATCAGAGGTAACATATTCCACAAACCTAACTTATGTTGATTAAAGCTAACACTTCTCCTTCTTAGCATATAGTGAATGTTCCCATAAAGTCGGTAAAACAATTTTTCAAATACTGCTCATGATCTTCCTATCCTAGAATAAATCAGTACATCATTAGTGAACATGTACAAACTGATCCAAGTCAAGCCAACTATCCCAATTTCATTAAGTTTGTAAAAGCTACCAGAGCATCTGCGAATCTGAATGACATTACAAGGGATTTAAAATCTCCATGCCGAATCCTAAAGGCTATTCTAGAGGTTTGTTCTTCCTCTATTTTGAGCTGATGATACCGTATGCGTGAATCCATTATTGAGAAATATCGAGAATCTTCCAGATATCTCAACAATGCATTTATCATGGGCAGTCGTTGCTGATCCTTCTCTGCTAGGCAATTCAATTGCCTGTAGCCAATTTTTAACTTGAGAGTCCTATCATGTTTCCTAGTAAACCAAACTGTTGTATCCCACTATAACACCTGCCATTTTTTATGTAACGGTTAATGATTGATATATAACGATGTTAAGTAATTTTTTTATGATATAATATTACTGACCATTCTATTTTGAGTATGATGACAGGTGACAGCCTCGTGGGATCGATGCGCTCGGGATGTTCATATCAAAAATGATGATAAGTTTAAAGTATTTATTAGTTTTTAAGAGTTTTCAATTTGCTTTAAATTAATAATCTTTATAATACTCCAGGGTTATATATGCCTACAGTTATATTTTTGATAATGACATGAATTTTATTGCATATTTTCTTATTTTTATAATATTAATGATGCTATGATAATTACATATGTAGTATTTTTATTATAATGGCATTAAGAAATTGGATAAAATAAAATGTCCAAGAGAATAATGTAAAAATTAATATTTTGGGGTTATGGAAGTAAATATTATTGTTGTATATAAGTAATTATGTAAATATTATTGTTGTATATAAGTAATTATGTATTATAATAATTTTATATTATAATATAATATATTTATATTACATTATTATATTATACTATACGTTTATATTATAATATCTTTATATTATATTATATTATATATATATATATTATGTTATATTCATTAACGGCAATTGCCGTGTAAGAAAAAAAAAAGAAGGCAGTTCCCATGAGAAAAAAAAAAGGAGGAAATTGAATTAGATTAGGATTAGGGTTTTCTACACTTATCTAATTCCTTCTCTCTCATAAACCTATAAATATACCTCTAAGCCACCAAAGTCTTCATTCTCTAAATTTCTAGCCAAAGAAAATTCTCTCTCTTTCTTCTCCATGTTTTCTTCACTTCTCTCCCTTATTTTTCTACAAACAATTGATTAAAATATTGGGTTTTCACTTAGATAAATTCAAGAGAATTGAGAAGAATCGTTTTAGAGGTAAAAAACTCATTCTAGACTATTGCTGAAATTTTGTTAAAATCTGACCCCCATAACTTTGTCTACAAATTTCCGTTTGCTCTGAAATTTTAGTATGATGTTTATGTATGTCTTATGTGATATTTCTCAAAATTTAACCTCATTTACAATTTTCTATGCTGAGATATTAAATTTTCATTCTCTGCCACTCATGACCAAACTGTCGCTGATCGGTATTTTACACAAAAGTATAGTCCATGTTTATGGGGCAAACGACCTTTGATTTGAACAAAATTTTACAGAGATATTCATTCATATGTTCAGTTATGATGTGGAAAATTTCGTAGTTATTTGGTGAATATTTTATGAGTTCTTGAATTTTCTTTAAGATAGGTTTTTATGGTTGTCTATTCTGTGAATTCGGTACTTCTTGTTTTTGTGACCTCTTTGTATAGGTAAACAAATTTATTTGCTAATGAGACTTTTTGTGGAGCTGTATATATATGTTATTAGGTTGTCATAAAAATTTTATGGTTAATGTAATTTTATTTAATTATTGGAATTTTGTGATCATGTGTTGCTCACTGCTTCAGGTAATTAGAGGTTGTTTGGTCTATGAATTCTAATACATGTTTTGAATTGTTGAAAATTTATTTGAAGCTAATTTTTAGATATGTCATAGTTTTGGTGTATTGTGTAAGTATTAGAATTATTATTATCATCACAAAGATTCTTTTCTTTTATGTATTTCATGTCAATTGGTGATTGAAAAGAGTTGATGATTTGGTTGTTTTGATTAACTTTTCATTAAACCCTAGATTGGAGATATCATATATTTTCATATTTTTTTATGTAGATATTTATAGGCATATATTTATTATCAATTAGTATCATGTTAATTATGTGTTTACAATTTGAATTGAGGTTTTATTGGCTTATTAATTGGTATTGAATTTTTTTGATGCCTTAACTCTGCTTTTCATACAAACATCTGACCGCCACCGTATTTCAGTAATGTATGATTCTGTATTTCTCTGTTTATATTTTTCTCAAATACTATACATCTTAAGCTTTCGTTTGGCTTTTGAATCGCTTGAATCAGAGTTTTCTTTAAATAGTTATGATTTTTTGAAATTGACCCTAAAAGCTGTACTGTTTTACACAGACCCTTAATTTAGATTGAATTTCGAGGACTTTTTCTTCATGTAAATTATTGTCAAAATCTACGTGTGATATATCAAATTCTTTGGTTTTAAGTCTAGTTTCTAATATCACTGGTTTTGACTAATTTGGAGTTAAGATGAAATTATTATGAATTTTTAAGTGAATAAAGATCATTCTGCCTACTTTTGGGAATTATGCCATAGGTTCATAAATTATGATTTTGTGCTTTTTGATTTTATTACTTGATAAGGTGATGTTTAATGATAGTATGAGATGTTTATGTGTTACTAATAGTATTGCTAGTGACATATGGTTAATATGAATGTTTGACATGAACACTCCAAAAGGCGAGCACACCGAGAACCGCAGCAACGTCACCCAAGTTAAGGTTTAGTAAGCAAGCAAGACAAGTAAGTACATTCTCACCCACAACATGATAAAAGTTTATGAAAAGGTTTTGAGAACATGTTTTATGATGATTCTTAAGTTTGTTTTTACATATGGTTTTTCTTATGAAAACTCTTGTTGCAACAAGAAAGTTTAACGAATATTTCAATGATAAGGTATGTTAAAAGTATATCTATATATATGTATCACTTAATTAAGTATTGCACACCCTATGTTTATGTTTATGTTTATGATATCTCGATGGTTGGACTTGTCATGTTTGGTTTGGGATTAGTTGCCTCTCTCCTCTCATGACGGCGCCTATGATGATGATGTTTATGGTGCAACACTTAGGCCCCCAAAGATAAAATGAATGAAGTTTTTAATATGATAATGATAATAAAAGATATGTTCTATACGAAACTGTGCCAAGTGCACTATTATGTTAATGATGATTATGATTGTGATGTTTCATAAAGATGATCATAAAATGTTTTATGTTGTGAGATAAAAAAAAAGTGTACTTACTAAGCTTTTGCTTACTTAGTTTATAATCATGTTGCAGAGAAATGTGAAAGGACCATGGAATAGGTGGAGGGCGAAGACGGGCATGTGGGCTAAGAATGATGGATTGGAAATGGAAGAACGCGAAGAAAGAAATGTTTTTTTGAAGCTATGTTTTTATTTCTTTGAATGCTTAAATTTTCGCACTATTAAGTAAAAATACTTGTCTTACATTTATTTTGATTTTGCAGAAGTTTGAACTATCAAACTGTTTAAACAGATTTTAAAGTTTGTTTTGAAATCTTATTTGAATTATGGTTTTGTTAATTTGGCATTGATAAACTATAAACAAAAAGATTTGAAATATTTGGAATATTTTTTTTAAAATAGAAAAAAAAAATTGTATGCATGGATCATGGGATATGTTTATCAAATTGTGTTTAAATTTAAATACTTTATCTCAAAAATAATGATAATAAGGATGAAAGTAACGACATCTGTGACATCTGTAAGGGGACGTTACACCCACAGTGACTTACCGTTCCATGCATACCCTCCATCCATGAACCCTTGAAACTGTTTTCTCAATTCTTTTACTTCTGTCGGTGCCATCTGATATGGCACGGAGGAGATCAAACAATTCTAAGGAGTAACTCAATACTGAACTCAATCTCACAGTTCAGTGGAATTCATATTTTTTCACCACCCTTAACCTTCCCTCGAGAGTTTAAAGAAACGCTCAACAAGCTAAACTGACTACACTAGTGCTAGTATGGTAAGATTTACCTAAACACAATTTCAAGAACCATTCATTCATCATCTAGTCATCAGCACCTCAGCAAATGGTCAACAGTTTTTTTTCTGTTGGTCATCTAGATTACCTTTCTAAGGTAACAGTCAATTATGACCTTGCACTTAGGCAGCCAATCCACTCTTAGGGTTACACTTAGGTACACATTGGGATTTCTATCAAATCATTTCTTAAGTCTCACTCCCAATTTCACACATGTTATTCACATACACTCATCCTGAAGGTGGATTATTAGTCACCCTAACCCTTCCTACTTCTAACACCAAAGCACATACAGATGAACTCAAGACACCAATCATTGGGTAGGTCATAAGCTCAATAAAAGAATAGGCGAATCATGTTGTGAACTGCTATGAGCAAAACTAATGATTAAAGTCATGAGGGTTGTTCATTCTCCATCGAAGGAGCTATCACTTCCATTGTTGACACCACTGTTCTTGTTCCTCAACTGAATCGGATCTCTCCTGTTGTTCCTTTAGGGTCCGCCCACGGTCTTTAGCCCATGCTCGTGATAAGTGTTCTTTGTCTCTTCCAATTGATAATACCGATAACACCATTTCACCATAGACCCGTATTCTTAAAGTAGTCTGTCATCGTCGAATAGAACCTTTGAGTCCTTCTCAAAACTTAATGCATGCTATGGCAAAGGCAGCAACTTGGCCAACTCGATAGTTTCTGCCTCATATTTCCTCATTGTATCTTTGTTTACCTTTAGGCGCTAAATCCAATCATTTCCTGGTCTTTAGATCCTTGCAAAAAATTAAAGGTTTTAGAACAC
The DNA here is from genome assembly GCA_025403435.1 of Artocarpus heterophyllus. Classification (NCBI taxonomy): domain Eukaryota; kingdom Viridiplantae; phylum Streptophyta; class Magnoliopsida; order Rosales; family Moraceae; genus Artocarpus; species Artocarpus heterophyllus. The sequence goes on along the minus strand of CM046345.1, from coordinate 27,739,508 downwards.
CTTCTTAGCTTTATCCTATTCAACTTTCTATTTATTCCCTATAATTTTTATCAAGAGTTGGCACTACCTTCTCGTTTATGTATTGCTAACTTAACATGACATCCTTCAGACATTTCTAATGTATCCAAACACCTTTCCACAAAGTCGAATCATTGCTCAACAGCTTGGGCGGAGAGTTGTTGTTTCGCCAAGGATTACAATTGTAGCACAACTACTCTCAGGAGTACCTCTCTTGGTGACTCATCGTAGGATTTCCACGTTGTGCCCTTGCCATCATTAGTCTAAAGGCAGCAGACTTAGCATCTATCATTCCCTCGTCACTGACGAGGTCTGAGTCAGTAGCGGCATAGCTATGCATAGATGTCAACCTCTCATTCCTGAATAAGGAAATTGGACTATCAGTGGTTCCTTAATGTCATATCTATGTGTGCACAATTCCCAAGGTTTAAAACCTAAGGCTTTGATACCAATCTGTCACATACTCAAACCCGAGTGGTAACGTGACAGATTAATTAAATAATGTTAACTAAACCCGCTAGGTAGTTATTAGGAGTATTTAGTAAAAATATAGTAAATTTGAAACTTTTTAGATAAATGCTATTTGTTAAGCCTTCATAAATGATGCTGTGAAATTACCTTAATATTAAACTAGTCTAAAACATAAAACCAGCGAGAACGAGCCGGACCATCCCGACCCACATTATGCACACACTTATTATCGACATAAATAAGATACAAACCACAATCCAACCAAAGAAATAATATTTACATACTTCATGCCCTAGTCAAATGAATAAATAACTAATACTTAGGTTTCTATGATCCACTTTCGCAATCAACTGTATCTTAGCCGGTGGTGTACGGTAAACCACCTAGAAGGGGAAAATTTAAAACAGTAAGATCGTGAGCTAAAGGCTCAGTAGGACTTAGACTTTCAAATCATATTTTATTAAAACAAATAATGAATTTAACAAAATTACGAAAACATTAAATAGTTTAATGAAATTATACCTATCTCCCACCATTTAAAGTCATCAAAAGTTGATGTAACTTATTCATCCAATTTCATGGTTAACTTTTATCATCTATGAATATCTTAAATCATACAATACCACGTTATATGTGCAAAGCCTACATATCACCACTGAAGTGGCCTAGCTAGGTTTCGGGACCTGCCCCCAAGGTGAGACTCTACATGACCCGATCTTTGTATGGCATTATGCACTATCATATCATTCTAAACGGGGCTTGGAATCCGTTTGGTATCCACTATCATTTAGATATTTCACTTCTATAGGTATTCTTTTCATCGGTTTACTGTTTACGTTCATTATGATCCACTCATCTGTTAGATATGTATGCCCTAAGAAGTAAAAATTTTTGGAGACATTTTTATCAATAAAGAATTTATTCATTTATATATACCAAATCTTGTCCTCTTTACGTTTATATTTTTTGAATGTATGTTAAGCAAACAGTAGTCTGAGACTGTCAGTCTAAACCTTTAAGAATTGGGCATATGATGGATTGATTATGCGGAAGACACGATTCTTAGGGTGACGGTCTAAAACATATGATCCGCAATCGAGGGAATAAAGTTGGGCACTTTATTCATGTAAAGATTGTTATGTTATCTATATCCCTTATGGGAGATGGTATGCCTTGACCATCGGAGTTGGACTCCGTGAATAGAAACATTGGCACATTGTCATAGGTGACGATGTGTTGGATCGAGACATAAAGTGAATTGATTTGGATTAATAATTCTGTCTCAGCAAATCGATTCACTTTAGACAGTCATTTGTATTGTATCTTAATCCTGAGATGAATAGTGGGCCCGTTGTTTTGACTTGTATCTTTTGATGTGCCAAAGGGTGACACCCACATCTCAATAGTGGTATGCATACCGGTACGTTGGAGACATGACTCTTAATAGCATAGACTAGTTATTCATAGATATGGAATCCATAGCTCCTCTTTAGGAGTAATGATATCCTCTTATATACGTTGTCCTGTAATTGAAAAACTGGAGCACTCAACCATTTGGATACATAGGTGTAACCGAATGGTATACTATCTTTGGATGGTAAGTTTTCTAATGTTGAGACAATGGAACGTAAGATAAAAATAATCAGGAAGATAAGATAGAACTTGTCCTTAAGCTAATTATGGATTATCATATGGGGATATGATATACTTTGATATGTCATGGAGACTTAGCTATACGGGCTTCGTAATTCTATAAAGTTCGAGAGTGCAGCTCCAAGCTTTTAGTGGAGAAGCGTTAGAGTTGATAATTGTGAAATGTATATCTGGGATATTGGGTTTCATAATTATTGAGAGCTTGAACTTTATAGGTCCATTTTCGTCCCCTTTGCTAGCTCACAAAATCCTGTAATGATACGGCGTGTTTTTTCAATAATTGGTGATTTATGTCAGATTTATCGGATTGATTTAAAATTTAAAAGAATCAAATAATTCATGTCTGTTTATTGGTTGAATTAATTTTATAATAAAATTAATTAAAGATAAACTTGTTGAATTATTGGGATCGGATAATTCTTGTCTGTTTATCGGTTGATTTAATTGGATAAATTAAATCAAGATAAACTTGTAGAATTATTGTGAATTGATTTATTTTCTTAGAGATTATCTTGATAAAGTTTGTTTTGATCAGATAACTTCTCTATTGGGTTATTTGATTCAACACTGAGACTTTATCCTATAGAATCTTGGGTGGAAAATAAAAGATTTACGAAGATATTTACACAGCAGTTTGGCTGGCCGATCTACGTGTTTGGCCTACCGATGGGGCCTGTTCGGCCTGCCGATCAGCGAGAGATAAGATTACGCATTTTCACGCAGATCTTATCAGATCTTGATTCGAACATGATTTTGTTTCGGGTTTTTGAGACCTAATCTGATAAGGACTGACCCTAGGATCAATCGCTATATAAAGGGAGTAAGTCTCATGAGTTACTCCGATCAATTGAGAGATTAAGAGTGATACTCTTCTAGTGAGCATCTGAAAACTCCCTGAGAGCTTTTGTTCACAAATCACGAACATTAGTTTTGGGTTCTCTCGATTGGTTGGAAGTAGAGTCACCAGTGGAAGAGCTGTACGTGTGAGCCCACACTTACTCCGGTCGTGGATAGAGAATAGCAAAGAAGACCAGTTGGTTGAGGCTCTTCTGGAACGTTACTTCTCTTCACAGATTGCGGAGGTTCTTCCCCCCACAAAGGTTAGTAAGATTTGTTTAATTTATACATATAGCATGTCAAACTTGTGTTTTGAAAATACTCTGATGTTAAAATTTTTTTAAAAAATTCCCGTTGCGCACCTCACACTATTTTTTCCAACAATTGGTATCAGAGCCAAGGTTTTTACATAAATTTACAAGTTTGTGATCATACTGTATGTATAAATTTTGTGATCTTAATCTCTCCTATGCTTGAATTTAATTTTACAAAGAGAGTTGGCACTCTAGGTTTCTATATTATTATATGTTGTCATGGATTATGTGGTGAATGTTCATTAATTAATTATGGTTGATTAAATTGTTATTTAATTTTTTATTAATTAATTAATTTATGCCAGTTATGGTTCCTTAGAGGTTAGAATGCGTATCTAGGTTTTTCATGTAATTAGATGGCGGACTATCATCTCCGTCTAGGAATTGTTATTTAATTTTAAATTTGTAAGAATTTTGTAATTAAATAATTATTCAGAGAAGAGGATCAAGAAGTCGGATCTAGAAGATCGATGATGGCGCACCCAGGTATTTCCTGTGTCTCTAATTTTATGATTTTAAGTTGTTAAAAATAAAATTGATGAATTGCATTAAAATTATATTTTCTGGAATGGAGATTTCTGCTCAGTCGGCATGCCAAACCATCAGTTCGGCAGGCCGATGGTCACAGATCGGCAAGCCAAACGTGTGGTTAGGCAGGCCGACAGTGGGGTATAAATAGGCTGGCTCTGCAGGCAGGCCGAACTTTCATGGGTCGACAGGCCGATCTTTTTGATCTGCAGCCGATGAAGCTGTTGGAAAAAACAGTGTGAGGTGCACAGCAGAAATTTTAAAAATTTTAACATCAAAGTATTTTCCCAAAACACAAGTTTGACACGCCATATGTATAAATTAAACATATCTTACTAACCTTTATGTGTCGAAGAACCTCTGCAACCCGTGAAGAGAAGTAACGTTCTATAAGAGCCTCAACCAACTGGTCTTCTTTGCTATTCTCTATCCACGATCGAAGTGAGTGTGGGCTCACACGTACAGCTCTTCCACCGGTGACACTCCTTCCAACCAATCGAGAGAACCCAAAGCTAGCGTTCGTGATTTGTGAACAAAAGCTCTCAGGGAGTTTTCAGATGCTCGCCAGAAGAGTATCACTCTTAATCTCTCAATTGATCTAAGTAACTCATGAGACTTACTCCCTTTATATAGCGATTGGTCCTGGGGTCAATCCTTATCAGATTAGGTCTCAAAAACTTGAAACAGAATCAAGTTCGGATCAATATCTGATAAGATCCACGTGAAAACGCGTAATCTTATCTATCGCTGATTGGTAGGCCGAACACGTAGATCCGCAGTCTGAACTGTCGTGTAAATATCTCCACGAATCTTTTATTTTTCACCCAAGATTCTATAGGATAAAGTCTCAGTTTTGATTCAAATAACCCAATAGAGGAGTTATCTGATCAAAACAAACTTTATCAGATAATCTCTAAGAAAATAAATAAATTCACAGTAATTCTACAAGTTTATCTCGATTTAAGTTATCCAATTAAATCAACCAATAAACATACAAGAATTATCCTATCCCCATAATTCAACAAGTTTATCTTAAATTAATTTTATTACAAAATTAATTTAACCAAAAAACAGACATGAACTATTTGATTTTTTTCAAATTTTAAACAAATTGGATAAATCCGACATAAGTCACCAATTATTGAAAAAACACGCCATATCGTTACAGGATTTTGTGAGCTAGCAAAAGGGACCAAAATACACCTATAAAGTTCAAGCTCTCGATAATTATGAAACCCAATATCCTAGATATACATTTCACAATTATCAACTCCAATGCTACTCCACTAAAAGCTTGGAGCTGCACTCTCGAACTTTATAGAATTACGAAGCCCATATAGCTAAGTCTCCATGACATATCAAAGTGCATCGTATCCCCATATGATAATCCATAATCAGCTTAAGGACAAGTTCTATCTTACCTTCCCGATTATTTTTATCTTACGTTCTATTATCTCACCATTAGAAAACTTACCATCCAAAGATAGTATACCATCTGGTTACACCTCTATATCCAATTGGTTGAGTGCTCTAGTTTTCCAATTACAGGATAACGCATATAAGAAGATATCATTACTCCTAAAGAGGAGCTATGGATTCCATATCTATGAATAACAAGTCTACGCTATCAAGAGTCATGCCTCCAACGTACCGGCATGCATACCACTATTGAGATGTGGGAGTCACCCTTTGGTACATCAAAAGACACAAGTCGTGACAACGGACCCACTATCCATCTTAGGATTAAGATACTACACAAATGATTGTCTAAAGTGAATCGATTTTCCAAGACAGAATTATTAATCCAAATCAATTCACTTTGTGTCCTGATCCAACACATCGTCACCTATGACAACGTGCTAATGTTTCTATTCACGGAGTCCAACTCCGATGGTCAAGACAAACCATCTCGCAATAGAGATATAGACAACATAACAATCTTTGCATGAATAAAGCACCCAACTTTATTCCCTCGATTGCGGATCATATGTTTTAGACCGTCACCTTAAGAATCTTGTCTACCGCATAATCCGTCCATCATATGCCCAATTCTTAAAGGTTTAGACCGATAGTCGCAGACTACTGTTTGCTTAACTACATTCAACAAATATGAACGCAAAGAGGAAAAGATTTGGTATATGTAAATAAATAAATTCTTTATTGATAAAAATATCTCCAAAAACGTATTACATTTTTAACTCCTTAGGGCATACATATCTAACAATCTCCCTCTTGCACTAAGTGAGTAAATACAACAAATCTCGCATCCCTATAGCTTCCACATGTTTCTCGTAGACTCTCCATGTAAGTGTCTTCGTAAATGGATCTGCTAAATTGTCCTCTGATGCGATCTTGCACACCGTGACATGCCCGCCCTCAACGAAGTCCTTCATCACATGATACTTCCGATCAATATGTTTACTCTTTTTGTGAAATCTTGGTTCCTTAGCATTAGCTACTGCTGCACTGTTATCACAATACAGTGATACCGCCTCATCCATGCCAGGAACAACCTCAAGATCCCCAAGGAACTTGCAGAGCCACACTACTTCTTTCGAAGCATCACTAGCTGCCACATACTCGGCCTCCATTGTTGAATCTGAAGTGCAATTTTGTTTCGCACTTCTCCAACTGATGGCACTGCCACCCAGAGTAAACCCAAACACCGAAGTCGATTTCCTAGAATCTAGACAGGATTAAAAATCTAAATCAGTATATCCTAGAGGAATCAGGTCCTCACCCAAATATACTAGCATATACCCTCAAGTCCTTCACAGGTACTTAAAAATATGCTTTAACGCAACCCAGTGGTTCCGTCCTAGATCCGCCTGAAATCGACTTACAATCCCGACCGCATAGCTAATATCCGGTCGTGTGCAAAGCATGGCATACATGGGACTACCCACTACTGAAGCATAAGGCACCTTCTTCATGTATTCTCTTTCTTCATAAGACTTTGGAGAGTCTTTCTTAGAAAGAGTAATTCTAGACCTATATGGTTGCCTACCTTTTCTTGGAATCCTGCATTGCAAACCTCTTGAGAATTTTATCTATGTCGCCAGCTTGTGACAAAGCTATCATTTTGTTCTTCCTATCCCGAAAGATCTAGATACCGAGAACAAAATTAGCCTCACCAAAGTCTTTCATGTCAAACTGCTTGGTCAACCATAATTTGACCGATGACAACGCCCCAACGTCATTGCCAATTAGCAGAATGTCATCTACATAGAGTAGTAGAAAAACCACCTTCCCATCCTTTATGTGTTTATAAACACATGGTTCATCCACATTTTGTGAGAACCCATAAGTCTTGATCACCTGATCAAATCTTATGTTCCAAGAACGAGAAGCCTGCTTAAGTCCATAAATTGACTTTAGCAGCTTACAAACCTGTAACGCCCCTATATGGGGGTTAACAGTTTTTAATGAGATAAAATAAAAATAAATAATAAAAGTAAAACCTTAAAAATAAAATTTGCCCGGGACTTAAATGAAAACTCCCAACTCAAAAATAAAAATATAAACAACAAATAAACCACAGTTTTAATGTAGCACCTTAAATTTAATAATATAAACTGTTGTCATCATCATTTTAACCCTCAACACATTATAATACAGTCACAGAAAGTAACAATTAATGCTTACATTATCATGAAGAACATTCTCAATGATTGAAGCAGTCCCAATGTAATATAGTTACATCACTTCCTCAACTATATTTCTCGTAGCCACCTCACACTTAGTGAGTCCTGAAAAGATATAAACATAAGGGAATGAGCAACACTATGCTCAGTAGAGAAAGCCATTACCCACCTTTAGGTTTTTATCATTACCACATTAAAATCTGCATGGTTAGTAAGTTACATCATATTCCAGATTATGAGGTTTATTATGATCACATCTTATGGATACCGTAGTTAATCGTTACCAAGTGTCATAATTACACATTTATACAAATATTACCAATCATCATTGTTCCTAGGTATCCATATTAAATTGAGTATCACTCAACTCATCGAAACCCAAATGGGCACACTTGATCACCCTATAAACATTCCAAGGGTGTTCCGGTGAGGGGACATCAAGCCCCGAGTCCTCACCAAGTCGATTCCTGTACAGTGTGTTCTGGGACTTTCAACCCAAGGAAGCGTCATCGCCTTCCCCCTATTTTACCTTTTAGGGTATTCATGCCCAAGGACGTAACCGTCGCTCTCTTCATGTCTCACAATTTCTCTATATTGAATCATTATCAATAGAGTTAGTTTTCTTAACCATGCTTCTCAATTTATAACATGTGTCAATTCATTATGTTCCTCGCCGTACAATACAAGACGAGTCCATGTCATAGTTTCATATGTGATACTCATATAATATTAGTTCAACATAGATATATATATTGCGGCAAAACAATCAATTTTAATTCTATAAAAACCTCACAGAAGATGAGTAATAGAATCCCTACCTTTCAAGCTTATCAACAATCTTTTAATCCTGGAATCAATTAACGTTAGCTCCATACTCCCTTGATCCTAAGGCGTGCATAAGGACAATTAAAACTAAAGCACAACATACAACTACATTCATAAATAAATCATGTGTAAACCTATCTTACTAGTATGCCATTAAAGCTTTTATATAAATCTCTTTTGAATACCACAGTAAACAATTTTTGTCTTAACACAATATAAAATGTGAACAAGTAATCTATATGTTTTAGTCCCTAATAAGATTCATCAATCACTTAGGATAATATTGGAAAGGTTGCAAGACATTAAAGAATTAGGTGGTGAGCAAAGATGGGTTCTTGGTTCAGGTTAGCAGCTGGTATACCATAACAAACTGGCAGATTTACTAGTTTTCAATACAAAAATTGAATAATTCTTAGAAAATAAAATACAACTCCGATTTAGGTTTATGATAGCTCGTTAGAAAGCCAAGGATGCTACTTTTCAAATATGCAAACCAATTCATAAAATTCATTTTAATTTAATCTTAGAATTTCAAGAAATAACCACTGCCCATAGAGGTATTACAAAGTTTAACAATATAAATTTTCTGTCTAGGGCATATACACTTAGACTTCATACATATGCTCCAAAATAGCAACAAACATATACTTAGGTTTAAGAACGCAAATTTGAATAATCCTTTAGTATAAAAGAAAATTTATAAATGAAAGACTAAATTTGTTCATAAGATTCTAACCTCGGATTATGGTTAGTTGGAAGCTTGAAATGGCTTCAAAACAGGTTCCTTTACTTCGGTATGACTGAAATTCTTGCTCAAATGGAGGTGATGGTGGCTGATTTTTATGGCTGCCTTGAAGAAGTTCTCTAAGAATTTTGCTTCAGCAAAGAAATGAGAAGAAGAGTGTGGGAACCGTGGAAGAGAAAGGAAGAAAAGATGAAGTCTTTGAAGAGAAGTGATAGAAACAATTATAGAGGAGACATGTTGAAGCATGTCACGGAGGAAATAAAGAAAATGAGGGTCAAGAGTAGTTGGAAAAGATATCCTTATGTCTCATCTAAAGACTTTAACACACATAATGCCAATATGACATTTTTGAGATTTATTAGAAGTTCTAAGGCTTTTTAGTAATCATACTAAATAAATATAGGAGAATTTTAGAAAATTTAAAAATAGATAAAAATAAATATTATAAAATAAATTTAAATGAAGCAATTTTTTTTTATACACTAAAAATTAATTTAATTACCTCAATACCCGTTAGGAGAATAACGGGTGTCACACCCTCCTGACCCATGACCTTGAACCCGTATGGCTGTTCCATATAAATGGACTCATCAAGATAGCTATTTAGAAAAGCCGTCTTGACGTCCATCTGCCAAATCTCATAGTTGAGAGCGACAGCTATGGATAAGAGAATCCGGATGGACTTAAGCATGGCTACAGGCAAAAAGGTTTCCTCATAATCGATTCCTTCCTTTTTCGTATAACCCTTAGCTACTAGTCTAGCCTTAAAGGTTTCAACCTTTCCATCCACTCCTCTTTTCCTCTTGTAGATCCACTTACACCCTATGGGTTTTACCCCTTCGGGAAGATCCATAAGCTCCCAGACCTGATTAGTCTCCATAGACTTCATCTCTATGTTCATGGCCTCTGTGTAGAGTTTTGAATCAACATCCTCCATAGCTTCTGCGTATATATAAGGATCCCTATCAAGTTCATCCGGTTCAGCCAAGAAGACCTCCGCATTGAACATATACCTCTTAGGTTGACGCCCGATCCTCCCACTACGCCGAAGCCCCTGAGATTGTTGTTCAAGTTTGTTTGGTTTTTCTACACTGATCGAAACGGTTTCATTTAGAGCCTACGGAGTGATTTTATCACTCCTTAACTCCTCAAGCACCACTTTGCTTCGAGGTTTAAAGTCGTCCATGTAACTCTCCTCAAGGAAAGTTGCATTAGTAAAAACCACGGCTTTATTTTCCTTTGGGTTATAAAAATAACCCCTTTTAGTCCCTTTTGGATATCCTACAAACACGCACACTTCCAAACGTGCTTCTAACTTATTCGGATCCTTAAACAGGACATGAGCCGGACATCCCCATATGCGAATATGGTTTAAGGATGTCTTCCTTCTTGTCCACAACTCGTGAGAAGTTTTAGGGACCGATTTTGAAGGCACATTGTTCAAAAGATAACATGCAGTTTGTAGTGCATATCCCCAAAAGGATAAAGGTAATGATGAATAACTCATCATGGACCTGACCATGTCCAACAAAGTCCTATTTCTTCTCTCAGCTACACCATTCTGTTGCGGAGTGCCCGACGCAGTCAAATGGGATAAAATCCCATTCTCTAGCAAGCGTCCCAAGAACTCATCAGAAAGGTATTCTCCACCTCGATCGGATCGAAGTGCCTTTATGGGTCTACCCAATTGCTTTTCCACTTCAGCCCAAAACTCCCTGAACTTGTCAAAAGTTTCACTTTTGTGGTGCATCAGGCACACATACCCATATCTTGAGTAATCATCAATAAAAGTAACGAAGTACTCATACCCTCCTCGTGCCCGGATGTTCATTGGTCCGCAAACATCATTATGCACAAGTTCTAGAACCCCTTCGGCCCTATTGCCTTTAGACCCATATGGTCTTTTGGTCATTTTACCCTCCAAACAAGATTCACATTGAGGTATAGATTCCACCTTTAAGTGACTTAAAGGTCCATCCCTTACCAACCTTTGAATCCTATTCTAGTTAATGTGACCAAGGCACAAATGCCAAAGATAAGTCTTATTAGAGTGAGAAGTTTTAAGTCTTTTAGAGTTATTATCATTCATCTCAGCATTAAGCAATAAGTCCATCTTAGGTTTGATAAAATATAGATTATTTTGCATCCATCCAGAACAGATAAAAGATTTATTTTTACAAATCACCACTTTTTCATTAAAAGATACCACGTAGGAGTCTTTAAATAAACAAGATGCAGAAATTAAATTCCTTTTAAATTTAGGAACATAAAAACAATCTTGCAAAAATAAATTCCTATAGTTATCAAAGTAAAGATGGACGTCTCCCACTGCTTCCGTTGAGACCAAGGATCCATCGCCCATCTAAAGCGTGAAGTCTTCATGTAACAGACTTCTTGTTTCTTTGAACCCCTGTAGAGAAACACAAACATGATTAGTTGCACCAGAATTTATGACCAAAATGTCACTGGATTCCTCAACCAAACAAGTTTCTAAATATAGAAGATCACACCTACCTCCTTTTGAAAAGAAGTCCTTGCAATGCTTCTTAATATGCCCGACCTTTCCATAGAAGAAGCATTTAAGCTTCTTTGGGTTCTTCTTCTTCTTCATCTTGCTTTTGGTATTAGCAAGAACAGAAGACTTCCTATTCTTGGCCCGTTGCTTCTTTCCATCCCTAGAGTTAGAATTGGAACCAGAAGAAACTACCATGTTGGCCTCTCCACCCGCAAGAGACTCCCTGATCAGCAGTTCAAACTCCTACAACTGTTTCATCAGTTCTATCAAGGTCATATCCCGTCTATTGCTCAAATTAAATATAGCTCTAAATAGAATAAATTCCTTAGATAGAGTCTCAAAGACCATAGTCATCTGAGTTTTAGCATCGATGTCAACTCCATTGGTTTGAGCTTCAGCGAGGTAACCCATGACCAACATCATATGCTCCTTTACAGATGTCCCTAGTCTCTATCTATAATTTAAGAGTTTCTAAAGCGCCCCTTGCCGCTTTGTTATGGCCTAGCCTCCAAACATGCCCTCAAGATTATCCAAGATCTGCTTCACAGTCTCATAATCTTGATGTTAAGCCTGCAGCACATTATTAATGCTGGCCATAACATAGCAGCGGGCCTGATCATTAGCATCTCTTCAGCAGTCATACGCTTGGAATTGCTCATTAGATGAGTCTCTTGTAGGCTTGGGAGGACAAGGGGTTGTCAGAACGTATTTTAGTTTCTCAAAGGACAGGACGATATCCAGGTTCCGTTTTCAATCATTATAATTCTCACCAGTTAACAAGTTTTTGTCAAGTATCAATGATAAAGCATTTTTATACATTTTTAATCTACAATAAAGAATCACATACCAAACATTAGCAAACATATCATAATAATTTAGTAAGATAACACAATCATGTAAAATTATACAAATGTGTTTATGTGTCAAAACCTTGAAAATATCACAACCTTACAATGATAATTCCCAACTCATAATTCAATAAGCTCCTAGTGGAGTCATGCCAAATTCATTCAGGAACATGGATCCCCTCTTGATTAATATATGCCATCCAGGACTCATATGATCCAGCATATATTAATAGTCGTTCCTTTGGCCATTAATTTTATTAACAGAGCTCCTAGGGGAGGTTAATAATAAAATTAACGTGAGTGCATAACCATCGTTTCAATATTTTATTCATGATTTATAATCACCACCTGGGGGTGTGCAACCATAAATCATGCTAAAATACCTTATCCTCTCAGAGATCCAATCTGGTACATGATAGAAATCCTTTCCTAGGGGTCAGGACCACCATGTTTTTCCTATGGACCAACGATGGAGGCCTTAGGTTCTCTCTTCAAAAACCTTCTCCCACTCAATCTTTTGAAGTCAAGGTTTTATTTTAAAATTATGCATGAACAATTTTAATATGAGCGGCACTTCCTATTCTATATGACATGTTATCAACATACATGGCAAATCATATTATAATGCAGACAAGCAAAGCTACAGGCAAAATAATAATAACCGTAACATTATGGCTCCATCCTAGAGAATAGAAAACTAAGATTACAAGAGAATAATCAAGACATAAATCGATTCTTCATCCTTGAATCCTCAACTTGTATCCTTCCTCACATAATTCTCATCTTTAAGTCTTCAATCCCATATGAATCAAATACTTCATATTTCCGGTCATATCCAAATTTAATGTTTCTCAGAATCGTTTCAAAAATAAAATTGAAACTGTACTGGCAAAATTGCACCTTTTTTGAAAATTTTCTAGCTTTCGGACGGCAGGCCAATCTGGGTGATTGGCCTGCCGTTCATGCTTCATCGGCTTGCCGATCTAACAGATCGGCCATGAAAGTTCAGCATGTCGAACTAGAAGTTCGGCCTGCCGATAGAGCTAGCCTATTTTTGCCCCACTGTCGGCCTGCTGAACCACACATTTGGCCTGCGATCTGTGACCATCGGCCTACCGAATTGAAGGTTCGGCATGCCGACCGAGCAGAAATCTCCATTCCAAAAAATACAATTTTAATGCAATTCATCAATTTTATTTTTAACAATTCAAAAACATAAAATTAGAGACACAAGAAATACCTGGGTACGCCATCATCGATCTTTTAGATCCGACTTCTCGATCCGTCTTCTCCGAATAATTATTTAATTACAAAATTCTTACAAATTTAAAATTAAATAACAATTCCTAGACGGAGATGATAGTCCACTATCTAATTACGTGAAAAACCTAGATACATATTCTAACCTCTAAGGAACCATAACCGGCATAAATTAATTAATTAATAAATAATTAAATAACAATTTAATCAACCATAATTAATTAATGAACATTCACCACATAATCTATGACAACATATAATTATATAGAAACCTAGAGTGCCAACTCTATTTGTAAAATTAAATTCAAGCATTGGAGAGATTAAGATCACAAAATTTATACATACAGTATGATCACAAACTTGTAAATTTATGTGAAAACCTTAGCTCTGATACCAATTGTTGGAAAAAACAGTGTGAGATGCGCAGTGAAAATTATAAAAATTTTAACATCAGAGTATTTTTCTAAAACACAAGTTTGACATGCCATATGTATAAATGAAACAGATCTTACTAACCTTTATGTACCGAAGAACTTCCGCAACCTGTGAAGAGAGGTAACGTTCCAGAAGAGCCTCAATCAACTGGTCTTCTTTGCTATTCTCTATCCACGATCGGAGTGAGTGTGGGCTCACACGTATAGCTCTTCCATCGGTGACTCTGCTTCCAACCAATCAAGAGAACCCAAAGCTAGTATTTGTGATTTGTGAACAAAAGCTCTCAAGGAGTTTTCAGATGCTCACCAGAAGAGTATCACTCTTAATCTCTCAATTGATCTGAGTAACTCATGAGACTTACTCCCTTTATATAGCGATTGGTCCTGGGGTCAGTCCTTATTAGATTAGGTCTCAAAAACTCGAAACAGAATCAAGTTCGGATCAATATCTGATAAGATCTGCATGAAAACGCATAATCTTATCTATCGCTGATCGGTAGGCCGAACAGGCTCCATCGGCAAGCCGAACTGTCGCATAAATATCTCCATAAATCTTTTATTTTTTGCCCAAGATTCTATAGGATAAAGTCTCAGTTTTGATTTAAATAACCCAATAGAGGAGTTATCTGATCAAAACAAACTTTATCAAGATAATCTCTAAGAAAATAAATCAATTCACAATAATTCTACAAGTTTATCTTGATTTAATTTATCCAATTAAATCAACCGATAAACAGACAAGAATTATTCTATCCCCATAATTCAACAAGTTTATCTTAAATTAATTTTATTACAAAATTAATTTAACCAATAAACAGACATGAATTATTTGATTCTTACAAATTTTAAACTAATCCGATAAATCCGACATAAGTCAACAATTATTGAAAAAGCACATCGTATCGTTACAAGATTTTGTGAGCTAACAAAGGGGATCAAAATGGACCTATAAAGTTCAAGCTCTTGATAATTATGAAACCCAATATCCTAGATATACATTTCACAATTATCAACTCCAACACTACTCCACTAAAAGCTCGGAGCTGCACTCTCGAACTTTATAGAATTACGAAGCCCATATAGCTAAGTCTCCATGACATATCAAAGTGTATCGTATCCCCATATGATAATCCATAATTAGCTTAAGGACAAGTTCTGTCTTACCTTCCCGATTATTTTTATCTTACGTTCCATTATCTCACCATTAGAAAACTTACCATCCAAAGATAATATACTATTCGGTTACACCTATGTATCCAAATGGTTAAGCGCTCCAGTTTTTCAATTACAGGATAACGCATATAAGAGGATATCATTACTCCTAAAGAGGAGCTATGGATTCCATATCTATGAATAACAAGTCTACGCTATCAAGAGTCATGCCTCTAACGTACCGGCATACATACCACTATTGAGATGTGGGAGTCACCCTTTGGTACATCAAAAGACATAAGTCGAGACAACGGGCCCACTATCCATCTCAGGATTAAGATACAACACAAATGATTATCTAAAGTGAATCGATTTGCCAAGACAGAATTACTAATCCAAATAAATTCACTTTGTGTCCCGTTCCAACACATCGTCACCTATGACAACGTGCCAATGTTTCTATTCACGAAGTCCAACTTCGATGGTCAAGACAAACCATCAACCAATAGGGATATAGACAACATAACAATCTTTGTATGACTAAAGCGCCCAACTTTATTCCCTCAATTGCGGATCATATGTTTTAGACCGTCACCTTAAGAATCGTGTCTACCGTATAATCAATCCATCATATGCCCAATTCTTAAAGGTTTAGATCAATAGTCTCAGACTACTGTTTACTTAACATACAGTCAACAAATATGAACGTGAAGAGGACAAGATTTGGTATATGTAAATAAATAAATTCTTTATTGATAAAAATGTCTCCAAAAACGTATTATATTTTTTACTCCTTAGGGCGTACATATCTAACACATCTATGTATTTCTATTGTTATTAAAATCTCATTTTTACCAAGTGTATTCATTTACATTCATTATGTGGTTCATTATGAATATCATTTCATTCAATAGTTTATGAAAACAACTGATGGAACTCTTTTCAACCTTTCATTGAAAACATTTTGAAGAAAATCATTTTGAGGCCAAAACTATTTAAAAACCTAGCTACCAAAGAAAGGGGTAGAAGTCCTACCTTAACATCCTGCACCGACGTTCGGCACTGCAATTTTGATCCGCTATACGTTAGCTTCAAGGAACCACAAACAACCTTAAATATAAACTAGGTTCATCAAGATCTAGCTTAAGATATGCTACACTACTAAGCTATCTCATGGTGTCCTAGTGTGCCATTTAGATCCGTAAAATGATCCTATAAAGTTGAAATCTCAATTCGGGTTTAAAATAGTAAAAATAGGTGAAAAATAGTGATTTTTCATAGAGTTTGGTCGGCCTACCAGTTCCTTTGGTCCGGCTTGCTGAACTACTATGTCCAACCTACCGACCATCTAGGTCTGACCTGCCGAACCTACTATGAGTCTGGCCTATCGATGATATGAATCTGGCCTACCAAACTCATGAAGTTTGGCATGTAGAACTGGGAAAAATCTAAAAATTTTCAGACTCGGGTCTCGGCGTCCCTGAGCCCAAATTCTCATTCCCAACCTGTTTTCTCAATTCTCAGGCATGGAAAACATGTATAAATGATAGAAAAACACAATAAAACACTTTAAACTAATTTAAACAAGATTTGCATGAAAAATTTCAAAGAAATCTGAAAATGAGAAAAATAGAGAAAAGTATAAAAACTTGATTTAAATTCATTTTTCATCAAACTAAGCCTAGATTCTAGATGTTTTTAGCTCTATAACTTAGGTTTAAAGTTTCCTAAGCTCACAAAACTTAGATTGGAACATTTATAGAAATCTCAAAACAAAATTCCAAAGTTTTAGAGAAATGAATCTAACCTTGAATTGGACTTCTTTTAGGAAGATTTGGAGCTTGAATCCTCGTTCCTTAGCTCCAATCAAGCAAGAGGAAGACTTGGGCTTGAAGTTCTTAAATCAAACTTTGAAAGAGAAACGAGAGAGAGTGTGATAGCGTGAAAGAGAGAGAGAGGGAGACGAGAGAGTGAGAGAGAAACTCTGAGAGAGAGAGGGATAAATAGACAGGGAAAGGGGTTTTGCTCAAGTAAAACCATAACCTCAGCACATGGTTTTTCTATGTAGGATATGTTAGGCATTTGACAAATTGTTTCGTTTCAAATTCAAAATAACATATGTAAAAATAATTAAAAGTGATTAAAAATAATTGTACGTAAAATTAATTTAAAAATATTACAAAATAGTTAAATTAAGTTCAAATTATATTATGGCACACTAATACATCATTTTACACTCTAATAACACTTAATTAGATTTGGGGTGTTACAGTACCAGCAGGGAGGTACATTTCCTACCCTATTTATAAGAAATTCTCAAATCAGCCAGTCATTTTTTGCTGCAGCCATGTGGTTCCCCTTGAGAGGGGTTAACTTCTTGTGTATATTCTATTGAAAAAATGCAACATCACCTTATTTTTTTCACTCCCCCACTCGTCTTCCTTTTCGAAAACAAAATCTTAGCATAGGGAAAACTTGTACAAAACCATTTATTTCATCAAGCCATTGAACAAATCAAGCTCAAAAATCAGATTGAGGAGTCAGATCAAGAAAATTCCTGTGAATTCATGAAATTTGGATAGAGACGAACGAATGATTAGACAGATACCTTGCAAGTGAGCTTTGGGTAGATGTGATGAAAATAGTAAATATGTTTCTAAAAGAGGTAGGATATCAGAACCCTTTCCTTGTTAGCTAGTTTTTGTTTTCAAATGTTTAAAACAAAAATGTGTTTTTTAGTAAAAAGAATTCGTAAAATATTGTTAATTTGGAAAATATAATTTCACATAAATTAATCCTCCCTGGGTTAGAAAATATAAAAAAGGAAAGCATTTTATTCTTTTTAAAGAGGACTTTGGTAATTGTATCTTTTAAAAAAGCTTATGCATTTGAATTGTATACCAATTATGGACTCAAACTTATCGAAAATAAATACTTTTGATATGAAAATATTTTTCATAGTTTTGGAAAAGGATGTAAGGTATTTTAAGTCTATACTTCAATAGGTCATGAAGGGTGCACCTTCCCTATCAGGAAATCGCCTCAGTATTCACTGATGATGGCCCAAGAATATCACATACTATTATAAGCTATAGTAGGGACAGAGATTGTATTGTTAGCATTATTTATCTATTTTTATTAGGGCATGTTTATTATTTTTTGCATTATTTATTAATTATTATCTATCAGTATAATTTACTTTTGAAGGTTGTTTAAAGTTGTATTTAAGTAGTTTTGAGTTTTAAATTACTATATCTTGCTGAACCTTACGTTGATCTTTAGCTTTATGTTTCCCCCTCCCCAGGCAGCTAGGGATTGGAAGGGGTCAGTACGTCAAGCAGTATTAGAGACTCGAAACCATTTTGGTTGATTTGTGTGGTATTGTTTAATTCCAGTTTTAAAGTACTTACAAAAACTATAAAGTATGAGTTTTTCCTAGGTATTTGTTTTTACTTTTGAGGAACAATTGTATTTGAACAATTTTATTATTGTTTTTTGGACTCTTAAGCCCTTGCAAGGTGGCTTTTTTATTATTATTGATTGATTTTTAAGGTGATTCCTTGGATTTACCGGATTATAAAAATACGGGGTTTTTTTACATTATTATTTAATTAGCCGCAACTCCAGTTTTTTGGGGCGTTATATAAATTATGTCTCCAAAATACCGAAATAAATCTTTTGTTTATCGAACTTCATGCCTTTGGCATATCAAAAAAATAACCTATAAACAAGAGATGAATCCACTTCAGGATTAAAGCCATATGTAAATGATTGTCAAAGTGAATTAACTTTAATAAACAAAATTATTATTAAATCATATACACTTTAGATCCAATCTAAATATGACCACCATTAGGTCTAAAAAGGTCTCTACTATGGAGTCAACTTGCTCTGATGATCAAGATAAAATCTCCCTCCAATTGGACGTAGATGCCCATTGCACTCTTATTAAAAATAAAGTATCCAACTATATTCCAGAGACAGCAAACTACATGTTGAGCTTATTAATCATGCACTTGTATTTTTCTGCATATAACTCCATATCGATACAACTCCAAGATTTAGTTCTAATAGTCATAAAAAACTGTTTGCTTAATATACAATCAACAATAGATATATAAAGTGAAAATCATTACAAATACATAAAATGATAACATTCTTATTTAATTAACCAAAAACGTTATAAATACAAATAAAATATTTATTTCTTGGAGCACAAATAAGTTCTACCCAAGGAGTTAAATATAAGACAATTTGTAGGCTTATAAACCCTTGGTCCCTCTGTCACGCCCCGGAGTAAGGGAGGTGACGTGGCGGATTATTTAGATTAATTAAATAAGAATTTGATTAAAATCAATGGTTTAAGAATCAAATTAAGTAAGGAATAAGAAGTTTTTCCACCACAATTTATAAAAGAATTTATAAATATTAGGCAAAGGATAAAATTAAATAAAAACCACGAATATGGGTTCCACACCCACAACTTGTGCACACACATGGTACTGACAATATCATAAATACAATCACAGTCCAGATACAAATAAAATTAAATCTTACATGCCTTGATTAAAGAATACAAAATATAAATCAATCCTCCTATTGCTCCTAAGTTCGGTCCGAAGAATCCTCTCCAAACCTAAATGGGAAACCACCTAGAGGGGGAAATTTAAAACAATAAAATGTGAGCGAAAGGCTCAGTAGGACTATGTTTTATAAAATGATTTAATTTAAAGAAGCAGTTCATTGTTAGGAGTACTCAAAAGAAAACTTAAATAAATAAATAAATAAATACATAACTTGAGTAGAGCCGCTCTGACACAGAACAGTCTACTCGTACAATCGAAAACACCATTTTTCTTTTACCTAGGCAAACCATGATATCACCACCGTAGTGGCCCAGTTGGGTTTCGGGACCTGCCCCCAAGGTCGATCGCTACACGACCCGATCGCTGATATGGCATCATGCCTATGTGTTTATTATCATTATCATTCAAAACCCAATTACCGAGTGTTGTCAACTACATTTATTATGAAATTCATTTCAGATCACGGTATATTAAAATATAGCCGATAAATTCATTTTCAAACAACCTTTGAAAACATTTTGATAGAAATCCTTTTCAAAGCCAAATCATTTCAAAACCAGGCTACCAAAGAAATAGGATAGAAGTCCTACCTCAATACTCGTGCCGGTGCCCCACACCGTAATCTCGGTCCGCTATACGTTAGCTCCACGGAACCACGAACGATCCTAGATACAAACTAAGTCGATCAATATCTAGTTCGAGACATTCTATGTTACCAAACCATTTTATGATGTCCTAGTGTGCCATTTGTATCATTAAAATCATTCTACAAGGTTGGGATTTAAATCACGGTTCAAAACAATGAAAACAGGTAAAAATCACAAAAATTTCCATGCCTCGGTCAGCCTGTCGGACGCCCTGCTTCAGCCGGCCGAACTGTACAGTTCGGCCTGCCGAAAGCAAAGTTCGGTCGGCCGAACACTTCCCCAAGTTTGGCCTGCCGGTCGAAAGAACACCGGCCTGCCGATCATCACTCCGGCCTACCGAACACACAGTTCGGCCTGCTGAACTGGGAAAATCCAAAAATCCCAGCCACGGGTTTCTCGATCCCCAAAATTCAAATCTTGATTCTCACCTGTTTTTCTCAAATCTCAGGCATAGAAAACATTCATAGATGATAGAAAAACATACTAGAACATGTTTGAACTCATTTAAACAAGATTTAAACTCGAAATCCTCAAAAATTCAAAAATAAGAAAATGAGGAGAAAAATGAAAAATCTTGAATTCAATCCGTTTTTCTTCAATCTAAGCTTAGATTGTAGTTGTTCTAAGTTCATTTAACTCAAATCCACGGTTTTCTAAGCTTAAACAAACCGAGATTTCAAAAATACACAAAATTGAAAATTTTGTTAAAAGTTTAGAAATTTCAAATCAAACCTCGAATCGAAGCTTCAATCCGCGTCCTCGGTTGCCGAATCACATCCCCGAGCCTCCTCCTTGCTAACCCAAAGCTTGGACTCGAATTTGGTTTCAAAAATTTTGAGAGAGAATTGAGAGAGAGGGAGATGGCTCACGGTGAAGGAGAGAAGAGAGAGAGAGAATCGGAGAGTGAGGAGAGAGAGAGAAGGGAAGGAAATAAATAATGAAAATCAGTGGGCGGTTTTACTGTGCGAAAACCATGTGCCGCCCACGGTTTTGTAAAATGGAGTATTTTTAACATTTTACAAATTGTTGTGTTTTAGAACTCAAAACATCATTTTAAAACAATAAGAAATCATTTGAATGCATCAATTTAACAAAACAACCAAAAATTCAAAATCCAACCAAATAACCTAATTAATGTTAAAACGTTAATTATGGCACACTAATTCATCATTTGCATTACATTAACATTAAATAAATTTCGGGGCGTTACAACCCTCCACCCCTAAAAAGAAATTTGCCCTCGAAATTTACAACTCATCTCAAAAACAAAACAAATGCGGATACAATTCCCGTATACTCGACTCTAACTCCCAAGTGGCTTCATCAACCCTGTGATGCTGCCACACGACCTTTACCAACGGTATCTCACGACGACGCAAACTAATCACTTTCCGGTCAACAATCTGAATCGGCACTTCTTCGTACGTCGTACCTTCCTGAACCTGCACATCGTGGAATGAAACTATCTTGCCCTGCTCAGGTGGACACTTCCTAAGCATTGACACTTGAAACACATCGTGCACATGAGAAAGTTCGGGCGGAAGATCAAGCCGATAAGTGACCACACCAACACGCTGAGTGATCTCAAACGGCCCAATATATCTCGGTGCGAGCTTCCCACTCACTCCGAACCGCATAGTTCCCTTCCGAGGCGATACCCTCAAGAGAAAGAAATCTCCAACTGCGAACTCTAAAGGTCTACGTCTCCTATCCGTGTAACTCTTCTGCCAACTCTGAGCTGCCTTCAACTAATCTCGAATCACCGCGACTTTCTCGTTGCTATCACGAATCTCATCCGGCCCAAGAATAACCCTATCTTTCGGCTCGGCCCAACACACAGGTGACCGACACGGTCACCCATACAACGCCTCAAATGGTGCCATACCGATACTCGCCTGATAACTATTGTTGTACGCGAACTCTGCCAAATGCAAACATTGCTTCCAATTCTCGCCGAAGTCCAACGCACAAGCTCGCAAGATATCCTCGAGAACCTGAATAACCTGCTCAGACTGCCCATTAGTCAGAGGATGAAACGCCGTACTGAAGTTCAAATCCGTACCTAAAGCCTCCTGAAAACTCCTCCAGTACTTACAATTAAACCTGGTGTCTCGATCAGAGGTGATGAGCAAAGGAACTCCATGCAACCTCACAATGTTCTGCATATACAACTCCCCGAGAACCTTCCTAGAACACGTCGACCTAAAAGGAATGAAATGCGCCGATTTCGTCAACTTGTCGACCACAACCCAAACTACGTCGTGCCGCTGCTCCGTCCTTGGCAAACCTGTGAGAAAATCCATCGTCACATACTCCCATTTCCACCCTGGAATAGGAAGCGGCTGAAGCTGACTAGCAGGCTTCTGATGCTCGACTTTCACCTGAAGACACGTCGAACACTTGGCCACGTACTCTCGAACGTCTTTCTTCATGCCTCTCCACCAATACTGCCTCTTCAAATCACGATACATCTTAGTGCTCCCTGGATGAATAGCGAACTAAGACCTATGAGCTTCATCTAGAACGGCTTTCGTCACCTCGACGATAACTGGAACTGCAAGACGCTCCTGGAAGTACAACGATCCATCTGCATGCACGCTCCATTCCTTGAACTGCTCCCCATTCTGAATCCGTAACCAAATCCCCTGTAAATGCCGATCCTGCCACTGACCTTGCTTCACCATCCGAACAAGAGCTGGAGTCGCTTCCACATGATATAACGAAACTCGATCACAGTCTTCATGATACCGTAGCCGATACTCACTCACTGTCACATCCCTGCTCACTAGTCCTCAAAAATCAAACAAGCTAGAATCCCTGAAGACTTCCTGCTAAGCGCGTCCGCGACCACATTAGCTTTCTCGGGATGATACTGCAATGCGAAATCATAATCCTCCATATACTCTACCCATCTGCGCTGCCTCAGATTGAGATCCCTCTGAGTGAACAGATACCTCAAACTCTTGTGATCGGAGAAGACCTGAAACGATGCTCCATACAAATAACACCTCCAAATCTTCAGCGCGTAAATCACCGCCGCAAGCTCCAAATCATGAGTAGGATAATTCTGCTCATGAGGTCGTAGCTGTCTCGATCCGTACGCAACTACACTCCCATGCTGCATCAACACGTATCCAAGTCCGTGCCCTGAAGCATCCGCATAAACCTGATATGGCTCGTCATTGCTTGGAATAACCAACACTGGAGCTAAAGTCAACCGGTTCTTCAATTCCTGAAAAGCAAGCTCGCAATCTTCATTCCACTCAAACCTGGCATTTTTCTGGATTAATCTCGTAAACGGAGCTGCAATCTTAAAAAAATCCTTTACAAATTTCCTGTAATATCCAGCAAGACCTAAGAAGCTGTGAATTTTCGCTACATTCCTTGGTCGTTCCCATTCCAATATAGCTTCAATCTTAGACGGATCCACAGAAATACCCTGCTCTGAGATGACATGACCCAGAAACTTGACCTCAGTCAACCAGAACTCACACTTTTCCCTCTTAGCATACAACTGGTGCTCCCGCAGAGTCTAAAGCACGATCCGAAGATCTTTCTCATGCTCCTCCCAAGTCTTAGAATACACAAGAATATCATCGATGAACACGATCACGAACTGATCCAGAAACGGCCTGAATACCCTGTTCATCAAATCCATAAAAGTTGAGAGTCCCATCATGCTTCTTAGCAAACAAAACCGGTGCTCCCCACGGGGATGTGCTATTCCAAATATACCCTTTATCAGCAAGCTCCTGAAGTTGCTTCCTCAATTCCTTCATTTCTACCAGCGCCATCCGATAAGGTGCCATAGAAATCGGTGATGTCCCTGGAAACAACTCGATTCCAAACTCAATCTCCCGATTCGGTGGTAATCCTGACAACTCGTCGGGGAAGACATTCTTGAACTCACCAACCACCGGAATCGCTAAACTGCTACTCAAAACATAGGGCTCGCAATCCAGGTTGGCAAGGAAAGCACAACAACCTAGATTCCTTCGCCCTCCTAGACACGACTTCATGAGACGCGCACTCATTAAGCAATCACCACCATCCTGGTAAGTGATCATCGTCCCCCTATCAGACACTAGGGTCACTTTTCTAAGTTGGCAGTCCACGACTGCACTATACCTGGACAACCAGTCCATCCCTAGAATCACATCAGAGGAACTCATAGGGAGTACAATCAAACCACTTTTCAAAATCTTATCACCAATCTTTATTTTACAGGATTTACACATACAATTTACACACACCCGTCCCACGGGAGAAGTTATGACTAGGGGTTCATTAAACTCTTCTATCTCTAATCCCAAGGCATGTACAAAAGAACTCGAAATGAGAGAATGAGAGGCACCGGTATCAAATAAAACACGAGCTAAACATCTAGAAACCAAGATCGTACCATCGACAACCGCGTTACCAGTCTAAGAATCTGACCCTCCAGATGCCATTGCATGAACCAGCACTAGCGCCTTCCCTTTTCCTCTACCGACATTGCTGGGTCCTGGATTACTTGGCCGATGCTGCTGAGATGGAGACGACTGCACACTACCTGTACTCGGCACTCGATACTGACGAACACTGTGCTGAAAATGCTGCGGCTGCTGCCCCCGTGCCGGATATGAGAATTGCTGAGGAGAGAACTGCGGATACTGCAACTGCGGGTAATGCGGAGGCGGAGGTAGGGTTTGAGGCTGAGGCCGAGACTGACTACTGGCATCCTCCCTGGTCTACGATCCAAGAAGAGCACTCCTGATCGGGCAATTCCTCTTGATGTGTCCGGGCTGCTAACAGAAATGATAATGAAAGCTGTAGGGGTTGCTACGCCCACAGCTAGACGAACTGCTGCTACCACTGGTCGCACCGCCTTGCTTGCCTTTCCCCAGAGCTAGACGACTACTGGTGCTCTTCCTGCCACTCCTCTGTGGTCCTCCTGAAGCCTTGGCTCGGTCCTTACAATACTGCACATAATCATTCTCCATGGAGATCACCGACGACACAAGCTCTCTGAAATTCCTAAGCCGTAGAGCAACCAACTGCCGCCGAATAGGAGCCTTGAGCCCTTCCTGAAACTTAATACATTTCTCACGCTCCGATGCCACCGCTGATGGAGCAAACCTAGCCAACTCATTAAAATTTGCCTCATACTCCCGAACTGACAGATCACCCTGCTGCAACCTGTAGAACTCAGCTGCCTTTTGGTCTCTATACCTCTGCGAAAAATACCGTTGATAGAACAACTCCTTGAACTTGTCCCAACTGATATCGCCACCGCGCTCCAAACGTTTAGCCTGCTTCCACCAAGTATTAGCGCCACCCTCGAGCTTATAAGCATCAAACTCCACACGATACTCCTCAGGCACACCAAGAGTATCCAGATGCTTCAAGATCGAATCCAGCCAATACTCTGTTAACTGCGGATCCCCATTGCCATCAAAAGTCAAAATAGACGCCCGCCAGAATTCCTTAAAGAACGCATGCCGACTACCAACACTAGAGTCTTCCAGTCTAGCCCTGGCTGCCATCTGCCGGAAAGTCGCAAACATAGACCTCATCATGCTCTCATCATTTCCGAACTCGGCGTCAGCAGTCGAACGACGTCTAGGTGCCATTCTCTCACTTCTGAAAATAAAATTTGGTCTGTCAGAGGTATTTCATTGTCAAACCTATGTGTGCACAATTCCGAAGGTTCATAACCTTGAGCTCTGATACCATTCTGTCACGCCCCGGAGTACGGGAGGTGACGTGGTGGATTATTTAGATTAATTAAATAAGAATTTGATTAAAATCAATGGTTTAAGAATCAAATTAAGTAAGGAATAAGAAGTTTTTCCACCAAATTTTATAAAAGAATTTATAAATATTAGGCAAAGGATAAAATTAAATAAAAACCGCGAATATGGGTTCCACACCCACAACTTATGCACACACATGGTACTGACAATATCATAAATACAATCACAGTCCAGATACAAATAAAATTAAATCTTACATGCCTTGATTAAAGAATACAAAATATAAATCAATCCTCCTATTGCTCCTAAGTTCGGTCCGAAGAATCCTCTCCAAACCTAAATGGGAAACCACCTAGAGGGGGAAATTTAAAACAATAAAATGTAAGCGAAAGCCTCAGTAGGACTATGTTTTAAAAAATGATTTAATTTAAAGAAACAGTTCATTGTTAGGAGTACTCAAAAGAAAACTTAAATAAATAAATAAATAAATAAATAGATAACTTGAGTAGAGCCGTTTTGACACAGAACAGTCTACTCGTACAATCAAAAACACTATTTTTCTTTTACCTAGGCAAACCATGATATCACCACCGTAGTGGCCCACCTGGGTTTCGGGACCTGTCCCCAAGGTCGATCGCTACACGGCCCGAACTCTGATATGGCATCATGCCTATGTGTTTATTATCATTATCATTCAAAACCCAATTACCGAGTGTTGTCAATTACATTTATTATGAAATTTATTTCAGATCACGGTATATTAAAATATAGCCGATAAATTCATTTTCAAACAACCTTTGAAAACATTTTGATAGAAATCCTTTTCAAAGCCAAATCATTTCAAAACTAGGCTACCAAAGAAATAGGATAGAAGTCCTACCTCAATACTCGTGCCGGTGCCCCACACCGTAATCCCGGCCTGCTATACGTTAGCTCCACGGAACCACGAACGATCCTAGATACAAACTAAGT
This sequence comes from Artocarpus heterophyllus, assembly GCA_025403435.1. Lineage (NCBI taxonomy): Eukaryota > Viridiplantae > Streptophyta > Magnoliopsida > Rosales > Moraceae > Artocarpus > Artocarpus heterophyllus. Next base: position 27,712,324 of record CM046345.1, on the reverse strand, counting down.
CGATCAATATCTAGTTTGAGACATTCTATGTTACCAAACCATTTTATGATGTCCTAGTGTGCCATTTGTATCATTAAAATCATTCTATAAGGTTGGGATTTAAATCAGGGTTCAAAACAATGAAAACGGGTAAAAATCACAAAAATTTCCATGCCACGGTCGGCCTGCCGGACGCCCTGCTACGGCCGGCCGAACTGCACAGTTCGGCCTGCCGGAAGCAAAGTTCGGTCGGCCGAACACTTCCCCAGGTTCGGCCTGCGGTCGAAAGAACACCGGCCTGTCGAACTGGGATAATCCAGAAATCCCAGCCACGGTTTTCTCGATCCCCAAAATTCAAATCTTGATTCTAACCTGCTTTTCTCAAATCTCAGGCATAGAAAACATTCATAGATGATAGAAAAACATACTAGAACATGTTTGAACTCATTTAAACAAGATTTAAACTCGAAATCCTCAAAAATCCGTAAATAAGAAAATAAGGAGAAAAATGAAAAATCTTGAATTCAATCCATTTTTCTTCAATCTAAGCTCAGATTCTAGTTGTTCTAAGTTCATTTAACTCAAATCCATGGTTTTCTAACCTTAAACAAACCTAGATTTCAAAAATACACAAAATTGAAAATTTTGTAAAAAGTTTAGAAATTTCAAATCCAACCTCGGATCGAAGCTTCAATCCGCGTCCTCGGTTGCCGAATCACGTCCCCGAGCCTCCTCCTTGCTAACCTGAAGCTTGGACTCGAATTTGGTTTCAAAAATTTTGAGAGAGAATTGAGAGAGAGGGAGATGGCTCACGGTGAAGGAGAGAAGAGAGAGAGAGAACCAGAGAGTGAGGAGAGAGAGTGAAGGGAAGGAAATAAATAGAGAAAATCGGTGGACGGTTTTACTGTGCGAAAACCATGTGCCGCCCACGGTTTTGTAAAACGGAGTATTTTTAACATTTTACAAATTGTTGTGTTTTAGAACTCAAAACATCATTTTAAAACAATAAGAAATCATTTGAATGCATCAATTTAACAAAACAACCAAAAATTCAAAATCCAACCAAATAACCTAATTAATGTTAAAACGTTAATTATGGCACACTAATTCATCATTTGCGTTGCATTAACATTAAATAAATTTTGGGGCGTTACAACACTCCACCCCTAAGAAGAAATTTTGCCCTCGAAATTTACAACTCATCTCAAAAACAAAACAAATGCGGATACAGTTCTCGCATATTCGACTCTAACTCCCAAGTGGCTTCATCAACCCTGTGATGCTGCCACACGACCTTTACCAACGGTACCTCACGATGACGCAAACAAATCACTTTCCGGTCGATAATCTGAATCGGCACTTCTTCGTACGTCGTATCTTCTTGAACCTGCACATCGTGGAATGAAACTATCTTGCCCTGCTCAGGTGGACACTTCCTAAGCATCGACACATGAAACACATCATGCACATGAGAAAGTTCGGGCGGAAGATCAAGCCGATAAGTGACCACACCAACACGCTGAGTGATCTCGAACAGCCCAATATATCTCGGTGCGAGCTTCCCACTCACTCCGAACCGCATAGTTCCCTTACGAGGCGATACCCTCAAGAGAACGAAATCTCCAACTGCGAACTCTAAAGGTCTATGTCTCCTATCCGCGTAACTCTTCTGTCGACTCTGAGCTGCCCTCAACCAATCTCAAATCACCGCGACTTTCTTGTTGCTATCACGAATCTCATCCGGCCCAAGAATAACCCTATCTTCTGGCTCGGCCCAACACATAGGTGACCGACACGGTCGCCCATACAACGCCTCAAATGGTGCCATACCGATACTCGCCTGATAACTATTGTTGTACGCGAACTCTACCAAATGCAAACATTGCTTCCAATTCCCGCCGAAGTCCAACGCACAAGCTCGCAACATATCCTCGAGAACCTGAATAACCCGCTCAGACTGCCCATCAGTCTGAGGATGAAACGCCGTACTGAAGTTCAAATCCGTACCTAAAGCGTCCTAAGAACTCCTCCAGTACTTAGCATTAAACCTGGTGTCTCGATCAGAGGTGATGGACAAAGGAACTCCATGCAACCTCATAATGTTCTGCATATACAACTCCCAGAGAACCTTCCTAGAACACGTCGACCTAAACGGAATGAAATGTGCCGATTTCATCAACCTGTCGACCACAACCCAAACTGCGTCATGCCGCTGCTTCGTCCTCGGCAAACCTGTGAGAAAATCCATCGTCACATGCTCCCATTTCCACCCTGGAATAGGAAGCGGTTGAAGCTGACCTACAGGCTTCTGATGCTCGGCTTTCACCTAAAGACACGTCGAACACTTGGCCACGTACTCTCGAACGTCTTTCTTCATGCCTCTCCACCAATACTGCCTCTTCAAATCACGATACATATTGGTGCTCCCCGGATGAATAGCGAACTGAGACCTATGAGCTTCATCTAGAACGGCTTTCGTCACCACGACGATAACTGGAACTACAAGACGCTCCTGGAAGTACAACGATCCATCTGCATGCACGCTCCATTCCTCGAACTGCTCCCCATTCTGAATCCGCGACCAAATCCCCTGTAAATGCCGATCCTGCCATTGACCTTGCTTCACCATCCGAACAAGAGCTAGAGTCACTTCCACATGATATAACGAAACTCGATCATAGTCTTCATGATACCGTAGCCGATACTCACTCACTGTCGCATCCCTGCTCCAGTCCTCAAAAATCAAACAAGCTAGAATCCCTGAAGACTTCCTGCTAAGCGCGTCCGCGACCACATTAGCTTTCCCGGGATGATACTGCAATGCGAAATCATAATCCTCCATATACTCTACCCATCTGCGCTGCCTCAGATTGAGATCCCTCTGAGTGAACAGATACCTCAAACTCTTGTGATCGGAGAAGACCTGAAACGATGCTCCATACAAATAACACCTCCAAATCTTCAGCGCGTAAATCACCGCTGCAAGCTCCAAATCATGAGTAGGATAATTCTGCTCATGAGGTCGTAGCTGTCTCGATCCGTACGCAACTACACTCCCATGCTGCATCAACATGCATCCAAGTTCGTGCCCTGAAGCATCCGCATAAACCTCATATGGCTCGTCACTGCTAGGAATAACCAACATTGGAGCTGAAGTCAACCGGTTCTTCAATTCCTGAAAAGCAAGCTCGCAATCTTCATTCCACTGAAACCTGGCATTTTTCTTGATTAATTTCGTCAACAGAGCTGCAATCTTCGAAAGATTCTTTACAAATTTCCTGTAATATCCAACAAGACCTAAGAAGCTGCGAATTTTTGCTACATTCCTTGGTCGTTCCCATTCCAATATAGTTTCAATCTTAGACGGATCCACTGAAATACCATGCTCCGAGATGACATGACCTAGAAACTTGACCTCAGTCAACCAGAACTCACACTTTTCCCTCTTAGCATACAACTGGTGCTCCCGCAGAGTCTGAAGCACGATCCGAAGATGCTGCTCATGCTCCTCCCAAGTCTTAGAATACACAAGAATATCATCGATGAACACGATCACGAACTGATCCAGATACGGCCTGAATACCTTGTTCATCAAATCCATAAAAGCTGCCGGAGCATTCGTCAACCCAAATGACATAACCAGAAACTCAAAGTGCCCATACCAAGTCCTAAAAGCTCTCTTGGGAATATCCTCTTCCTTGATCCTGAGCTGATGATAACCCGATCGCAAATCAATCTTCGAGAAGTATCGCGAACCTCCCAACTGATCAAACAACTCATCAATCCTAGGCAAGGGATACTTGTTCTTCACCGTGACACGATTTAGCTATCGATAATCCACACATAACCTGAGAGTCCCATCATGCTTCTTAGCAAACAAAACCGGTGCTCCCCACGGAGATGTGCTATTCCGAATATACCCTTTATCAGCAAGCTCCTGAAGTTGCTTCCTCAATTCCTTCATTTCTGCCAGCGCCATCCGATAAGGTGCCATAGAAATCGGTGATGTCCCTGGAAACAACTCGATACCAAACTCAATCTCCCGATGCGGTGGTAATCCTGGCAACTCATCGGGGAAGACATCCTCGAACTCACCAACCACCAGAATCGCTAAACATCTACTCGAAACATAGGGCTCGCAATCCAGGTTGGCAAGGAAAGCACAACAACCTAGATTCCTTCGCCCTCCTAGACACGACTTCATGAGACGCTCACTCATTAAGCAATCACCACCACCCTGGTAAGTGATCATCGTCCCCCTATCAGACACTAGGGTCACTTTTCTAAGTTGGCAGTCCACGACTGCACTATACCTGGACAACCAGTCCATCCCTAGAATCACACCATGGGAACTCATGGGGAGTACAATCAAATCACTTTTCAAAATCTAATCCCCAATCTTTATTTTACAGGATTTACACATACAATTTACACACACCCGTCCCACGGGAGAAGTTATGACTAGGGGTTCATTAAACTCTTCTATCTCTAATCCCAAGGCATGTACAAAAGAACTCGAAATGAGAGAATGAGAGGCACCGGTATCAAATAAAACACGAGCTAAACATCTAGAAACCAAGATCATACCATCGACAACCGTGTTACCAGTCTGAGAATCTGACCCTCCAGATGCCATTGCATGAACCAGCACTAGCGCCTTCCCTTTTCCTCTACCGACATTGCTGGGTCCTGGATTACTTGGCCGATGCTGCTGAGATGGAGACGACTGCACACTACCTATACTCGGTGCTCGATACTGAGGAACACTGCGCTGAAAATGCTGCGGCTGCTGCCCCCGTGCCGGATATGAGAATTGCTAAGGAGAGAACTGCGGATACTACAACTGCGGGTAATGCGGAGGCGGAGGTAGGGTCTGAGGCTGAGGCTGAGACTGACGACTGGCATCCTCCCCAGTCTGTGATCCAAGACGAGCACTCCTGATCGGGCAATTCCTCTTGATGTGTCTGGGCTGCTGACAGAAATGACAATGAAAGCCGTAGGGGTTGCTACGCCCACTGCCAGACAAACTGCTGCTACCACTGGTCGCACCGCCTTGCTTGCCTTTACCCAGAGCTGGATGACTACTGGTGCTCTTCCTGCCACTCCTCTGCGGTCCTCCTGAAGCCTTGGCTCGGTCCTCACAATACTGCACATAATCATTCTCCATGGAGATCGCCGATGACACAAGCTCTCCGAAATTCCTAAGCCGTAGAGCAACCAACTGCCGCCGAATAGGAGCCTTGAGCCCTTCCTGAAACTTAATACATTTCTCACGCTCCGATGTCACCGCTGATGGAGCAAACCTAGCCAACTCATTAAACTTTGCCTCATACTCCCGAACTGACAGATCACCCTGCTACAACCTGTAGAACTCAGTCGCCTTCTGGTCTCTATACCCCTGCGAAAAATACCGATCATAGAACAACTCCTCGAACTTGTCCCAACTGATATCGCCACCGCGCTCCAGACGTTTAGCCTGCTTCCACCAAGTGTTAGCGCCACCCTCGAGCTTATAAGCAGCAAACTCCACACGATACTCCTCAGGCACACCAAGAGTATCCAGATGCTTCAAGATCGAATCCAGCCAAAACTCTGCTAACTGCGGATCCCCATTGCCATCAAAAGTTGGAATAGACACCCGCCAGAATTCCTTAAAGAACGCATGCCGACTACCAACACTAGAGTCTTCCGGTCTAGCCCTGGCTGCCATCTGCTGGAACGCCGCAAACATAGACCTCATCATGCTCTCATCATTTTCGAACTTGGTGTCAGCAGTCGAACGACGTCTAGGTGCCATTCTCTCACTTCTGAAAACAAAATTTGGACTGTCAGAGGTATATCATTGTCAAACCTATGTGTTCACAATTCCCAAGGTTCATAACCTTGAGCTCTGATACCATTCTGTCACGCCCCGGAGTACGGGAGGTGATGTGGTGGATTATTTAGATTAATTAAATAAGAATTTGATTAAAATCAATGGTTTAAGAATCAAATTAAGTAAGGAATAAGAAGTTTTTCCACCACATTTTATAAAAGAATTTATAAATATTAGGCAAAGGATAAAATTAAATAAAAACCACGAATATGGGTTCCACACCCACAACTTGTGCACACACATGGTACTGACAATATCATAAATACAATCACAGTCCAGATACAAATAAAATTAAATCTTACATGCCTTGATTAAAGAACACAAAATATAAATCAATCCTCCTATTGCTCCTGAGTTCGGTCCGAAGAATCCTCTCCAAACCTAAATGGGAAACCACCTAGAGGGGGAAATTTAAAACAATAAAATGTGAGCGAAAGGCTCAGTAGGACTATGTTTTATAAAATGATTTAATTTAAAGAAACAGTTCATTGTTAGGAGTACTCAAAAGAAAACTTAAATAAATAAATAAATAAATACATAACTTGAGTAGAGCCGTTCTGACACAGAACAGTCTACTCGTACAATCGAAAACACCATTTTTCTTTTACCTAGGCAAACCATGATATCACCACCGTAGTGGCCCAGTTGGGTTTCCGGACCTGCCCCCAAGGTCGATCGCTACACGACCTGATCTCTGATATGGCATCATGCCTATGTGTTTATTATCATTATCATTCAAAACCTAATTATCGAGTGTTGTCAATTACATTTATTATGAAATTCATTTCAGATCACGGTATATTAAAATATAGCCGATAAATTCATTTTCAAACAACCTTTGAAAACATTTTGATAGAAATCCTTTTCAAAGCCAAATCATTTCAAAACCAGGCTACCAAAGAAATAGGATAGAAGTCCTACCTCAATACTCGTGCCGGTGCCCCACACCGTAATCTCGGTCCGCTATACGTTAGTTCCACAGAACCACGAACGATCCTAGATACAAACTAAGTCGATCAATATCTAGTTCGAGACATTCTATGTTACCAAACCATTTTATGATGTCCTAGTGTGCCATTTGTATCATTAAAATCATTCTACAAGGTTGGGATTTAAATCAGGGTTCAAAACAATGAAAACGGGTAAAAATCACAAAAATTTCCATGCCTCGGTTGGCCTGCCGGACGCCCTGCTTCAGCCTACCGAACTGCACAGTTCGGCCTACCGGAAGCAAAGTTCGGTCGGCCGAACACTTCCCCAGGTTTGGCCTGCCGGTCGAAAGAACACCGGCCTGTCGAAAAATCCAAAAATCCCAGCCACGGGTTTCTCGATCCCCAAAATTCAAATCTTGATTCTAACCTTTTTTTCTCAAATCTCAGGCATAGAAAACATTCATAGATGATAGAAAAACATACTAGAACATGTTTGAACTCATTTAAACAAGATTTAAACTCGAAATCCTCAAAAATCCGAAAATAAGAAAATGAGGAGAAAAATGAAAAATCTTGAATTCAATCCGTTTTTCTTCAATCTAAGCTTAGATTCTAGTTGTTCTAAGTTCATTTAACTCAAATCCACGGTTTTCTAAGCTTAAACAAACCTAGATTTCAAAAATACACAAAATTGAAAATTTTGTAAAAAGTTTAGAAATTTCAAATCTAACCTCGAATCGAAGCTTCAATCCGCGTCCTCGGTTGCCGAATCACGTCCCCGAGCCTCCTCCTTGCTAACCCGAAGCTTGGACTCGAATTTGGTTTCAAAAATTTTGAGAGAGAATTGAGAGAGAGGGAGATGGCTCACGGTGAAGGAGAGAAGAGAGAGAGAGAACCGGAGAGTGAGGAGAGAGAGAGAAGGGAAGGAAATAAATAGAGAAAATCGGTGGGCGGTTTTACTGTGCGAAAACCATGTGTCACCCCCGGTTTTATAAAACGGAGTATTTTTGACATTTTACAAATTGTTGTGTTTTAGAACTCAAAACATCATTTTAAAACAATAAGAAATCATTTGAATGCATTAATTTAACAAAACAACCAAAAATTCAAAATCCAACCAAATAACCTAAATAATGTTAAAACGTTAATTATGGCACACTAATTCATCATTTGCATTACATTAACATTAAATAAATTTCGGGGCGTTACACCCTCCCTTTACAAGCCAATTTTTAAGAATAAGTTCTACCCCCATGAGTTTAGTCGACTAATCCAAATAAAAACAAAATTTTAACTTCGTAAGCTAGATATATCTACCTTGTGCTGTCAAAGTATCATCGATGAATACGTCACTAAACGCCCTTTCTTATAGTGAGATTTTATATTGCTAATTCGAATACGGGCCAGCCATAATGGCAAATTTTATTTGGAATGTTTCCACATTAGGGTACTACTACAGGCAACGTGATATCAATTCAATCCTATCCCTGAAATGTAAAGTTAGTGCGGGAACAACCTATCATTTTGAAGTTTAGTGCGGGAACAACCTATCATTTTGAAGCCAGTCAACCTTTTTTTTTCTTGTATTTTTTCTTTGGATCCTTTATGATAGAATTTCATAAACAATTTTAACCGTTAGATTCAGCTAAAATCACATCAAATAAAAAAATAATAGAACAGACAATTTCTTAAACAAAACCCAGTAGTAATTTATTTTTTCAAGTCCTACAGTAGAAATCTTTTTTTAATTATTATTATTATTATTGTTATTATCATCATTGTTGTTGTTGTGGCAAGGAAGTCAACTTATGCATGTAGTGTTCATCCTTAAGCGGGGAAGCGACACTACGTTCTCGGCACCTAGACCCATCAACCTTTGTGATACAACGTACAGAGTCTCTATATGTTTATGAGAAAACTTGATGAAATGCACTTTCTGACACCAAATATGTGCTTAAATTGCCAAGAAACAATAGTATACGGCGGACGAAAAGGCCAGTGATCAATACCAATTGGCAATTAGTCTCCTAAGAATCGTGTTTGTAATTTAAAAATAATGTCCTTGGCCCCTCATTAGGCAGTTTTGAGTAATATTTTCTTCCGCTCAGAAATTTCTAGAGAAAGAAAAGACTAATGATTTGTTGGAGACAAGGAAAGGTCAATGATATCCTTGGATTCGCATCATCAATCAAACAAGTAGAGAGAAACCTGATGGTATTCTCTAGGATTTTTGGGGCTTGGATTCAAGAGATATAAAGACGGAAAAAATGTATTGCAGAATTTCAATTAGAGCATTGATACAAATTTTCTCCTTGAGAACTCAAATTAAGACCTAACATACGACTCTAGTATCGTTAATATCTCATGATCTTTGCTTCTGCTTTTAAACGAACATGTCACCACAAAAATTTCTTTAGGAAACTTCCCTACATGGTGCCCCCTACTGTATAAAGAACAATCTAAACGATACCCGACAACACTTTGATAGGCAACCAACTGCTTTACTCGCACTTCATCGATCTGTATATGTGGCGTACAAAAAGTAGAGCCGCGCAAAAGCCTACAGTTCCTAGCATGAGGAAGAAACCATAGCAGATGCACGCCATGTACCCAATGAAAAAGGTCTGACATATCCGAGCGCGCATAGTAGTAATATAAACAATAGGCAAAAATGAAAATGCCAGCCGATCCACCGCATAGGAAAGATCTGTCAGAGAAGATGGAAGAATATAATGATCATCATCATCAATGTGGTGAATCGCAATCGAAGATATACAAAAGAGAGTGTTTGTTTTCACGCAAGCAACACAACTTTTTTCGAGGAAAATAAACAAGCAAGCAATAATTAAATATTACATTCTCTTCCCCTCCGTGGGGTGAAAACGGGAAGTAAAATTTTCAGGAGCCATTCGAGTTTAGTTCAAAGAGGAAGCATTAAAAGTCAAGTCCCAAACCATAGAACAAGTAAAATATATTACCAAGCAATAAGTAGTCAGTAAAATTTAGAAAACAGAAATTAGTCTCCAGTGTATAGTCTACAAAATAGGAAAAATCTACATGAACGTCCTTGTGTAAATGAACATAAACCAAAAGAAGGATGATAAATTTTAAGCGAAAAAAAGAATATTTTTAAGCGGTAAAAGAGCCAATGTAAAATGCTAAAATCAGTTATACCCAAATTTTGCCAAAAAAAAAAACATTATCAGGATATCGTGGGGTGGAGCAAAAGGAAAGCCACCAAACGGTACGCGCAAGATGTACTTGTAAAACAGAAAACAAAAGAAAATGTTGAGGTCTTACTTTGCTATGGGCCAATCTTTCTTGCCAAATTAATAATAATAATCATAATAATAATAACAATAATAATAATAAAACGATAAATAACTAAATAATCTTAAGCCCAATATCCAACCCTTCATTTGGTTTATTGGTTCGAATTATGTTGATTTGAACTTCTTTTTTTTTTTAATTTGAATAGAGAAATCCAAACTGTGTAGTTTAAATGCAATCTGAACTGCCGTTTGAATGTGCAATTAAAGAGTTAATTTGAACAGAAAATTCAAACTGAATTTGTTTGGATTAGTGATGAGAGCTATAGTTTGAAACATAAAAAATTTATTTAATAAAAAAATACAAAATAAGAGTGCTAAATTATTAATACAAATATGTGAGAGTAAAAACACTATTCAAAATAGGTTCTAAATGTTGAAATGAGGGGAAGACTTGAGTTCTAAATTAGATTTTTCAGCTCAATTCGAACTGCCTATTTAGTTTGAATTAAAGGCTTCACCAAACACCAATTCAGCTGGGCTGATCACTTGGACTAGGCCAAAATGGACTGAAACCAAACATGTCACAAATTTCTTTCCAACCCTTTATCCAACATCAAGAACTCCTACTGATGCGAAAGCTGCTAGATAAAGAAAATTAGAAGAAAAACCAACTATGAACAAGCATAACACTCCTTGAACGATATATAGCACAATATCACTGGCAGCAATGAAAGCAGAAAGATACAAATGAAAAGAAAAACTTGATAAAGTATAGACAAATAAATATTTTCTAGTAGATGGAATAAGCAGAATTTAGAAGAATAAAGAAAGACAGAACACAAGCTGAAAAGGAAAACAATCACAAACATAAAATCAATGAAATTTTACACGATTAGTTCTAAATGCTGCTTACCTCCACCACCACTCATGGTCCTCAGCAGCTAGTTGAAAGTAAGTCAACGCCACAGTAATGAAAGCAGAAACTATCAGGAGAATGATGAAGATGATAAACAAGATGCTGTATATAGTGTAAATCCTATGACCCCAGACAATAGCAAAGATATAATAAAGCTCAATGTATACTGCACTGAATGGCAGGAATCCTGCCATTGCCATCTGTGGAATTGTCCTCGGCACCATGACAAAGATGGAATCTCTCTAGGATATTTAGTGGTGCGGTAAGGAGCTTGGAACTCAGCTTTGCTGTTTGCCAGCAATCCCACCCAACACCAGCAAAGGTGATGTCACCAGACTCCATATCAAAACTATAACCATAATTGTGCCAAATGGAAGAGCAGCAGCGGCCGTATAAGCAATTGCAAGAGTGTTCAAAAAGCAGAATGTTAGAAACAATGGCCCACAAAAGAGGCATCCTGTCAACAATAGATTCCTAACCTTCGAGGTCAAAAAGTCAAATCATCAGCACAATAAATGTCACTTTATTGAATTCTAAAGAGAAAATCCTTGCATAGAGAAATCATAGGCACATAACCAATTTGTTCCCTCTAGCTGACAACAAAATGAGGTAGCCGTGTAGCCAGCAATTCCAGATGTGAGCGCATAGACGACAACTAATGCAGTAAAGAGAGCTCCTCGGTTATACGGGTAAAAGACCCCAACAAGTGCAAGTACAAAAATAAAAACAGTACTGCAGAATGTACACACACAATTCAGCAAAACATAAACAACAATGAAGGAACAAAAATACAAATATAAAAAATTTGAGGGTGCCAGCAGTAGCGGCTAAATGAAATACTCACAGTGTAAAAAGCTGGGTTCCTGGTCCCAATGCTGCCGCAAACAAAAACTGGTATTTAGGGTACCTAAATACATCACCGTGGATATACTTCCATCCCCTCACTTCCTGATCTTCAGCTGATTCCTCATCATGAGCATATCTTTCATGGTAAATGAAAGCAAACTGATCAGTTCGTGTTGACAAGGGAGAAGGTTTTAGCATTGGATAAATAGACTTATATAACCATAACAACAACAATGTTGAAATCTCCTTACTTGACAAAATCATTCTTAAGGACCCGCATGAGAATTGTGGCAAGAAACCCCGTAAGGAGAAGAACTGTCACACGAATTAATAATTGAGAACCAATAAATCTCCAAATGATGAGGCAGTGAAGAGGATTGCGAATACTTATCCATTCTCTTCTCATATGGAGTGTTTGTTTCCTTCCAATTTACTGTATACAAAAATTCCACTTCAACTTCTTTATCCTTTGCAAGGTCCACAAGGGCATTCGGGTCTATTTGCACATTGATTTCGATCACTGTGTTTGTTATAAAATGCATCAAAATGGATATGCTTGAAAAGGTAATATTTGTATTCACTGGGTTCTTCCCTTCCTTGTCAACCTTCCCTATAAATCCCCAGACCGGTAAGTCATCATAGTACATCTGGAAGTAATAATCCTTGTTGGCAGCAGATCGGAACTGCACCACTGTTACTTCTGAAGTTTGCTTTTGCAAGCAACTTCAGACTCCTTGTTTTTAAGAAACTGAAGTTTGTAGGGGGTATTGACCAAACGATCTCCATTTAAGACTTCACCAAGAGCCTCCTTTTTCTCTTTAACGCCATCTGCAAATGAGATCCCATCAAAACAATGAAATTAATTTCGAAAAAGAAGATTAAAATAACAGTAAGAAAATAACTGGTTGAAAGTGATACAAACCTGGCGAGCAGAAAGAGTGGTCAAAATACCAGTAGGTCTCACTGGAAAAAAGGGGGGAAAAAACAAAACAAAAACAAATATTATCAGTGCACGTTGCTATTGAGACACACAATTCCCAGCAGATTTTATTTAAAGTTTTTCATTAATTTATTTTAGCAAGATTAATATGCCTACATATATCAGCAGCGGCTTCTTGTACAGTTCTTGCCTTATCCAGTGTACATACATCACGCATACATGAAAGGGCGTTGGTTGTGTAGGACTAAATCTCTTGACAAAACTCTATATAGCATAATGCAACTCAATTTTTGTTATGGTATATACATCATAATGGAAACGTAACTCATCTTGTTGTTTAAGACCTAAGAATCCACAAAGCAAGTTTTGGGGAAAGCTTTTCACAATAGTTTCAGGCTATGTTTGGAACAAAAATTTAATGATTTAATATATATATACACACACAGATATGAAAGAAAGTGCAAAGGGAAAAAAAAAAAAAAAAAGAGAGGGAGAGAGAGAGAAAGAAAGCAAAGATAAATATTTTCTTGTGTTCGGAACTAAAGCAAAACTGGGGAGAAAATAATTTTAAAAAAAAAAAGTAACATCTTGCCAAAAAAAAAGGATAAAGTCGAGGTTCAAACACAAGTCATAAGCTAACGAATCTGATATAAAATCAAAACAAGAACTTTAGAGTGATAGGCGAGCCGTTGTTAAGCTCATGCTGTCCTCATACGAGCTCTTCATCACCTTCCATAGCAATGGTTCGGACCATGCTCTCTCCCAAGTGCTGAGCCACATCAAGCACCAAACCAAACAAATTGAGCGGTGTTGCATGTCGAGAGCCGTCGAGATTGGCAGCAAACACTCATCAATCCTCACATCGACAGCTCTGATAACCTGGCAAACCTGACCAATCATGTCAGCATTAGTGAAGTAATTGCCAAGACGGAGATTGCACCGCCACGTATGTAGCGTAGTGGGCCATGCAATTGAGGAGGTAATTGGAGGGTCGGCAAGCTAGAGATAGGGAAATCCTAAGGGACGGGTTTCCGATGGGGAATTGGAACGGTAATTGGCGTAAGGATGATTGGAGAAGGGAGGCAAAGGAAAATGAGTCCAATGACACAGAGATACCACAGCTCTAGGGAGGGAGTGGAGAAGGTAGCATAGAGAGGAGGAGATCGTGTTTGGTGAATTTCATTTTCCTCGCTATATTTTATGGAAACAGAAGTCTATGTTTTCATTGTTAAAATTTCTTCCCTAACTTCTTTTTAACTTTTTTCCCTTCCAATTCTTTTTCTTTTCCCTGTAAATTCTGGTTCCAAACGGAGCCTAAGAGTATTGCAAGTTCTGAGGACAGGAAAAAAAAATGTAACAAAGAAAGAAACCTTAGACATTCAGAGACAAAATCTGGTTCCAAACGGAGCCTTAGAGTATTGCCAATTCTGAGGACAGGAAAAAAAATATAAAAAAGAAAGAAACCTTAGACATTCAGAGACAAAACCTAGCATTGTTTTCTTAAACCAGATCAATCTCCACCATAAACAAGATTAAACCTCAATCTCAGCAAATCCAAGAATGCATGGCAATGGCAGGAATTGAGTTCATTTCATACTAATAGGAAAGCCATAATTTCTTATGCAAAACTTGGTTTTCCCCGGAACAAACAGATGGTAAGGGAAGCGGTGAATTAATTCTACATCCGAGGCTCGACTCAAACCAAATAAGAAAAATCCAATATCAAACTTAGCAAATCTGAGAACCACCAGCACTATCCACGGCCATTGAAATTAATTGGGTTCATAATAAATAGAAAAAAATAAATAAAAAGGAACTTTCATAGGCAAAACTCAGTTTTCCAATTAAATTTGCCGAGAAACAAACAGATGGATAGCAAGGTAAGCAACAAATAAAAATACGCGCCTGAACGAAACGAGAAAATTCCAAAGAATAAACTAAACCTCGTGATCTTAGCAAATCTGATAACGTATAGCAACGGAAGCAATTGAATTCATACAATAAAAGAAAACCGTACTTTTCATGCACAAAACTGAGTTTTCCCGAGAAACAAACAGAAATAGTGGGGAAATGGACAGACCTGGGATTCTGAAAGGGGCCGACCTTCTTGGCGTAGAGAGGGACGGAGTCGCCTTCATTGTAGCGGTGATAGGCAGAGGAGGAGAAGCAATGTGAAGAAGAGCGGGAGAGAGAAAGTCACGTTCTTCGCCATTGCTGATCAAGAGAGAGAGCATTCAAATGTGTGTTTTTTCGTTTTTGGTAGAAGAAGAAGAGAGTAACTGAGGAAGAAATTATTTATTATAAATTTATTAATAATTAATAATTAATTAAAATAAAAGAGACGTAAAACAGAGGAAATGGTACCAAACAAAACACGCTGAACCATGATGATGGAGACGGAGTGCCTTACCACTCACATCCCTCTCTTTCCCAAGACTCAAACGTCAAAGCAATGGGAAGGACGTTTCACTTTAGTGCTTCTTCACTTCACACCTACACACCACCAAACAACCCGGGAGAAAACACATATATATATAAGAAAAAGATTACGTTAACAATAAACATTTTCCCTTTTTATGGTTCTTGTAAAAGTGTATCTCCTTGACTTGGGAAATGGAACATGGACTCTACCCATCGAAAAAAAAAATTTTAAAACAACAAAGCCTCTTGTTTAAAATTTCAATAAAAATTAGTACTCAATTAAAGTTTGGTATATAATATAAGAATATTTTGACAACTTTATAACGCGTAAAGCTAATTTAAATTTAAAAGTTGGTATAACATAAAAATTTTAATAGTTGGAATAATAAAAAATAATTTCTTCTTTCAATTTCACGTGACTGTATCGAGATAAGTTAATAATATATTTGTTCGCTAAATTATTTAACTGTACTTATTATTTATGTAATATTATGTTACTTATGTTAAAAATCATAACAAAGTGATTTTTTGTTAATATTACATAGATTGAGGGAATGCATGTTATGTTTTGAAGTTCGAGGGGCATAATGTTATAAGGTTTATAGTTGAGACGTAATCTTTTGAAGAAATATTTACACAAAGTGCTTGTTTTGAGCATATTAAATCAAAATTTGCCTACATATAAACAATG
Organism: Artocarpus heterophyllus; assembly: GCA_025403435.1. Classification (NCBI taxonomy): domain Eukaryota; kingdom Viridiplantae; phylum Streptophyta; class Magnoliopsida; order Rosales; family Moraceae; genus Artocarpus; species Artocarpus heterophyllus. The sequence goes on along the minus strand of CM046345.1, from coordinate 27,696,452 downwards.
TTATAATATTATCTAATTTTAAAATTTTGACGATTTAAAATGTCTATTATACTTTAGTGTTTAATTTTGAAAGCTTAAACAATTTTTAGCGCGTTTTATTGACTAAAATATTAGTAGTATCTTGATTGATACGCTGCCTTCGTACAATTTTCATACAATTCTTGTACCGGAATTATTGTTAGTTAATATGGGTTGTTTTTTTCCTTCAGTTCTTTAATCACACGTTGACTTCAGTTATTAAGTATTCATTCACGTTTCAATAAACCTTCAATATGGTAATGCCCATTTATTCATGTTACTTCAAATTTTTTATTCTTTATTATGTTTCAGTAAATCTTTTAGTGATGCTCGCCTTTATGTTAATGAATTAGGACTATATATTGATTCTGTTATATGAAGTATGACTATAAATTCTTTCGTCATTATAAATGACACTGAAAAATAAAATATACATGCATACAATACATATATATACACATAAAGATTGAAATTTTATGATCAATAAGTGAGATGATAATGATTACAGATTTGTTATAGTGAAAAAAAGATTCTAAAATCATAACTACGTTCATTACGATAATAAAATAAAATCATAAATTCATTACTTACGTTAAAAATATCCATTAGTACTGTTGAACAAAATATATATACACACATATATACGACTGATCAACATGTGTTCTTTCACTTTCAGGTGACTGTATTGAGTTAAGTTAATGATATAACAGTTTGCTAAATTGTTTAACAGTTTCCATAATTTGTACAATATTATGTCATTTATGTTAAAAATCAAAGCAAATTGATTTTTTTTCTTTTTTGTTAATATTATACAGATCAGTAGAATGCACGTTATGTTTTGAAGTTGTAAGGCATGATGTTGTAAGGGTTATAATTGAGAGGTAAGTTTGGAAGAAGTATTTTCACAAAGTGTTTGTTTTGAGCTTATTGAATCTAAATTTGTCCACATATAAACAATATTACAATACCATCTTTTTTTAGATTTTGGAGATTTAAAATGCCTATTATACCATAGTGTTTAATTTTGAAAGCTTAAACATTTTTTGGCTTTTTTATTGATTAAAATATTGGTAGTATCTTGACTGATGTGCTGCCTTCATACAATTTTCATACAATTCTTATACCGTAATCATTGCTTGTTAATATGAGTTTTTTCCTTCATTTGTTTAATCACACATAGTATGCAATTATTCACATTTCAATAAATCTTCAATATGTTAATATCCATTTATTCACGTTACTTCAGATTTTTTTCAATCTTTATTATGTTTCGGTAAATCTTTGGTAATGCTCATCTTTATGTTAATGAAACAGGACTATTTATTCATTCGTTATTATAATGAAATATGATTATAAATTATTTTATCATTATTATAATGAAATCATTTAAACAGATTTGTGTGAAACCGCGACCCATTGTTTATAGTAAAGTAAGAACCTTGGAATAAAGGAGTTGCCACAATCAATTATAGAACAATTGATTGATAAGTCGAAGGGGAACGCCATGGAAATTCTGATAAGTTCGAGAAGTTCTAAAAGAACCAAAGAGAATTTTTGCTCTCATAAAGTATGAATAAAATCTGAATTGTTGGTTTCAATAGCTAATGGCCTTTTTATATGTACAAAAATAGTCCACGAATTTAGGCTACTAAATCCCCTAATATTCAGCCTTGAAGTTGCCTATGCCTAAAAAGGAAACTAATAAAATAGAAATCAAGAAATTAAAAATCAAGAAACTAAATAGCCTAATTCCCACTTAAACACCTACTCCCAATTAGGAAACTAATTGGCACCTATTCTAAATAAAAAAGGAAAGTATCGAAAATGGCAAGCAAGCCTTACAACTTAGAAATAACAAATAAGGAAAATTATTTAGCTATCTTGAAAATATTGCAACCATCCATCCTGATAAATCAAAACGGGTAAGTAACCAGTTTAGGAAACTAGCTTGAAAAGAGAACTCTTTGAATTGGTGTGCTAAACAGGAAACTAGCTATATTGGCGTGAACTTGAAGAATTGGTATCATCTTGAAGAATTGGCGTGATCTTGAAGATCTCTTTGAGGAAACTCTTCTAAATTATTCAAAACCTTGAATCTTAGTAAACCAAACTTTTGGAACATGTATTTCATCTCCCTTGGGCCTACATGAATTTACCTCAGTCCAAATGCTTTGAATCAGCCCTTTAAGAGTTTCTTTGAACCTTTTAGCTCGAGCCCTTGTAACTGGTCCAATTGGAACTTGAATTAGATCCACAATCCATGTATTAGCAGTGTACTAATCAATTCATGGCATAGTTATTTATGTTATACATTAATTCCACTTACTAGGCAAAAGCTGTTGGAAAATGAGTACGTTGTAGAATTTTAAACATTTTGAATTAGATTATTTTTTAAAACACAAGTTTGATATGGCATATACATAAATTAATCATAGATTTTACTAACTTTTGTATGCCAAAGAGCACTAGCAATTAGTGAAGAGATAGACGTGTTAGACATGTATGCCGTAAGGAGTAAAAATGTAATAAGTTTTTGGAGACATTTTTATCAATAAAAAATTTATTATTTATATACCAAATCTTGTCCTCTTTACGTTGATATTTGTTGAATGTATATTAAGCAAATAAAAGTCTGAGACTGTAGGTCTAAACCTTAAGAATTGGGCATATGATGGTCAGATTATGCAAAAGACATGATTCTTAGGGTGATAGTCTAAATCATAAGATCCGCAATCGAGGGAATAAAGTTGGGCGCTTTATTCATGCAAAGATTGTTATGTTGTCTATATCCCTTTTGGGAGATGGTTTGTCTTGACCATCGGAGGTGGACTCCGTGAATAGAAACATTGGCACATTGTCATAGGTGATGATGCATTCGATCGGGACATAAAGTGAATTGATTTGGATTAATAACTCTGTCTCGGCAAATCGATTCACTTTAGACAATCATTTGTGTTGTATCTTAATCCTGAGATGAATAGTGGACCCATTATCTTAGCTTGTGTCTTTTGATGTACCAAAGGGTGACACCCACATCTTAATAGTGGTATGCATGCCGGTACGTTGCAGGCACGACTCTTGATGGCGTAAACATGTTATTCATAGATATGGAATCCATAGCTCCTCTTTAGGAGTAATGATATCCTCTTATATGCATTATCCTGTAATTGAAAAACTGGAGCGCTCAATCATTTAGATATATAAGTCTAACTGAATGGTATACTATCATTGGATAGTAAGTTTTCTGATGGTGAGATAATGGAATATGAGATAAAAATAATCGGGAAGGTAAGACAGAACTTTTATTTAAGCCGATTATGGATTATCATATGGGGATACGATATACTATGATATGTCATGGAGACTTAGCTATACGAGCTTTGTAATTCTGTAACGCCCCTATATGGGGGTTAACAGTTTTTAATGAGATAAAATAAAAATAAATAATAAAAGTAAAACCTTAAAAATAAAATTTGCCCGGGACTTAAATAAAAACTCTCAACTCAAAAATAAAAATATAAACGACAAATAAACCACAGTTTTAATGTAGCACCTTAAATTTAATAATATAAACTGTTGTCATCATCATTTTAACCCTCAACACATTATAATTACAGTCACAGAAAGTAACAATTGATGCTTACATTATCATGAAGAACATTCTTTACAATTGAGCAGTCCCAATGTAATATAGTTACATCGCTTCCTCAACTATATTTCTCGTAGCCACCTCACACTTAGTGAGTCCTGAAAAGATATAAACATAAGGGTATGAGCAACACTATGCTCAGTAGAGAAAACCATTACTCACCTTTATCATTACCACAATAAAATCTGCATGGTTAGTAAGTTACATCATATTCCAGATTATGAGGTTTATTATGATCACATCTTATGGATACCGTAGTTAATCATTACCAAGTGTCATAATTACACATTTATACAAATATTAACAATCATCATTGTTCCTAGGTATCCATGTTAAATTGAGTATCACTCAACTCATCGAAACCCAAATGGGCGCACTTGATCACCCTATAAACATTCCAAGGGTGTTCCGGTGAGGGGACATCAAGCCCCGAGTCCTCACCAAATCAATTCCTGTACAGTGTGTTCTGGGACTTTCAACCCAAGGAAGCGTCATCGCCTTCCCCCTATTTTACCTTTTAGGGTATTCATGCCCAAGGACGTAACCGTCGCCCTCTTCATGTCTCACAATTTCTCTATATTGAATCATTATCAATAGAGTTAGTTTTCCTAACCATGCTTCTCAATTTATAACTGTGTCAATTCATTATGTTCCTCGCCGTACAATACAAGACGAGTCCATGTCATAGTTTCATATGTGATACACATATAATATCAGTTCAACATAGATATATATATATTGCGGCAAAACAATCAATTTTAATTCTATAAAAACCTCACAAAAGATGAGTAATAGAATCCCTACCTTTTAAGCTTATCAACAGTCTCTTAATCCTGGAATCAATTAACGTTAGCTCCATACTCCCTTGATCCTAAGGCGTGCATAAGGACAATTAAAACTAAAGCACAACATACAACTACATTCATAAAATTTATTTTAATTTAATCTTAGAATTTCAAGAAAAAACCACTGCCCATAGAGGTATTATAAAGTTTAACAATATAAATTTTCTGTCTAGAGCATATACACTTAGACTTCATACATATGCTCCAAAATAGCAACAAACATATACTTAGGTTTAAGAACGCAAATTTGAATAATCCTTTAGTATAAAAGAAAATTTATAAATGAAAGACTAAATTTGTTCATAAGATTCTAACCTCGGATTATGGTTAGTTGGAAGCTTGAAATGACTTCAAAATAGGTTCCTTTACTTCGGTATGACTGAAATTCTTGCTCAAATGGAGGTGATGGTGGCTGATTTTTATGGCTGCCTTGAAGAAGTTCTCTAAGTATTTTGCTTCAGCAAAGAAATGAGAAGAAGAGTGTGGGAACCGTGGAAGAGAAAGGAAGAAAAGATGAAGTCTTTGAAGAGAAGTGATAGAAACAATTATAGAGGAGACATGTTGAAGCATGTCACGGAGGAAATAAAGAAAATGAGGGTCAAGAGTAGTTGGAAAAGATATCCTTATGTCTCATCTAAAGACTTTAACACACATAATGCCAAAATGACATTTTTGAGATTTATTAGAAGTTCTAAGGCTTTTTAGTAATCATACTAAATAAATATAGGAGAATTTTAGAAAATTTAAAAATAGATAAAAATAAATATTATAAAATAAATTTAAATGAAGCAATTTTTTTTTATACATTAAAAATTAATTTAATTACCTCAATACCCGTTAGGAGAATAACGGGTGTCACAGCTCTACCCCCCTTAAAGAAATTTCGTCCTCGAAATTTCAATTCTAGCAATACTAGTAAAAATTATGATTCCACTATGATTCCAATTCTGAGTCTAAACCGTTAATGTTGTTTGTCCTCCAAATTTAAGTTATCGTATTTCCACTTATTTACTTGCATAATAAATCTTACTCCTAAATCCCTCAATAAGAGTATTTTTGACAAGTTTCAACTTATAACACCGTATAATAGTCTAAGAATCTGATCAGGCATACATATTGACCATATCATAATTCCAGTCCTTCATTGTCCATGGACTGTGATTTACAATCACATTTAAGGAGATTGCCAGAGAAATTTTATATACTTCATTTTTAGGTTCCTTTTCCTTTTTGAGTAAGGAAAAGTCAAATATATTTGATTTCATACCTCAACTAATAAACTAAAACATAATCATAAAACATATATCACAAACACTTATATTCAAAACCATACATTAAACTTATTCATAGAGATATTAAACGGAATCTCTGGTTGCAAACATACCCGACATATTTTTCATTAAACAGCTATCCTCATGACACAAACATTCAATCCAAATAATATACTCATATTTCATATGGAATATCCCCATAACTGACTCTGGTACTTCCACATAATATTAACAGAATATTACACATTACAAACATAATACGGATACGTTTCGAGAGTACAAGGCACTCCGTATACCAGCTATCCATATCATGCATGCTTATAGAATACAAAAACATCGATAAACAAAAGATCGGACCTTAAGAAGGATGCGTTTCGAGAGCATCAAGTACTCCGTATCCAGCCATCCCGGCATTAGGCTCAATGAATCTAAAAGATTGAACAACAACGTACCACAAGAAACACAGAATACAAGACAAACGATTATTCGCAACACACGAAATACGGACACACATGCCTATATGCCAAAGATAAAACAAAAAGATTACAGATGGAGATTCAAATCAATTGGCCGCTCCCGGCTTTCCCTTTCCCATTCAAGCTTGGATGTTGCAGTGTCGGATTCTGGATGTATGATTTGCATTTTATCTATCAATTCCTCAGCTGTTGAAGCAGTGACAAAGATTTGTCTCTCCGATTCTGTAGTGATGTTTTCTTCCACAGCGTAATCTAGAAATTTCAAAAGACCGTCATAAAAACCCTTTACGTTCAGCAGTCCCAAAGGTTTGGAATAAAAGCCCAACAATTGCCCACAAGCAACTATAAATATTTCCTCAAGAGTACCTAGACCACCAGGTAATGCTATAAAAGCATCAGAATTATAGATTATGTCTTTAAAATTTTTAGGGATACTCCTGACTCCTTCTCCCTTACCTATGGCTTCCTTACAAAGGTTTCCTTCAACTGGAATATGAGGCCAAATTCTTACATCAGTAGCGTCGCTAGACCTAGCTGCTAGTGCCATATTTACCATCATTTTTATACTACCACCCCCATAGATTATGTTAATATTCTTGCGTGCTAGGACTTGCCCTAAGTGATTTGCAGCTTCTAAATAAGCTTTATCTTTTCCAAGGCTGGAACCACAAAAGACACAGACATTCTTTATTTTCTTCGTGGACTGGGAGGTAGACATATTTGGTTTATAGAAGTGGCTGCTTAATGTCTGCTCCACTTAGACTTCGGGTTCTACATGAGTTTTTAAAGATGAGAAATACACAAAAAGGGCTAAAGAGATAGACGAGTAGATAATGAAAAGGTAATCCAAAGATTTAAACAAAATCTTGTGCGGATAAGAAAGTAAGATAAGGTGATTGATAGTTTACAGAAAATCTGATTCACTTTTTGAAAAAGATTAGACTCTAATTGTATAACTTTTGACAATTGAGAACAATTCGACAGAAGACCCTCATGACACAACTGTAGACTTTTTGACAAATATACACCAAGTCTAGAAATTTAATATAAACGACAAATACTGTAGAACTTTTGAAATTTGAGACACAAATCTTGAAATATCCGGATAAGCTTTTCAAAATTCAAACATATTACTATACCGTATGTAACGTGTCTGATAAGATAATATATTTTATTATATATATATTTAAGAAAATCATAAATTAAATAAGATATTAACACTTACTGTATCAATCTAATAATCACAATTATTTCAAACACAAAAGCAAATATTCTGAGTAAAAGAAAAACACAAACTGTTGAACATCAGCTAAAACTGCTTCAAATAAGTAAAGACTAAATAACCTTTATAGTGCGATGACTTATTCCCCATCCAGTTTTCTTATGGCTTGACAAACAGGATCTAGAAATACCATATTCCTGAGGCGTTGTCTTTCTGTATAAAATTTAGGCCAGAGTTTAAAAATAGCTCCTTGAACATATCCACTAGGGTGACCGTGGAGAGGAGGATGGATGCTATCCAAGTTCTCCTTTGAAAGTCCATCCCTACAAAACCTTATTTTATCCTCTCTATTCGTAGACATATAACCAGGTGAAGTACATTTACCGTTACAATTTTGTCTTCCACATTTGTTACAAGTGACCACGATGGCACGAGCTCTTCTTTTCATTGCACTACGACTGGTACCCGTTCCTGGTAAACCGACATCTTGACTAAAGTCACTCGGACGGATTTTCCCCTCTATTAACATTCTCACATCACAAGGGATACCAAAACGCATAAGAATCCACAACCGAGTAATTCTAGCCTTGTATTTCTTTCTGAGAATCTTTTGGGAGAGTGATGGGAAATACTTTCTCAGGTGTTGGTACTTTGGGTCCATGATGAGATGAAAGAAGAGTAAATAGAAATGAAAAATTAAGATAGTAAATTGCAGAATCCTAGAATTCCTTCTTCTTTTAGAGGAAAAGAAGAATTTCTAATGAAAAAGAAGAGGATTTGCGATTTAAAGAGAAAATAACAAATTAAGAGAGAAAAAGTGAACTCAGAGAAATAAGCTCCTAGGCACAGTAAACGTATATGTAAACAATGATTAAACCACTGTATATGACACGTATAGAGACCACGTGGGAGAGACAGTGTGAATCAAACTGATTTAAGATTTGAACTAGGCCCAAATGTTCTTAGTTGAAAATGGTCAGGTTGTTTCGGGCCTTAACACATTTAGAACGAGTTAAATAACAAACATAAAATTGAAAACCAATTTGTATAAATCTTAAACCCAATTTAAAGCCCACTATAGATAAGTTAAGTATGAACAACAAATCTAATTTAACGACAATCAAGGATCTTCCTGAATGATATTTAAAATCATTTCATAACAACATAATCTTCCAGCAACTCAAATAATTTTGTTTTAATCAAAACCTTATTGAACAATGCATACACCCATATGTTATTGATAATACTTAACATCTATCAATGGATTCATCATCATTACTACCAAGGGTTTAGAATGCGACTAACCTTGAAATCAATACGATTTACGTCTTTCAACGTAGACCATATCAACGAACAAAGACACTAGATGTTACTACTTAAGAACATCTACAATCCCCACAATTCTACTCATACAATATATAATTTCCTCATATAACAAAACCTTAGGTAACCAAAAGATTCACTGATACACTTAAATACAATGTACGTAACGAAATATTCCAATTTTGAGATTCATGCATTCTAGACTTTACACAGTCTCAACAGACCAAAAGTCTAACATTTATCTCTCTCAAGATTCAATACCATGATTCCCAACTTATATCATATTCCTCAAATATATAGAACTTTTAAGAAAAGATATTGACACTTATGTGCTCCATCGAATCCACACATAATCATTACTTAGGTTTGAATAGATTACGAAAAATTTGGCATATCTATGTCAAACTTTAAAATCAATAAATCAAGCCTTATATTTCTCATTGTTTTTCACGAGACAAAAGGCTTTTAAATCCTCGTATCTATACGAATTTCTCATCGTTTATACGAATTAGATATGCTTATAGGTCCAAATATTATACGAATCTCTCATAAGCATTCTACTTATAAACTCATTCCATATAATTATCATTCACTTATAACTATTAATACTTTCCTTCTATATAATTATTGTACTCATATAACTATTGATATTTTCATTCTATGGCCTTTCCATGTTACATCCTTCTAGACTGTATAAATCAATGTGAAGGTTCATTTTGATGATGACAATGAAAATTCAGCTTCAAAACCATCTCAAAAATATTTTTTTTAAAGTGGTGCTACACTCCCTAGGTTAACCGAACCTAGGCTCTGATACCAAAAATTCTGTAACGCCCCTATATGGGGGTTAACAGTTTTTAATGAGATAAAATAAAAATAAATAATAAAAGTAAAACCTTAAAAATAAAATTTGCCCGGGACTTAAATAAAAACTCTCAACTCAAAAATAAAAATATAAACGACAAATAAACCACAGTTTTAATGTAGCACCTTAAATTTAATAATATAAACTGTTGTCATCATCATTTTAACCCTCAACACATTATAATTACAGTCACAGAAAGTAACAATTGATGCTTACATTATCATGAAGAACATTCTTTACAATTGAGCAGTCCCAATGTAATATAGTTACATCGCTTCCTCAACTATATTTCTCGTAGCCACCTCACACTTAGTGAGTCCTGAAAAGATATAAACATAAGGGTATGAGCAACACTATGCTCAGTAGAGAAAACCATTACTCACCTTTATCATTACCACAATAAAATCTGCATGGTTAGTAAGTTACATCATATTCCAGATTATGAGGTTTATTATGATCACATCTTATGGATACCGTAGTTAATCATTACCAAGTGTCATAATTACACATTTATACAAATATTAACAATCATCATTGTTCCTAGGTATCCATGTTAAATTGAGTATCACTCAACTCATCGAAACCCAAATGGGCGCACTTGATCACCCTATAAACATTCCAAGGGTGTTCCGGTGAGGGGACATCAAGCCCCGAGTCCTCACCAAATCAATTCCTGTACAGTGTGTTCTGGGACTTTCAACCCAAGGAAGCGTCATCGCCTTCCCCCTATTTTACCTTTTAGGGTATTCATGCCCAAGGACGTAACCGTCGCCCTCTTCATGTCTCACAATTTCTCTATATTGAATCATTATCAATAGAGTTAGTTTTCCTAACCATGCTTCTCAATTTATAACTGTGTCAATTCATTATGTTCCTCGCCGTACAATACAAGACGAGTCCATGTCATAGTTTCATATGTGATACACATATAATATCAGTTCAACATAGATATATATATATTGCGGCAAAACAATCAATTTTAATTCTATAAAAACCTCACAAAAGATGAGTAATAGAATCCCTACCTTTTAAGCTTATCAACAGTCTCTTAATCCTGGAATCAATTAACGTTAGCTCCATACTCCCTTGATCCTAAGGCGTGCATAAGGACAATTAAAACTAAAGCACAACATACAACTACATTCATAAAATTTATTTTAATTTAATCTTAGAATTTCAAGAAAAAACCACTGCCCATAGAGGTATTATAAAGTTTAACAATATAAATTTTCTGTCTAGAGCATATACACTTAGACTTCATACATATGCTCCAAAATAGCAACAAACATATACTTAGGTTTAAGAACGCAAATTTGAATAATCCTTTAGTATAAAAGAAAATTTATAAATGAAAGACTAAATTTGTTCATAAGATTCTAACCTCGGATTATGGTTAGTTGGAAGCTTGAAATGACTTCAAAATAGGTTCCTTTACTTCGGTATGACTGAAATTCTTGCTCAAATGGAGGTGATGGTGGCTGATTTTTATGGCTGCCTTGAAGAAGTTCTCTAAGTATTTTGCTTCAGCAAAGAAATGAGAAGAAGAGTGTGGGAACCGTGGAAGAGAAAGGAAGAAAAGATGAAGTCTTTGAAGAGAAGTGATAGAAACAATTATAGAGGAGACATGTTGAAGCATGTCACGGAGGAAATAAAGAAAATGAGGGTCAAGAGTAGTTGGAAAAGATATCCTTATGTCTCATCTAAAGACTTTAACACACATAATGCCAAAATGACATTTTTGAGATTTATTAGAAGTTCTAAGGCTTTTTAGTAATCATACTAAATAAATATAGGAGAATTTTAGAAAATTTAAAAATAGATAAAAATAAATATTATAAAATAAATTTAAATGAAGCAATTTTTTTTTATACATTAAAAATTAATTTAATTACCTCAATACCCGTTAGGAGAATAACGGGTGTCACAAATTCTATGTAGTTAGAGAGTGCAGCTCCAAGCTTTTAGTGGAGTAGCGTTAGACTTGATAATTATAAAATGTATATATGGCATATTGGGTTTTATAATTATCGGGAGCTTGAACTATATTGGTCCATTTAGTCTCATTTGCTAGCTCACAACATCCTGTAACGATACAATGTGCTTTTCCAATAATTGATGACTTATGTCAGATTTATCAGATTGGTTAAAATTTAGAAGAATCTATAATTCATGTATGTTTATCGATTGATTTAATTTTGTGATAAAATTGATTCAAGATAAACTTGTTGAATTATTAGGATTGGATAATTCTTGTCTGTTTATCGGTTGATTTAATTTTAGATAAATTAGATCAAGATAAACTTGTAGAATTATTAGGAATTTATTTATTTTCTTAAAGATTATCTAGATAAAGTTGTTTTGATTAGATAACTTCTCTATTGAGTTATTTAAATTAAAACTAAGACTTTATCCTATAGAATCTTGGGTGGAAAATAAAGATTCATAAGATTTTTTATTTGACAGTTTGGGTTGTCATGGACGTGTTCGGCCTGCCAATGGGACCTGTTCGGCTTGCCGATTAGGTGGTTCGGCCTGCCGATCAATGAAGGATAAGATCACGCATTTTCATACAGATCTTATCAAATATTGATCCAAACTTGATTATATTTTGAGTTTTTGAGACCTAATCTGATAAGGACTGACCCCAGGATCAATCTCTATATAAAGGGAGTAAGTCTTAAGAGTTACTCAGATCAATTGAGAGATTAAGAGTGATACTCTGCTAGTGAGAATCTAAAAACTCCCTGAGAGCTTTTGTTCACAAATCACAAACACTTGCTTTGGGTTCTCTCGATTGGTTGGAAGGAGAGTCACCTAGTGGAAGAGCTGTTCATGTAAGCCCACACTCACTTCGATCGTGGATAGAGAATAGCAAAGAAGACCAGTTGGTTGAGGCTCTTTTGGAACGTTACTTCTCTTCACGTTTTACTAGGGTTCTTTGTCATACAAAGTTTAGTAAAATCTAGTTAATTTATGCGTATAGCATATCAAACTTGTGTTTTAGAAAATACTATGATGTAAAAAAATTTTTAAAATTCCACTGTACACTCTTTTTTCCAACAATTGGTATTAGAGCCAGGTTTTTGCATAAAATTACGAGTTTGTGATCGTGTTATATGTATAAATTTTGTGATCTTAATCTCTCGTATGCTTGAATTTAATTTTATAGAGAGTTGGTACTTTAGGTTTCTATATATTATATATGTTATGGATTATGTGGTGAATGTTTATTAATTAATTGTGGTTGATTAAATTCTTATTTAATTATTTATTAATTAATTAATACCAGTTATGGTTCCTTAGAGATTAGAATGTGTATTTAGGTTTTTCATGTAATTAGATAGCGGACTATCAGCTCCGTCTAAGAATTGTTATTTAATTTTAAATTTGTAAGAATTTTAGAATTAAATAATTATTCAGAGAAGACGGATCTTGACGATTGATGATGATGCTCTCAAGTATTTCCTGAGTCTCTAATTTTATGTTTTTGAATTGTTGAAATTAAAATTGATTAATTGTATTAAAAATTGTATTTTCTAGAATGGAGATTTCTGCTCGTTCGGCATGCCAAACCTTATAGTTTGGCAGGACGATGGTCGCAGATCGGTAGGCCAGACTTATGGTTCGATAGGCCGCCAGTGGGGCAGAAATTCGGTGGGTGTGGCGGCAGGCTAAACTTCTAGTTTGATAGGCCAAACTTTTGTGAGTCGACAGGCCGATCTTCCTGATCGGCAGGCCGATGGAGCATGACCGGCAGGCCAAACACCCAGATCAACCAGCCGACCGAGAACTGGAAAATTTCCAAAAAATGTGAAGTTTTTTCGATGCAGTTTTAATTTTATTTTTGGGACAATTTTGAGAAACATTAATTTAGATATGACTGAAAATATGAAGTATTCGATTCATATGGGATTGAGGACTTGAAGTGTTAGATATGTATGCTCTAAGGAGTAAAAATGTAATACATTTTTAGAGACATTTTTATCAATAAAGAATTGATTCATTTATATATACCAAATCTTGTCCTCTTTACGTTCATATTTGTTGAATGTATGTTAAGCAAACAGTAGTCTAAGACTATCAGTTTAAACCTTTAAGAATTGGGCATATTATGGACTGATTATGCAGAAGACACGATTCTTAAGGTGACGGTCTAAAACATATGATCCGCAATCGAGGGAATAAAGTTGGGCGCTTTATTCATGCAAAGATTGTTATGTTGTCTATATCCCTATTGGAGATGGTTTGTCTTGACCATCGGAGTTGGACTCCGTGAATAGAAACATTGGCACATTGTCATAGGTGACGATGTGTTGGATCGGGACACAAAGTGAATTGATTTGGATTAATAATTCTGTCTTGGCAAATTGATTTACTTTGGACAATCATTTGTATTGTATCTTAATCCTGAGATGGATAGTGGGCACGTTGTCTCGACTTGTGTCTTTTGATGTACCAAAGGGTGACTCCCACATCTCAATAGTGGTATGCATATCGGTACGTTGGAGGCATGACTCTTGATGGCGTAGACTTGTTATTCATAGATATGGAATCCATAGCTCCTCTTTAGGAGTAATGATATCCTCTTATATGCGTTATCCCATAATTGGAAAACTAGAGCACTCAACCATTTGGATACATAGGTGTAACCGAATGGTATACTATCTTTGGATGGTAAGTTTTCCAATGGTGAGATAATGGAACGTAAGATAAAAATAATTGGGAAGGTAAGACAGAACTTGTCCTTAAGCCGATTATGGATTATTCTATGGGGATACAATACACTATGATATGTCATGGAGACTTAGCTATACGGGCTTCGTAATTCTATAAAGTTTGAGAGTACAGCTTCAAGCTTTTAGTAGAGTAGCGTTGGAGTTGATAATTGTGAAATGTATATCTGGAATATTGGGTTTTATAATTATCATGAGCTTGAACTTTATAGGTCCATTTTGGTCTCCTTTGCTAGCTCATAAAATCCTGTAACAATACGTCGTGCTTTTTCAATAATTGGTGACTTATGACGGATTTATCGGATTGGTTTAAAATTTAAAAGAATCAAATAATTCATGTCTGTTTATTGGTTGAATTAATTTTGTAATAAAATTAATTTAAGATAAACTTGTTCAATTATTGGGATCGGATAATTCTTGTTTGTTTATCGGTTGATTTAATTTGATAAATTAAATCAAGATAAACTTGTAGAATTATTGTGAATTGATTTATTTTCTTAGAGATTATCTTGATAAAGTTTGTTTTAATCAGATAACTTCTCTATAGGGTTATTTGAATCAAAACTGAGACTTTATCCTATAGAATCTCGGGTGGAAAATAAAAGATTCATGGAGATATTTACGCAGCAGTTCGACCTACCGATCTACGTGTTCGGCCTGCCGATGGAGCCTGTTTGGCCTGTCGATTAGCGAGCGATAAGATTACGCGTTTTCATGCAGATCTTATCAGATATTGACCCGAACTTGATTCTATTTCGAGTTTTTGAGACCTAATCTGATAAGGATTGACCCCAGGACCAATCGATATATAAAGGGAGGAAGTCTCATGAGTTACTCAGATCAATTGAGAGATTAAGAGTGATACTCTTCTGGTGAGCATCTGAAAAACTCCCTAAGAGCTTTTGTTCACAAATCACGAACACTAGCTTTGGGTTCTCTCGATTGCTTGGAAGGAGAGTCACCAGTGGAAGAGCTGTACGTGTAAGCCCACACTCACTTCGATTGTGGATAAAGAATGGCAAAGAAGACCAGTTGGTTGAAACTCTTCTGGAACGTTACTTCTCTTCACAGGTTGCAGAGGTTCTTCGATACACAGAGATTAGTAAGATCTGTTTAATTTATACATATAGCATGTCAAACTTGTGTTTTGGAAAAAATACCTTGATATAAATTTTTATTAAATTTTACTGCGCACCATTTTCCAACAATTGGTGTCAGAGCCATGGTTTTTATATAAATTTAGGGGTTTGTGATCATATTGTATGCGTAAATTTTGTGATCTTAATCTCTCCAATACTTGAATTGAATGTTATAGAGAGTTGGCACTCTAGGTTTCTATATAAATATATGTTGTCATGGATTATATGGTGAATGTTCCTTAATTAATTATGGTTGATTAAATTGTTATTTAATTATTTATTAATTAATTAATTTATACCGGTTATGATTCTTTAGAGGTTAGAATATGTATCTAGGTTTTTCATGTAATTAGATGGCAGACTATCATCTCCATCTAAAAATTGTTATTTAATTTTAAATTTGTGAGAATTTTGTAATTAAATAATTATTCAGAGCAGACGGAACTGGAAGGCGAATCTAGAAGATGGATGATGGCGAACCTAGGTATTTCCCAAATCTCAAATTTTATGTTTTTGAATTATTGAAAATAAAATTGATGAATTGCATTAAAATTGTATTTTCTAGATAGGAGATTTTTGCTCGGTCGACATGCCGAATATCACGGTTCGGCAAGCCGATGGTCAAAGATCGGCAGGCCAGACGTGTGGTTCGGCAGGCCGCTAGTGGGGTAGAAATCGACTAGCAGGCTAAACTTTCAGTTCGGCATGCCAAACTTTCATGGGTCGGTAGGCCGATGAAGCATGACCGGCAGGCCGATCACCCAGATCGGCCTGCCGATCGAGAGTTGGAAAATTTCAAAAAAATGTGCAGTTTTTCTGATGCAGTTTTAATTTTATTTTTGGGAGAATTCTGATAAACATTAAATTTGGATATGACTGGAAATATGAAGTATTTGATTCATACGGGATTGAAGACGTGAAGATGGGAATTACGTGAAGAAGGATACAACTTGAGGATTCAAGGATGAAGAATCGATATATGTCTCGATTATTCTCTTGTAATCTTAGTTTTCTATTCTCGAGGGTGGAACTATAATATTACAGTTATTATTATTTTGCTTGTAGCTTTGCTTGTCTGCATTATAATATGATTTGCCATGTATATTGATAACATGTCATATAGAATAGGAAGTGCCGCTCATATTAAAATTGATCATGCATAATTTTAAAATAAAACCTTGATTTCAAAAGATTGAGTGGGAGAAGGTTTTTGAATTAAAAACCTAAGGCCTCCATCGGTGGTCCATAGGAAGAACATGGTGGTCTCGACCCCTAGGAAAAGATTTCTATCATGTACCAGTTGGATCTCTGAGAGAATAAGGTATTTTAGCATGATTTATGGTTGCACACCCCTAGGTGGTGATTATAAACCATGGATAAAATATTGAAACGATGGTCATACACTAACGTTAATTTTATTATTAACCTCCCCTAGGAGCTCTGTTAATAAAATTAATGGCCAAAGAAACGATTATTAAAATATGCTAGATCATACGGGTCATGGATGGTATATATTAATCAGGAGGGGATCCGTGTTCCTGATTGAATTTGGCATGACTCCCCTAGGAGCTTGTTGAGTTCTGAGTTGGGAATTTTTGTTGTAAGGTTGTGATATTTTCAAGGTTTTGACACATAAACACATTTGTATGTTTTTACATGATTGTGTCATCTTACTAAATTATTATTTGTTTGCTTATGTTTGGTATATGATTCTTTATTGTAGATTAAAAATGTCTAAAAACGCTTTATCATCGATACTTGACAAAAACCTATTAACTGGTGAGAATTACAATGATTGGAAACGGAACCTGGATATCGTCTTGTCCTTTGAGAAACTGAAATATGTTTTTACAATCCCTTGTCCTCCCGAGCCTACGGGAGACTCTTCTAATGAGCAATTCCAAGCGTATGACCGCTGGAAAGATGCCAATGATCAGGCCCG
Source organism: Artocarpus heterophyllus (assembly GCA_025403435.1). Classification (NCBI taxonomy): domain Eukaryota; kingdom Viridiplantae; phylum Streptophyta; class Magnoliopsida; order Rosales; family Moraceae; genus Artocarpus; species Artocarpus heterophyllus. Next base: position 27,678,969 of record CM046345.1, on the reverse strand, counting down.
CTGCTATGTTATGGCTAGCATGAATAATGTGTTGTAGGCTCAAGATCAAGATTATGAGACTGCAAAGCAGATCTTGGATAATCTTGAGGACATGTTCGGAGGCACGGTCATAACAAAGCGGCAAGGGGTGCTTCGAAAACTCTTAAACTGTAGACAGAGGCTGGGGGCATCTATAAAGGAGCACATGATGTTGGTCATGGGTTACCTCGCTGAGGCTCAAACCAATGGAGCCGCCATCGATGCTGAAATTCAGATGACTATGGTCTTTGAGACTCTGTCTAAGGAATTTATTATGTTTAAAGCTACATTTAATTTAAGCAATAGACGGGATACGACCTTGACAGAACTAATGAAACAGTTACAAGGGTTTGAACTACTAATCAGGGAGTCTCCTATGGGTGGTGAGGCCAACATGGTAGCTGCTTTTGGGTCTAATTCTAACTCTGGGAATGGGAAGAAGCAACGGGCCAAGAACAGGAAGTCTTCTGTTCCTGCTAATACCAAAACCAAGAAGAAGAAGAAGAAGAACCCAAAGAAGCTTAAGTGCTTCTTCTGTGAAAATGTAACGCCGCGAAATTAATTTAATGTTATTGTAATATAAAATGGTGGATTAGTGTGCCATAATGAATATTCTAAACTTAATTTGGTTATTTAATAACATTTTGGGTTTAAAGTTATTTCCCTTATTTCGATAATTTCTAATGATTTTTTATTGTTTTAAAATGTTGTTTTGAGTTTTAAAACACAACAATTTGTAAAATATCAAATATATTTTGTTTTACAAAACTGTGGGCGGCACATGGTTTTTGTACAGTAAAACCACCCACCATTTATTCTCTCACCTCTCCCTCTCTTTGGCTCACTCTCTCTCTCTCACCCGTGAGTCTCTCTCACTCTCTCCCTCTCGCTCTCTCCTCTTCTCTCTTGATTTTTCCTCAAAATTTTGAATCAAATCAAGTTCAAGCTTCGGGTTTTGGTGGAGTGGAGGCTCCAGAGCTCGATTGAACAACAAAAACGTGGATCGAAGCTTGAATTCGAGGTTAGTTTTAAAATTTCTAAACTTTTTCAAAATTTTCAAATTTTCGTGCATTTTTGAAATCTAAGTTTGTTTGAGCTTAGAAAACCCTTGATTTGAGTTAAAGGAACTTAGAACGCCTAGAATCTAAGCTTGGATTGAAGAAAAAAGGATTAGATTTAAGATTTTTCATTTTTCCTCATTTTCTTCCATTTTTAGATTTTTGGGATTTTTGTGTTTAAATCTTGTTTAAATGGGTTCAAAAGTGTTCTATTATGTTTTCTATCATCTATGATTGTTTTCTATGTCTGGGATTTGAGAAAAATAGGTTAAAATCAAGATTTGAGTTTTGGGAAACCCAAAACTCGTGGCTGGAAATTCTGGGTTTTTCTAGTTCGGCAGGCCGGATTTAAAGGATCAGTAGGCCTGACTCATCCGTTCGGTAGGCCAAACCTAGAGAATGTCCGACCAACCAGACTTGATTTCCAGCAGGCCGAACTGCACAGTTTGGCTGGCCGAAGCAGGGCGTCCGGTAGGGCATGGGAAAATTTTGTGACTTTTCACCTGTTTTCATTATTTTGAACCCCGATTGAAATTCCAACCTTGTAAAATTATTTTAAAGATACAAATGGCATACTAGGACATCATGAAATGGTTTAGTAATATAGAATGTCTCAAACTAGATATTGATCAACTTAGTGTGTATCTAGGATCGTTCGTGGTTCCGCGGAGCTAATGTATAGCGAACCAAGATTACAGTGTGGAGCACCGGCACGAGCATCAAGGTAGGACTTCTACCTTATCTTTGGTAACCCAGTTTCAAAATGATTTGGCTTTGAAAAGGGTTTCTATAAAAATGTTTTCAATGGTTGATTGAAAATGAAATTTATCGGTTGTATTTTTGTAAACCATGAACTGAGATGAACTTCATAATGAATGATAATGAAAACATCTGGTAAATGGGCTTTGAATAATGTTAGAAATAAATGTAAGGGCATGATGCCATATTAGAGATCGGGTCGTGTAGCGATCGACCTTGGGGGCAGGTCCTGAAACCCAGCTGGGCCACTACGATGGTGATATTCATGTGGTTTGCCTAGGAAAAGAAAATAAAGTATTTTTGGTCGACTAAATAGACTGTTTTGGGTAAGAATGTTTTTATTAAATTTATTTATTCAAGGTTTCTTTTAAATAATTCCCTGAATAGTGAGACTTTTCTTTAAATTAAATGATTTATTAAAATATAGTCCTACTGAGCCTTTCGCTCACATTTTCTCTGTTTTTTTTAAACCCCCCCTTCTAGGTGGACTTCCACTTAGGTTTAGAGAGGACTCAACGGACAGAACTCAGGAGCAGTAGGAGGACTAGTAGATTATTTGTATTAATTGAACAAGGCATGTAATGTTTTTAATTTTCTTTATGCTTGGACTGTGGTTATATTAATATATTGTCAGTACTATGTGTGTGCACAAGTTGTGGGTCAGTGGGACCTATACCGCAGTTCTTTATTATTTTATTATTCGCTTAATGAATTCTCTTGCTTAATATTTATGAATTCTTTTATCAAATGTTGTTTTTGAAACTTTTACATTTTTATTATTTAATTTAACCCCTAAAATTCTTGATTTTAATTAAATTCTCCTTTTAATTAATTTCAATAATCTGCTACTTCATCTCCTGTACTCCGGGGCGTGACAGGAAAGGTCGGGCATGTTAAGAAGCATTGCAAGGACTTCCTTTCCAAAGGAGGTAGGTGTGATCTTCTGTATTTAGAAACTTTTTTGGTTGAGGAATCCAGTGACATTTGGGTCATAGATTCTGGTGCAACTAATCATGTTTGTGTTTCTCTGTAGGGGTTCAAAGAAACGAGAAGTCTGCTACATAAGACTTCACGGTTCGGATGGGCGATGGATCCTTGGTCTCAGCAGAAGCAGTGGGAGATGTCCATCTTTACTTTGATAACTATAGGAATTTATTTTTGCAAGATTGTTTTTATGTTCCTAAATTTAAAAGGAATTTAATTTCTGTATCTTGTTTATTGAAAGACTCCTATGTGGTATCTTTTAATAAAAAAGTGATGATTCGTAAAAACAAATTTTTATCTGTTCTGGATGGATGCAAAATAATCTATATTTTATCAAACCTAAGATGGACTTATTGCTTAATGCTGAGATGAATGATAATAGCTCTAAAAGACTTAAAACTTCTTACTCTAATAAGACTTATCTTTGGCATTTGCGCCTTGGTCACATTAACCTGAATAGGATTCAAAGGTTGATAAGGGATGGACCTTTAAGTCACTTAAAGGTGGAATCTATACCTCAATGTGAATCTTGTTTGGATGGTAAAATGGCCAAAAGACCATACGAGTCTAAAGGCAATAGGGCCGACGGGGTTCTAGAACTTGTGCATAGTGATGTTTGAGGACCGATGAACATCTGGGCACGAGTAGTGTATGAGTACTTCGTCATTTTTATTGACGATTAGTCAAGATATGGATATGTGTGCCTGATGTACAACAAAAGCAAAAATTTTGACAAGTTTAGGGAGTTTCGGGCTGAAGTGGAAAAGCAATTGGGTAGACCCATAAAGGCACTTCGATCCGATCGAGGTGGAGAATACCTTTCTGATGAGTTATTGGGACACTTGTTAGAGAATGGGATTTTATCCCATTTGACTACGTCGGGCACTCCGCAGCAGAATGGCGTAGCAGAGAGAAGAAATAGGACTTTGTTGGACATAGTCAGGTCCATGATGAGTTATTCATCATTACCTTTATCCTTTTGGGGATATGCACTGCAAACTGCATGTTATCTTTTGAACAATGTGCCTTCAAAATCGGTCCCTAAAAACTCTTCACAAGTTGTGGACAAGAAGGAAGACATCCTTAAACCATATTCGCATATGGGGATATCTGGCTCATGTCCTGTTTAAGGATCCAAATAAGTTGGAGGCACCTTCAGAAGTTTGCGTGTTTGTAGGATATCCAAAAGGAACCAAAGGGGGTTATTTTTATAACCCAAAGGAAAATAAAGTCGTGGTTTCTGCTACTACAACTTTCCAAAAGGAGAGTTACATGGACGACTTTAAACGTCAAAGCAAAGTGGTGCTTGAGGAGTTAAGGAGTGATCAGATCACTCCGGAGGTTCCGAATGAAACCGTTCCGATCAGTGTAGAAAAACCAAACAAACTTGAACAACAATCTTAGGGGTTTCAACGTAGTGGGAGGATCGGGCGTCAACCTGAAAGGTATATGTTCAATGGGGAGGTCTTCTTGGCTTAAATGGATGAACATGACAGGGATTCTTATACTTACGCAGAAGCTATGGAGGATGTTGATTCAAAACTCTGGACCGAGGCCATGAACATAGAGATGAAGTCTATGGAGACTAATCAGGTCTGGGAGCTTATGGATCTTCCCGAAGGGGTAAAACCCATAGGGTGTAAGTGGATCTATAAGAGGAAAAAATGAGTGGATGGAAAGGTCGAAACCTTTAAGGCTAGACTGGTAGCTAAGGGTTATACGCAAAAGGAAGGAATCGATTATGAGGAAACCTTTTCGCCTGTTGCCATGCTTAAGCCCATCTAGATTCTCTTATCCATAGCTGCCGCTCTCGACTACGAGATTTGGCAGATGGATGTCAAGACGGCTTTTGTAAATGGCTATCTTGATGAGTCCATTTATATGGAACAACCAGACGGGTTCAAGGTCATGGGTGAAGAGGGTAAGGTTTGTAAGCTGCTAAAGTCAATTCATGGACTTAAGCAGACTTCTCATTCTTAGAATATAAGATTTGATCAGGTGATCAAGACTTATGGGTTCTCACAAAATGTGGATGAACCACGTGTTTACAAACATATTAAGGATGGAAAGGTGGTTTTTCTACTGCTCTATGTAGATGACATTCTGCTAATTGGCAATGACGTTGGGGCATTGTCATCTATCAAATTATGGTTGACCAAGCAGTTTGACATGAAGGACTTAGGTGAGGCTAATTTTGTTCTCGGTATCCAGATCTTTCGGGATAGGAGGAACAAAATGATAGCTTTATCACAAGCAGGCTACATAGATAAAATTCTCAAGAGATTTGCAATGTAGGATTCCAAGAAAGGTGGGCAACCATCTAGGTTTAGAATTACTCTTTCTAAGAAAGACTCTCCAAAGTCTTATGAAGAAAGAGAATACATGAAGAAGGTGCCTTATGCTTCGGCAGTGGATAGTCTCATGTATGCCATGCTTTGCACACGGCTGGATATAATTATGCGCTCAGGATTGTCAGTCGATTTTAGGCGGATCCAGGACCAAACCATTGGGTTGCGGTAAAGCATATTTTCAAGAACCTAAGAAGGACTCGAGGGTATATGCTTGTATATTCGGGTGAGGACCTGACTCCTCTAGGATATACTGATTTAGATTTTCAATTCTGTCGGTATTCGAGGAAATCGACTTCGGGTTTTGTGTTTACTCTGGGCGACGGTGGCATTAGTTGGAGAAGTACTAAGCAAGATTGCACTTCGGATTGAATGATGGAGGCCGAGTATGTGGCAGCTAGTGATGCTTCGAAAGAAGCAGTGTGGCCCTGCAAGTTTCTTAGGGATCTTGAGGTAGTACCTGGTATGGATAAGGCAGTATCATTGTACTGTGATAACAGTGTGGCGGTAGCTAATGCTAAGGAACCAAGATTTCACAAGAAGAGTAAGCATATTGATCGGAAGTATCATGTGATAAAGGACCCGTTGTCTCGACTTGTGTCTTTTCATGTACCAAAGGGTGACTCCCACATCTCAATAGTGGTATGTATGCCGATACGTTGGACTATGACTCTTGATGGCGTAGACTTGTTATTCATAGATATGGAATCCATAGCTCCTCTTTAGGAGTAATGATATCCTCTTATATGCGTTATCCTTTAATTAGAAAACTGGAGTGCTCAACCATTTGGATACATAGGTGTAACCAAATGGTATCCTATCTTTGGATGGTAAGTTTTCTAATGGTGAGATAATGGAATGTAAGATAAAAATAATCGGGAAGGTAAGACAGAACTTGTCCTTAAGCCGATTATGGATTATCATATGGGGATACGATACACTATGATTGTCACGCCCCGGAGTACGGGAGGTGACGTGGAGGACTATTTAAATTAATTAAAAGAGAATTTAATTAAAAATCAGGAGTTTAAGGGTTTGAGTTAAATATAAGATGTGAAAATTTAAGGAAAGCCATTGCATGAATAATTAATATTAAAGAATAAATATAGCGAGTATGGGTCCCACAGACCCACAACTTGTGCACACACATGGTACTGACAATATCATAAATACAATCACAGTCCAAGTATAAGTAAAGTTAAAATCTTACATGCCTTGATTTAAATAATACAAATAAATTTATTAATTCCTCTATTGCTCCTGGATCTTGTCCGTTGAATCTTCTCCAAACCTAAATGGAAAACCACCTAGAAGGGAGGAAAATTTAAAACAAATAAAACATGAGCGAAAGGCTCAGTAGGACTATGTTTTATAAAATAATTTAATTTAAAGAAACATTTCATTATTCAGCAGTTATTTAAAAGAAACCTTGAATAAATAAATAAATAAACAAATTTAAGTAAAACTGTTCTTACCCAGAACAGTTTACTCAGATAACCAGAAATATCATTTTCTTTTCCTAGGCAAACCATAATAATATCACCATCGTAGTGGCCCAGCTGGGTTTCAGGACCTTGCCCCAAGGTCAATCGCTACGCGACCTAATTTCTGATATGGCATCATGCCTATGTGTTTATTATCATCATCATTCAAAACCCAATTACCGAGTACTGTCATTTACGTTTATTATGAAGTCCATTTCAGTTCACGGTATATTAAAATATAACCGATAAATTCATTTTCAAACAACCGTTGAAAACATTTTTAATAGAAATCCTTTTCAAAGCCAAATTATTTTTGAAACTAGGCTACCAAGGAAATGGGGTAGAAGTCCTACCTCAATACTCGTGCTAGTGCTCCACACCGTAATCCCGGTCCGCTATACGTTAGCTCTGCGGAACCACGAACGATCCTAGATACAAACTAAGTCGATCAATATCTAGTTCGAGACATTCTATGTTACTAAATCATTTCATGATGTCCTAGTGTGCCATTTGTATCTTTAAAATCATTCTATAAGGTTGGAATTTAAACCGGGCTTCAAAACAGTGAAAACGGGTGAAACATCACAAAATTCTCCATGCTCGGCCGGCTTGCCGGACTCCTTGCTTCGGCCGGCCGAACTGTGCCAAAAACCAAGTCCAGTCGGTCGGTCATTCCCTAGGTTTGGCCTGCCAGACGGAAGAACACCGGCCGACCGATCCCTTGATCCGGCCTGCCGAACTGGGAAAACCTAGAAATCCAACCACGGGTTTTTGATTCCCCCAAAGTCCAAATTTTGATTTTAACCTGTTTTTTCTCAAATTCCAGGCATGGAAAACAATCATAGTTGATATAAAAACATAGTAGAACACATTTGAACTCATTTAAACAAGGTTTAAACTCAAAAATCTCAAAAATCCAAAAATGAGAAAATGGGGAGAAAAATAAAAAATCTTGAATCCAATCTGTTTTTCTTCAATCTAAGCTTAGATTCTAGTTGTTCTAAGTTCATTTAACTCAAATCAAAGGTTTTCTAAGTCCAAGCAAACCTAGATTTCAAAAATGCACAAAATTGAAAAATTTGGAAAAAGTTTAGAAATTTCAAAACTAACCTCGAATCGAAGCTTCAATCTGCGTTCTCGGTTACCAAATCACATTCCCGAGCTTCCTCCTTGCTAACCCGATGCTTGGATTCAAATTTTGATTCAAAATTTTGAGAGAGAATTTGAGAAAGAAGAGAGAAGCCGAGATATAGAGAGAGAGGAGAGAGAGTGAGATCAGGGAGAGTGAGGAGAGAGGAGGAAGAGAGAGAATAAATAGAGAGAAACGGTGGGCGGTTTTTTTTGTGCGAAAACCATGTGCCGCCCACGGTTTTGTAAAATGGAATATTTTTAACATTTTACAAATTGTTGTGTTTTAAAACCCAAAACATCATTTTAAAACAATAAGAAATCATTTGAATTTACCAAATTAACAAAACAACCAAAAATTCAAAATCCAACCAAGTAATCAAATTAATGTTGAAACATTAATTATGGCACACTAATTCATCATTTATATTACAATAACATTAAATAAATTTCCGGGCGTTACAACTCTCCACCCCTAAAAGAAATTTCGCCCTCGAAATTTACATCTCATTTCAGAAACAAAACAAAAGCGGATACAATTCCCGCATACTTGACTCTAGTTCCCAAGTGGCTTCATCAACCTCGTGATGCTGCCACACGACCTTTACCAACGGTATCTCACGACTACTCAAGCTAATTACTTTCCGATCGATGGTTTGAATCGGCACTTCTTCGTACGTCGTATCCTCCTGAACCTGCACATCGCCAAATGAAACTATCTTACCCTGCTTAGGCAGACACTTCCTAAGCATGGACACGTGAAACACATCGTGAACATGAGAAAGTTTAGGCGGAAGATCAAGCCAATAAGCAACCACACCAACACGCTGAGTGATCTCGAATGACCCAATAGACCTCGGCGCGAGCTTCCCACTCACTCTGAACCGCATAGTTCCCTAACGAGGCAATACCCTCAAGAGAACGAAATCTCCAACCGCAAACTCTAAAGGTCTACATCTCCTATCCGCGTAACTCTTTTGTCGACTCTAAGCTGCCCTCAATTGATCTTAAATCATCGTGACTTTCTCGTTACTATCACGGATCTCATCCGGCCCAAGAATAACCCTATCTTCCAGCTCGGCCCAACACACAGGTGACCGACACGGTCGCCCATACAACGCCTCAAACGGTGCCATACCAATACTCGCCTGATAGCTATTATTGTATGCGAACTCCGCCAGATGCAAACATTGCTTCCAATTCTCACCGAAGTCCAACGCGCAGGCACGCAACATATCCTCGAGAATCTGAATAACCTGCTCAGACTGCCCATCAGTCTGAGGATGAAATGCCGTACTGAAGTTCAAATCCATACTTAAAGCCTCCTGAAAACTCCTCCAGTACTTAGCATTAAACCTGGTGTCTCGATCAGAGGTGATGGACAAAGGAACTCCATGCAACCTCACAATGTTCTGCAAATACAAATCCCCGAGAATCTTCCTTGAACACGTCGACCTAAACGGAATGAAATGCACCAATTTCGTCAATCTGTCGACCACGACCCAAACTACATCATGCCGCTGCTCCGTCCTTGGCAAACCTGTGAGGAAATCCATCGTCACATGCTCCCATTTCCACCCTGGAATAGGAAGCAGCTGAAGCTGACCTGCAGGCTTCTGATGCTTGCCTTTCACCTGAAGACACGTCGAACACTTGGCCACGTACTCTCGAACATCTTTCTTCATGCCTCTCCACCAATATTGCCTCTTCAAATCGCGATACATCTTTGTGCTCCCTGGATGAATAGCGAACTGAGACCTATGAGCTTCATCCAAAACGGCTTTCGTCACCTCGGCGAAAGCTGGAACTGCAAGATGCTCTCGAAAATACAACGATCCATCTGTATGCATGCTCCATTCTTCAAACTGCTCCCCGTTCTAAATCCGCAACCAAATCCCCTGCAAATGTCGACCCTGCCACTGACTTTGCTTCACCATCCGAACAAGAGCTGGGGTCGCCTCCACATGATATACCGAAACTCAATCATAGTCTTCATGATACTGTAGCCTATACTTGCTCACTGTCGCATCCCTGCTCCAGTCCTCAAAAGCCAAACAAGTAAGAATCCCTGAAGACTTCCTGCTAAGCGCGTCCACGACCACATTAGCTTTCCCGGGATGATATTGCAACGCAAAATCATAATCCTCCATATACTCTACTCATCTACGCTGCCTCAAATTAAGATCCCTCTGAGTGAACAAATACCTCAAACTCTTGTGATCAGAGAAGACCTGAAAAGACACTCCATACAAGTAACACCTCCAAATCTTCAGTGTGTAAATCACCATGGCGAGCTCTAAATCATGAGTAGGATAATTTCACTCGTGAGATCGTAGCTGTCTTGATCCGTACGCAACCACACGTCCATGCTGCATCAACACACATCCAAGTCCGCACCCTGAAGCATCCGTATAAACCTCATACGGCTCGTCACTGCCAGGAATAACTAACACTGGAGCTGAAGTCAACTGGTTCTTCAATTCCTAAAAAGCAAGCTCACAATCTTCATTCCACTCAAACCTAACATTTTTCTTGATCAATCTCGTCAACGAAGCTGCAATCTTCAAAAAATCCTTTACAAATTTCCTGTAATAACCAGCAAGATCTAAGAAGCTGTGAATCTCTGCTACATTCCTTGGTCGTTCCCACTCCACTATGGCTTCAATCTTGGATGGATCCACAGAAATACCATGCTCTGAGATTACATGACCTAGAAACTTGACCTCAGTCAACCAAAACTCACACTTTTCCCTCTTAGCATACAACTGGTGCTCCCGCAGAGTCTGAAGCACAATCCAAAGATGTTGCTCATGCTCCTCCCAAGTCTTAGAATACACAAGAATATCATTGATGAACACGATCAAGAACTGATCCAGATACAGCCTAAATATCCTGTTCATCAAATCCATGAAAGTTGCCGGAGCATTCGTCAACCGAAACGACATAACCAGGAACTGAAAGTGCCCATACCGAGTCCTAAAAGCAATCTTGGGAATATCCTCTTCCTTGATCCAGAGTTGATGATAACCCGACCGCAAATCAATCTTTGAGAAGTACCGCAAACCTCCCAACTGATCAAACAACTCATCAATCCTAGGCAAGGGATGCTTGTTCTTTACCGTGACACGATTCGGCTGTCGATAATCCACACACAACCTGAGAGTCCCATCATGCTTCTTAGCAAACAGAACCAGTGCTCCCCACGGACATGTGCTATTTTGAATATACCCTTTATCAACAAGCTCCTGAAGTTGCCTCCTCAATTCCTTCATTTCTATCGGCGCCATCCGATAAGGTGCCATAGAAATCGATGCTGTCCCTGGAAACAACTGGATACCAAACTCAATTTCTTGATGCGGTGGTAATCCTGGCAACTCGTCAGGGAAGACATCCTCGAACTCATCAACCACCAGAATCGATATACTGCCCCTTAAAGCATAGGGCTCGCAATTTAGATTGGCAAGAAAAGCACAACAACTCAGATTCCTTCGCCCTCTTAAACACGACTTCATGAGACACTCACTCATTAACCAATCACCACCACCCTGGTAAGTGATCATCGTCCCCCTATCAGACACTAGGGTCACCTTTCTAAGTTGGCAGTCCACAACTGCATTATATCTGGACAACTAGTCCATCCCAGAATTACATCATAGGAGCTCATGGGGAGTATAATCAAATCACTTTTCAAAATCTCATCCCCAATCTTTATTTTACAAGTTTACACATACAATTTACATACACCCACCCCAAGGGAGAAGTTATGACTAGGGGTTCATTAAACTCTTCTATCTCTAATCCCAAGGCATGTACAAAAGAACTCGAAATGAGAGAATGAGAGGCACCGGTATCAAATAAAACGCGAGCTAAAGATCTAGAAACCAAGATCGTACCATCGACAACCGCGTTACCAACATGAGAATCTGAACCTTCAGATGCCATCGTATGAACCGGTACTGGAGCCTTTCCTTTTCCTCTACTAACATTGCTGGGTCTTGGATTATTTTGCCGATGCTGCTGAGAAGGAGACGATTGCACACTACCTGTACTCGACGCTCGATACTGAGGGATGCTGCGCTAGAAATGCTGCGGCTGCTGCCCCTATGCCGGATATGAGAACTACTGAGGGGAGAACTGGGGATACTGCAACTGTAGGTACTACTGAGGCGGATGTAGGGTCTGAGGCTGAGACTGACGACTAGCATCCTCCTTGATCTGAGATCCAAGACAGACACTCCTGATCGAGCAATTCCTCTTGATGTGTCCGGGTTGCTGACAGAAATGACAATGGAAGTTGTAGGGATTACTACGCCCGCTGCCAGATGAACTGTTGCTACCACTGTTTGTGCCACCTTGCTTGCTCTTCCTCGGAGTTAGATGGCTACTGGTGCTCTTCCTACCACTCCTCTGCGGTCCTCCTGAAGCCTTTGCTCGATCCTCATAATACTGCGCATAATCATTTTCCACAGATATCGCCGACGACATAAGCTCTCCAAAACTCCTAAGCCGCAGAGCAACCAACTATCGCCGAATAGGAGCCTTGAGCCCTTCCTGAAACTTAATACATTTCTCACGCTCTGATGCCACCGCTGATGGAGAAAACCTGGCCAACTCATTAAACCTTGCCTCATATTCCCAGACTGACAGATCACCCTACTGCAACCTGTAGAACTTAGCTGCCTGCTGATCTCTATACCCCTGCAAAAAATATCGATCATAGAACAGCTCCTCGAACTTGTCCCAACTGATATCACCACCACGCTCCAAACGCTTAGCCTGTTTCCACGCTCCAAAAATCAGGAGTTTAAGGGTTTGAGTTAAATATAAGATGTGAAAATTTAAGGAAAGCCATTGCATGAATAATTAATATTAAAGAATAAACATAGCGAGTATGGGTCCCACAGACCCACAACTTGTGCACACACATGGTACTGACAATATCATAAATACAATCACAGTCCAAGTATAAGTAAAGTTAAAATCTTACATGCCTTGATTTAAATAATATAAATAAATTTATTAATTCTTGTTCGTTGAATCTTCTCCAAACCTAAATGGAAAACCACCTAGAATGGGGGAAAATTTAAAACAAATAAAACATGAGCGAAAGGCTCAGTAGGACTATGTTTTATAAAATAATTTAATTTAAAGAAACATTTCATTATTCAAGAATTATTTAAAAGAAACCTTGAATAAATAATAAATAAACAAATTTAAGTAAAACCGTTCTTACCCAGAACAGTTTACTCAGATAACCAAAAATAGCATTTTCTTTTCCTAGGCAAACCATAATAATATCACCACCGTAGTGGCCTAGTTGGGTTTTGGGGCCTGTCCCTAAGGTCGATCGCTGCATGACCTGATCTCTGACATGGCATCATGCCTATGTGTTGATTATCATCATCATTCAAAACCCAATTACCGAGTATTGTCATTTACATTTATTATGAAGTCCATTTCAGTTCATGGTATATTAAAATATAATCGATAAATTCATTTTTAATAGAAATCCTTTTCAAAGCCAAATCATTTTTGAAATTAGGCTACCAAGGAAATGGGGTAGAATTCCTACCTCAATACTCGTGCCGTGCCCCACACCGTAATCTCGGTCCGCTATACGTTAGCTTAGTGGAACCACGAACGATCCTAGATACAAACTAAGTCCATCAATATTTAGTTCGAGACATTCTATGTTACTAAATCATTTCATGATGTCCTAGTATGCCATTTGTATCTTTAAAATCATTCTAGAAGGTTGGAATTTAAATCGGGGTTCAAAACAGTGAAAACGGGTGAAAAATCACAAAATTCTCCATGCTCGGCCAGCCTACCAGACTCCCTACTTTGGCTGGCCAAACTGTGTGCAGTTTGGCCTGTCAGAAACCAAGTCCAGTCGACCGGTCATTCCCCAGGTTTGGCCTACCGAACAGAAGAACACCGGCCTGCCGATCCGTTGATCCGGCCTGCCGAACACACAGTTTGGCTTGCCGAACTGGGAAAATCCCCCAAAGTCCAAATTTTGATTTTAACCTGTTTTTCTCAAATCCCAGGCATGGAAAACAATCATAGTTGATAGAAAAAACATAGTAGAACACATTTGAACTCGTTTAAACAAGATTTAAACTCAAAAATCTCAAAAATCTGAAAATGAGAAAATGGGTTGAAAAATAAAAAATCTTGAATCCAATCCATTTTTCTTCAATCTACGCTTAGATTCTAGTTGTTCTAAGTTCATTTAACTCAAATCAAAAGTTTTCTAAGTCCAAGCAAACCTAGATTTAAAAAATGCACAAAATTGAAAAATTTGGAAAAAGTTTAGAAATTTCAAAACTAACCTCGAATCGAAGCTTCAATCTGCGTTCTCGGTTACCAAATCACATTCCCGAGCTTCCTCCTTGCTAACCCAAAGCTTGGATCTAAATTTTGATTCAAAAATATGAGAGAGAATTTGAGAGAGCAGAGAGAAGCCGAGAGAGAGAGTGAGATCAGGGAGAGTGAGGAGAGAGGAGGAAGTGAGAGAATAAATAGAGAGAAACGGTGGACGATTTTTACTGTGTAAAAACCATGTGCCGCCCACGGTTTTGTAAAACAGAATATTTTTAACATTTTATAAATTGTTGTGGTTTAAAACCCAAAACATCATTTTAAAACAATAAGAAATCATTTGAATTTACCAAATTAACAAAACAACCAAAAATTCAAAATCCAGCCAAGTAATCAAATTAATATTGAAACATTAATTATAGCACACTAAGTCATCATTTATATTACAATAACACTAAATAAATTTTGGGGCGTTACAGTGATGTCATGGAGACTTAGCTATATGGGTTTCGTAATTCTATAAAGTTCGAGAGTGCAGCTCCAAGCTTTTAGTGGAATCGCGTTGGAGTTGATAATTATGAAATGTATATCTGGGATATTGGGTTTCATAATTACCATGAGCTTGAACTTTATAGGTCCATTTTGGTCTCCTTTGCTAGCTCACAAAATTCTGTAACGATACGGCGTGCTTTTTTAATAATTGGTGACTTATGTCAGATTTATCGGATTGGTTTAAAATTTGAAAGAATCAAATAATTCATGTCTGTTTATTGATTGAATTAATATTGTAATAAAATTAATTTAAGATAAACTTGTTAAATTATTGGGATTGGATAATTCTTGTCTGTTTATCGGTTGATTTAATTGGAGAAATTAAATCAAGATAAACTTGTAGAATTATTGTGAATTGATTTATTTTCTTAGAAATTATCTTGATAAAGTGTGTTTTGATCAGATAACTTCTCTATTGGGTTATTTGAATCAAAATTGAGACTTTATCCTATAGAATCTTGGGTGAAAAATAAAAGATTGATCGAGATATTTACGCGACAGTTCGGCCTGCCGATCTACTTGTTCGGCATGTCGATCAGCGAGCAATAAGATTACACGTTTTCACATGGATCTTATCAGATATTAATCCGAACTTGATTCTGTTTCGAGTTTTTGAGACCTACTCTAATAAGGACTGACCCTAGGACCAATCGATATATAAAGGGAGTAGGTCTCATGAGTTACATAGATCAATTGAGAGATTAAGAGTGATACTCTTCTGGTGAGCATTTGAAAAACTCCCTGAGAGCTTTTGTTCACAAATCACGAACACTAGCTTTGGGTTCTATCAATTGGTTGGAAGGAGAGACACCGGTAGAAGAGCTATACGTGTGAGCCCACACTCACTCCAGTTGTGGATAGAGAATAGCAAAGAAAAACAGTTGGTTGAGGCTCTTTTGGAACGTTACTTCTCTTCACAAGTAGCGGAGGTTCTTTGATACACAAAGGTTAGTAAGATCTGTTTAATTTATATATATAGCATGTCAAACTTGTGTTTTGAAAAAATACTCTAATGTTAAAATTTTTAAAATTCCCGTTGCGGACCGCACACTATTTTTTCCAACATGAAGAAGGATGCAACTTGAGGATTCAAGGATGAAGAATCGATAATATGACTCGATTATTCTCTTGTAATCTTAGTTTTCTATTCTCTAGGGTGGAGCCATCATATTATGTTTATTTATTATTTTGCTTGTAGCTTTGCTTAATTGCTTTATTTGTCTGCATTAGAATATGATTTTTCATGTATATTGATAACATGTCATATAGAATAGGGAGTGCCGCTCATATTAAAATTGTTCATGCATATTCTTAAAATAAAACCTTGATTTCAAAAGATTGAGTGGGAGAAGGTTTTCGAAGAGAGAACCTAAGGCCTCTATCCCTGGTCCATAGGTAGAACATGGGGGTCTCGACCCCTAGGAAGGGATTTCTATCATGTATCAGATTGGATCTCTGAGAAGATAAGATATTTTTGGATGATTTATGGTTGCACACCCCTAGGTGGTGATTATAAATGACGGATAAAATATTGAAACGATGGTTATACACTCACGTTAATTTTGTTATTAACCTCCCCTAGGAGCTATGTCAATAAAATTAATGGCCAATGAAAGGATTGTTAATATATGCTGGATCATACGGGTCCTAGATGACATATATTAATCAGGAGGGGATCTGTGTTCCTAATTGAATTTGGCATGACTCCCCTAGGAGCTTGTTGAATTCTGACTTGGGAATTATCGTTGTAAGGTTGTGATATTTTCAAGGTTTTGACACATAAACACATTTGTATTTTTTTTACATGATTGTGTTATCTTACACTTTGATATAATCGGGAAGGTAAGACAGAACTTGTCCTTAAGCCGATTATGCATTATCATATGGGGATACGATACACTTTGATATGTCATAGAGACTTAGCTATATGAGCTTCGTAATTCTATAAAGTTCGAAAGTGCAGCTCCAAGCTTTTAGTGGAGTAGCATTGGAGTTGATAATTGTGAAATGTATATATGGGATATCAGGTTCCTAATTATCGTGAGCTTGAACTTTATAGGTCCATTTTGGTCCCCTTTGCTAGCTCATAAAATCCTGTAACGATGCGGCGTGCTTTTCTAATAATTGTTGACTTATGTCAGATTTATCAGATTGGTTTAAAATTTGGAAAAATCAAATAATTCATATTTGTTTATTGGTTGAATTAATTTTGTAATAAAATTAATTTAAGATAAACTTGTTGAATTATTGGGATCGGATAATTCTTGCCTGTTTATCGATTGATTTAATTGGATAAATTAAATCAAGATAAACTTGTAGAATTATTGTGAATTGATTTATTTTCTTAGAGACTATCTTGATAAAGTTTGTTTTGATCAGATAACTTCTCTATTGGGTTATTTGAATTAAAACTGAGACTTTATCCTATACAATCTCGGGTGGAAAATAAAAGATTCGCGGAGATATTTACGCAGTAGTTTGGCCTATCGATCAGGCTGTTTGGCCTGTCAATCGATGAGCGATAAGATTACGCTTTTTGACGCCGATCTTATCAGATATTGATCTAAACTTGATTCTGTTTCGAGTTTTTGAGACCTAATTTGATAAGGACTGACCCCAGGACCAATCGCTATATAAAGGGAGTAAGTCTCATGAGTTACATAGATCAATTCAGAGATTAAGAGTGATACTCTTCTGGTGAGCATCTAAAAAACTACCTAAGAGCTTTTGTTCACAAATCACTAACACTAGCTTTGGGTTTTCTCGATTGGCTGGAAGGAGAGTCACCAGAGGAAGAGCTGTACGTGTGAACCCACACTTACTCTGATTGTGGATAAAGAATAACAAAGAAAACTAGTTGGTTGAGGCTCTTCTAGAGTGTTACTTCTCTTCACAGCTTGCAGAGGTTCTTCGACACACAAAGGTTAGTAAGATCTATTTAATTTATAAATATAGCATGTTAAACTTGTGTTTTGGAAAAATACTCTGATGTTAAAATTTTAAAATTCTCGCTGCGCACCTCACACTATTTTTTCCAACATGAAGATGGAAATTACATGAAGAAGGATACAGCTTGAGGATTCAAGGATGAAGAATTGATAATATATCTCGATTATTCTCTTGTAATCTTAGTTTTCTATTCTCTAGAGTGGGGCCATCATATTATGTTTATTTATTATTTTGCTTATAGCTTTGCTTAATTGCTTTTCTTGTCTGCATTATAATATGATTTTCCATGTATATTGATAACATGTCATATAGAATAGGGAGTGCCACTCATATTAAAATTGTTCATGCATATTCTTAAAATAAAACCTTGATTTCAAAAGATTGAGTGGGAAAAGGTTTTCGAAGAGAGAACCTAAGGCCTCTATCGCTGGTCCATAGGCAGAACATGGGGGTCTCGACCCCTAGGAAGGGATTTCTATCATGTATCAGATTGGATCTCTGAGAAGATAAGATATTTTTGGATGATTTATGATTGCACACCCCTAGGTGGTGATTATAAATGATGGATAAAATATTGAAACGATGGTTATATACTCACGTTAATTTTGTTATTAACCTCCCCTAGGAGCTCTGTTAATAAAATTAATGGCCAAAGAAAGGATTGTTAATATATGCTGGATCATACGGGTCCTAGATGACATATATTAATCAGGAGGGGATCTGTGTTCCTGACTGAATTTGGCATGACTCCCTTAGGAGCTTGTTGAACTCTGACTTGGGAATTATCGTTGTAAGGTTGTGATATTTTCAAGGTTTTGACACATAAATACATTTGTATTTTTTTTACATGATTGCGTTATCTTACTAAATTGTTATTATATGTTTGCTTATGTTTGGTATATGATTCTTTATTGTCGATTAAAAATGTCTAAAAATGTTTTATCATCGATGCTCAACAAAAGCCTATTAATTGAAGAGAATTATAATGATTGGAAACAGAACCTAGACATCGTCCTATCCTTTGAGAAACTAAAATATGTACTGACAACCCCTTGTTGTCCTGAGCCTATGGGAGACTTAACTAATGAGCAATTCCAAGCGCGTGATCGCTAGAAAGATTCTAATGATCAGGCCCACTGCTATGTTATGGCTAGCATGAATAACGTGTTGTAGGCTCAACATCAAGATTATGAGACTACGAAGCAGATCTTGGAAATCTTGAGGATATATTTGGAGGCCAGGCCTTAACAAAGAGGCAAAGGGCACTTTGTAAACTTCTAAATTGTCGACAGAGGCCGGGGACATCTATAAACGAGCATATGATGTTGGTCATAGGTTACCTTGCTGAGGCTTAAACCAATGGAGGGGACATCGATGCTAAAACTCAGATGACTATGGTCTTTGAGACTCTATCTAAGGAATTTATTCCATTTAGAGCTACTTTTAATTTAAACAATAGATGGGATATGAACTTAACAGAACTGATGAAACAATTACAGGAGTTCGAACTGTTGATCAGGGAGTTTCCTGCGGGTGGTGCGGCAAACATGATAGCTGCTTCTGGTTTCAATCCTAACTCTAGGAATGGAAAGAAGCAACGGGCCAAGAACGGGAAGTCTTCTATTCCTGCTACTACCAAGAGCAAGAAGAAGAAGAAGAAGAACCCAAAGAAGCTTAAGTGCTTTTTCTGTGGAAAGGTCGGGCATATCAAGAAGCATTGCAAGGACTTTCTTTCGAAAGGAGGTAGGTGTGATCTTATGTATTTAGAAACTTGTTTGGTTGAGAAATTTAGTGACATTTGGGAAATGGATTATGATGCAACTAATCATGTTTGTGTTTCTCTGTAGGGGTTCAAAGAAATGAGAAGTTGTTAGACATGTATGCCGTAAGGAGTAAAAATGAAATAAGTTTTTGAAGACATTTTTATCAATAAAGAATTTGTTTATTATTTATATACCAAATCTTGTCCTATTTACATTCATATTTGTTGAATGTATGTTAAGCAAGTAATAGTCTAAGACTGTCGGTTTAAACCTTAAGAATTGGGCATATGATGGACGGATTATGCGGAAGACACAATTCTTAAGGTGATAGTCTAAATCATATGATCCACAATCAAAGGAATAAAGTTGGGTGCTTTATTCATGCAAAGATTGTTATGTTGTCTATATCCCTTTTGGGAGATGGTTTGTCTTGATCATCGGAGGTGGACACCATGAATACAAACATTGGCATGTTGTCATAGGTGACAATGTGTTGGATCGGGACACAAAGTGAATTGATTTGGATTAATAGTTTTGTCTTGGCAAATCGATTCACTTTAGACAATCATTTGTATTGTATCTTAATCTTGAGATGGATAGTGTACCCGTTGTCTCGACTTGTGTGTTTTGATGTACCAAAGGGTGACTCCCAAATCTCAATAGTGGTATGCATGTTGGTACGTTGGAGGCATGACTCTTGATAGCGTAGACTTGTTATTCATAGATATGGAATCCATAGCTACTCTTTAGGAGTAATGATATCCTCTTATATGCATTATCCTGTAATTGAAAAACTGGAGCGCTCAACCATTTGGATACATAGGTGTAACCGAGTGGTATACTGTCTTTGGATAGCAAGTTTTCTAATGGTGAGATAATGAAACGTAAGATAAAAATAATCGGGAAAGGAAGACAGAACTTGTCCTTAAGCCGATTATGGATTATCATATGGGGATACGATACACTTTGATATGTCATAGAGACTTAGCTATACGGGCTTCGTAATTCTATAAAGTTTGAGAGTGCAGCTCCAAGCTTTTAGTGGAATAGCATTGGAGTTGATAATTGTGAAATGTATATATGGGATATTGGGTTTCATAATTATCGTGAGCTTGAACTTTATAGGTCCATTTTGGTCCCCTTTGTTATCTCATAAAATCCTGTAACGATACGGCGTGCTTTTCTAATAATTGGTGACTTATGTCGGATTTATCAGATTGGTTTAAAATTTGGAAGAATCAAATAATTTATGTTTGTTTATTGGTTGAATTAATTTTGTAATAAAATTAATTTAAGATAAACTTGTTGAATTATTGGGATCGGATAATTCTTGTCTCTTTATCGGTTGATTTAATTGGATAACTTAAATCAAGATAAACTTGTACAATTATTGTGAATTGATTTATTTTCTTAGAGATTATCTTGATAAAGTTTGTTTTGATCAGATAACTTCTCTATTGGGTTATTTAAATTAAAACTTAGACTTTATCCTATACAATCTCGGGTGGAAAATAAAAGATTCACGGAGATATTTACGCGGCAGTTTGGCCTACCGATCAAGCTGTTCGGCTTGCCGATCAGCGAGCAATAAGATTACGCTTTTTGACGCGATCTTATCAGATATTGATCCGAACTTGATTCTGTTTCGAGTTTTAGAGACCTAATCTGATAAGGACTGACCCCAGGATCAATCGCTATATAAAGGGAGTAAGTCTCATGAGTTACATAGATCAATTGAGAGATTAAGAGTGATACTCTTTTGGTGAGCATCTAAAAAACTCCCTGAGAGCTTTTGTTCACAAATCACTAACACTAGCTTTGGGTTCTCTCGATTGGTTGGAAGGAGAGTCACCGGTAGAAGAGTTGTACATGTGAACCCATACTCACTCCAATTGTGGATAAAGAATAGCAAAGAAAACCAGTTGGTTGAGACTCTTCTGGAGCGTTACTTCTCTTCACAGGTTGCGGAGGTTCTTCGATGCGCAAAGGTTAGTAAGATCTGTTTAATTTATACATATAACGTGTCAAACTTGTGTTTTGAAAAAATACTCTGATGTTAAAATTTTTAAAATTCTCGCTGCGCACCTCACACTATTTTCTCCAACATAAAGATGGAAATTACATGAAGAAGGATACAACTTGAGGATTCAAGGATGAAGAATCGATAATATGTCTCGATTATTCTCTTGTAATCTTAGTTTTCTATTCTATAGGGTGGAGCCATCATATTATGTTTATTTATTATTTTGCTTATAGCTTTGCTTAATTGCTTTGCTTGTCTGCAATATAATATGATTTTTCTTGTATATTGATAACATGTCATATAGAATAGGGAGTGCCGCTCATATTAAAATTGTTCATGCATATTCTTAAAATAAAACCTTGATTTCAAAAGATTGTGTGGGAGAAGGTTTTTGAAGAGAGAACCTAAGGCCTCTATCGTTGGTTCATAGGCAGAACATGGGGGTCCCGACCCCTAGGAAGGGATTTCTATAATGTATCAGATTGGATCTCTGAGAAGATAAGGTATTTTAGTACGATTTATGGTTGCCCACCCCTTGGTGGTGATTATAAATGATGGATAAAATATTGAAACGATGGTTATACACTCACGTTAATTTTGTTATTAGCCTCCCCTAGGAGCTCTGTTAATAAAATTTATGGCCAAAGAAAGGATTGTTAATATATGCTGGATCATACGGGTCCTAGATGACATATATTAATCAGGAGGGGATCCGTGTTCCTGATTGAATTTGGCATGACTCCCCTTGGAGCTTGTTGAATTCTGACTTGGGAATTATCGTTGTAAGGTTGTGATATTTTCAAGGTTTTGACACATAAACACATTAGTATTTTTTTTACATGATTGTGTTATCTTACTAAATTGTTATTATATGTTTGCTTATGTTTGGTATATGATTCTTTATTGTAGATTAAAAATGTCTAAAAATGCTTTATCATCGATACTCGACAAAAACCTATTAATTGAAGAGAATTATAATGATTAGAAACAGAACCTGGTCATCGTCCTATCCTTTGAGAAACTAAAATATGTACTAACAACCCCTTGTCCTCCCTAGCCTACGGGAGACTCAACTAATGAGCAATTCCAAGCGTATGATCGCTAGAAAGATTCTAATGATCAGGCCCACTGCTATGTTATGGCTAGCATGAATAACGTGCTGTAGGCTCAACATCTAGATTATGAGACTACGAAGCAGATCTTGGAAATCTTGAGGATATGTTTGGAGGCCAGGCCATAACAAAGTGGCAAGGGGCACTTTGAAAACTTCTAAATTGTTGACAGAGGCCAGGGACATCTGTAAAGGAGCATATAATGTTGGTCATAGGTTACCTCGTTGAGGCTTAAACCGATGGAGGGGACATCGATGCTGAAACTCAGATGACTATGGTCTTTGATGCTCTATCTAAGGAATTTATTCCATTTAGAGCTACTTTTAATTTAAGCAATAGACAGGATATGACCTTAACAGAACTGATGAAACAATTACAGGATTTCGAACTGCTGATAAGGGAGTCTCCTGCGGGTGGTGAGGCCAACATGGTAGATGCTTCTGGTTTCAATCCTAACTCTAGGAATGGAAAGAAGCAACGGGCCAAGAACGGGAAGTCTTCTATTCTTGCAACTACCAAGTGCAAGTAGAAAAAGAAGAAGAACCCAAAGAAGCATAAGTGCTTTTTCTGTGGAAAGGTCGGGCATATCAAGAAGCATTGCAAGGACTTTCTTTCCAAAGGAGGTAGGTGTGATCTTTTGTATTTAGAAACTTGTTTGGTTGAGAAATTCAGTGACATTTGGGTCATAGATTCCGATGCAACTAATCATGTTTGTGTTTCTATGCAGGGGTTCAAAGAAACGAGAAGTTGTTAGACATGTATGCCCTAAGGAGTAAAAATGAAATAAGTTTTTGGAGACATTTTTATCAATAAAGAATTTGTTTATTATTTATATACCAAATCTTGTCCTCTTTACATTCATATTTGTTGAATGTATGTTAAGCAAATAATAGTCTAAGACCGTCGGTCTAAACCTTAAGAATTGGGCATATGATGGACGGATTATGCGAAAGACACGATTCTTAAGGTGATAGTCTAAATCATATGATCCGCAATCGAAGGAATAAAGTTGGGTGCTGTATTCATGCAAAGATTGTTATGTTGTCTATATCCCTTTTGGGAGATGGTTTGTCTTGATAATTGGAGGTGGACTCCATGAATACAAACATTGGCATGTTGTCATAGGTGACAATGTGTTGGATCGGGACACAAAGTGAATTAATTTGCATTAATCATTTTGTCTTGGAAAATCGATTCACTTTAGACAATCATTTGTATTGTATCTTAATCCTGAGATGGATAGTGTGCCCGTTGTCTCGACTTGTGTATTTTGATGTACCAATGGGTGACTCCCACATCTCAATAGTGGTATGCATGTCGGTACATTGGAGGCATGACTCTTGATAGCGTAGACTTGTTATTCATAGATATGGAATCCATAGCTGCTCTTTAGGAGTAATGATATCCTCTTATATGCGTTATCCTGTAATTGGAAAACTGGAGCACTCAACCATTTGGATACATAGGTGTAACCGAGTGGTATATTGTCTTTGGATAGCAAGTTTTCTAGTGGAACGTAAGATAAAAATAATCAGAAAAGTAAGACAGAACTTGTCCTTAAGCCGATTATGGATTATCATATGGGGATACGATACACTTTGATATGTCTTGGAGACTTAGCTATACGGGCTTCGTAATTCTATAAAGTTCTAGAGTGCAGCTCCAAGCTTTTAGTGGAATAGCATTGGAGTTGATAATTGTGAAATGTATATATGGGATATTGGGTTTCATAATTATCGTGAGTGTGAACTTTATAGGTCCATTTTGGTCCCCTTTGCTATCTCATAAAATCCTGTAACGTTACGGAGTGCTTTTCTAATAAATGGTGATTTATGTCGGATTTATCAGATTGGTTTAAAATTTGGAAGAATCAAATAATTCATGTCTGTTTATTGGTTGAATTAATTTTGTAATAAAATTAATTTAAGATAAACTTGTTGAATTATTGGGATCGGATAATTCTTGTCTGTTTATCGGTTGATTGAATTGGATAAATTAAATCAAGATAAATTTGTGGAATTATTGTGAATTGATTTATTTTCTTAGAGATTATCTTGATAAAGTTTGTTTTGATCAGATAACTTCTCTATTGGGTTGTTTGAATTAAAACTGAGACTTTATCCTATAGAATCTCAGGTGGAAAATAAAAGATTCACGAAGATATTTACCCCAGGACCAATCGCTATATAAAGGGAGTAAGTCTCATGAGTTACATAGATCAATTGAGAGATTAAGAGTTATACTCTTTTGGTGAGCATCTAAAAACTCCCTGAGAGCTTTTGTTCACAAATCACGAACATTAGCTGTGGGTTCTCTCGATTGGTTGGAAGGAGAGTCATTGGTGGAAGAGTTGTACGTGTGAGCTCACACTCACTTTGATTGTGGATAGAGAATAGCGAAGAAAACCAGTTGGTTGAGGCTCTTCTAGAACGTTACTTCTCTTCACAGGTTGCGGAGGTTCTTCGGCACACAGAGGTTAGTAAGATCTGTTTAATTTATACATATAGCATGTCAAACTTGTGTTTTGAAAAAAATACTCTGATATAAATTTTTTTTAAATTTTGCTGCGCACCGTTTTTCCAACAATTGGTGTCAAAGCCATGGTTTTTATATAAATTTATGTGTTTGTGATCATGTTGTATGCGTAAATTTTGTGATCTTAATCTCTCCATTGCTTGAATTGAATTTTATAGAGAGTTTGCACTCTAGGTTTCTATATAATTATATGTTGTCATGGATTATATGATGAATGTTCATTAATTAATTATGGTTGATTAAATTGTTATTTATTTATTTATTTATTAATTAATTTATACCAGTTATGGTTCCTTAGAGGTTAGAATATGTATCTAGGTTTTTCATGTAATTAGATGGCGGACTATCATCTCCGTCTAGGAATTACTGTTTAATTTTAAATTTGTAAAATTTTGTAATTAAATAATTATTCGGAGAAGATGGATCTAGAAGAATGATGATGGCGCTTCTAGGTATTTCCTGAGTCTCTAATTTTATGTTTTTGAATTGTTGAAAATAAAATTGATGAATTGCATTAAAATTGTATTTTCTAGAATGAGAGATTTCTGCTCGGTTGGCATGCCGAACCTCACAGTTTGACAGGTTGATGGTCATAGACTGGTAGGCCAGACGAGTGGTTCGGCAGGCCGTCAGTGGGGCAGAAATCTACTGGCTCTGCCGGCAGGCCGAACTTCTAGTTCAGCAGGCCGATCTAATTGATCAGCAGGCTGATGGAACATGACCGTTAGGCCGATCACCCAGATCGGCCTGCCAATCGAGAGCTGGAAAATTTCCAAAAAGGGTGCAATTTTCTCTGTGCAGTTATAGTTTTATTTTTAGGACGAATTTGAGAAACATTAAATTTGGATATGACCAGAAATATGAAGTATTCAATTCATACTAGATTGAAGACTTGAAGATGGACATTGCATGAAGAAGGATACAACCTGAGGATTCAAGGATGAAGAATCGATAATATGTCTCGATTATTGTCTTGTAATCTTAGTTTTCTATTCTCTAGGGTGGAGCCATAATATTACGGTAATTATTATTATTTTGCTTGTAGCTTTGCTTGATTGCTTTGTTTGTCTACATTATAATATGATTTGCCACGTATATTGATAACATGTCATATAGAATAGGGAGTGCCGCTCATATTAAATTTGTTCATGCATATTCTTAAAATAAAACCTTGATTTCAAAAGATTGAGTGGGAGAAGGTTTTCAAAGAGAGGACCTAAGGCCTCCATCGTTGGTCCATAGGCAGAACATGGTGGTCGCGACCCCTAGGAAGGGATTTCCATCATGTACCAGATTGGATCTCTGAGAGGATAAAGTATTTTAGTATGATTTATGGTTGCATACCCCTAGGTGGTGATTATAAATCATTGGTAAAATATTGAAACGATGGTTATACACTCACGTTTATTTTGTTATTAAGCTCCCCTAGGAGCTCTGTTAATAAAATTAATGGCCAAAGAAACGATTATTAATAAATGCTAGATCATACGGGTCCTAGATGGCATATATTAATTAGGAGGGGATCCATGTTCCTGATTGAATTTAGCATGACTCCCCCAGGAGCTTGTTGAATTCTTAGTTGGGAATTATCATTGTAAGGTTGTGATATTTTCAAGGTTTTGACACATAAACACATTTGTATAATTTTACATGATTGTGTTATCTTACTAATTTATTATGATATGTTTGCTTATATTTGGTATATGATTCTTTATTGTTGATTAAAAATGTCTAAAAATGCTTTATCATCGATACTTGACAAAAACCAATTACCTGGTGAGAATTACAGTGATTGGAAACAGAACCTGGATATCGTCCTGTCCTTTGATAAACTGAAAGATGCTACAATAATGAGCAATTCCAAGCGTATGACCGCTGGAAAGATGCTAATGATCAGGCCTGCTGCTATGTTATGGCTAGCATGAATAATGTGCTGTAGGCTCAACATTAGGATTTTGAGACTACAAAGTAGATCTTGGATAATCTTGAGGATATGTTTGGAGGCCAGGCCATAACAAAGTGGCAAGCGGCGCTTCGAAAACTCTTAAACTATAGACAGAGGTTGAGGACATCTATAAAGGAGCACATGATGTTGGTCATGGGCTACCTTGCTGAGGCTCAAACCAATGGAGTCGACATCAATGATGAAACTCAGATGACTATGGTCTTTGAGACACAGTCTAAGGAATTTATTCTGTTTATAGCTACATTTAATTTAAGCAATAGACAGGATTTGACCTTAACAGAATTGATGAAACAGTTACAGGAGTTCAAACTGCTGATCAGGGAATCTCTTGCTGGTGGTGAGGCAAACATGGTAGCTGCTTCTGGTTCCAATCCTAACTCTAGGAATGGAAAGAAGCAAGGGGCCAAGAACGGAAAGTTTTCTATTCCGGCTACTACCAAGAGCAAGAAGAAGAAGAAGAAGAACCTAAAGAAGCTTAAGTGCTTCTTCTACGGAAAGGTCGGGCATATTAAGAAGCATTGCAAGGACTTCCTTTCTAAAGGAGGTAGGTGCGATCTTGTATATTTAGAAACTTGTTTGGTTAAGGAATCTAGTGACATTTGGGTTATAGATTCTGGTGCAACTAATCATGTTTGTGTTTCTCTGCAGGGGTTCAAAGAAACAAGAAGTCTACTACATGAAGGCTTCATGCTTCGGATGGGCGATGGATCCTCGGTCTCAGCGGAAGCAGTGGGAGACGTCCATCTTTACTTTGATAATTATAGGAATTTATTTTTGCAAGATTGTTTTTATGTTCCTAAATTTAAAAGGAATTTAATTTCTGTATTTTGTTTATTGAAAGACTCCTACGTGGTATCTTTTAATGAAAAAGTTGTGATTCGTAAAAACAAATCTTTTATCTATTCTGGATGGATGCAAAATAATCTATATTTTATCAAACCTAAGATGGATTTATTGCTTAATGCTGAGATGAATAACAATAACTCTGAAAGACTTAAAAGTTCTCACTCTGATAAGACTTATCTTTGGCATTTGCGCCTTGGTCATATTAACCTGAATAGGATTCAAAGGTGGGTAAGGGATGGACCTTTAAGTCACTTAAAGGTGGAATCTAGACCACAATGTGAATCTTGTTTGGAGGGCAAAATGACCAAAAGACCATTTGGGTCTAAGGGCAATAGGGCCGAAGGAGTTCTAAAACTTGTGCATAGTGATGTTTGCGGACCGATGAACATCTGGGCATGAGAAGGGTATGAGTACTTTGTCACTTTTATTGACGATTACTCAAGATATGGGTATGTGTGCCTGATGCACCACAAAAGCAAAACTTTTGACAAGCTCAGGGAGTCTTGGGCTGAAGGGGAAAAGCAATTGGGTAGACCCATAAAGGCACTTCGATCCGATTGAGGTAGGGAATACCTTTCTAATGAGTTCTTGGAACACTTATTAGAGAATGGGATTTTATCCCATTTAACTGCACCAGGCACTCCGTAGCAGAATGGTGTAGCAGAGAGAAGGATTATGACTTTGTTGGACATGGTCAGGTCCATGATGAGTTATTCACCATTACCTTTATCCTATTGGGGATATGCACTACAAACTGCATGTTATCTTTTGAATAATGTGCCTTCAAAATCGGTCCCTAAAACTCCTCATGAGTTGTGGACAAGAAGGAAGACATCCTTAAACCATATTCGCATATGGGGATGTCCGGCTCATGTCCTGTTTAAGGATCCGAATAAGTTGGAAGCACATTCGGAAGTTTGCATGTTTGTAGGATATCCAAAAGGGACTAAAGGGGGTTATTTTTACAACCCGAAGGAAAATAAAGTTGTGGTTTCTACTAATGCAACTTTCCTTGAGGAGAGTTACATGGACGACTTTAAACCTCGAAGCAAAGTGGTGCTTGAGGAGTTAAGGACTGATCCGATCACTCCGGAGGTGCCAAATGAAACCGTTCCAATCAGTGTAGAAAAACCAAACAAACTTGAACAACAATCTCAGGAGCTTCAGCGTGGTGGGAGGATCGGCCGTCAACCTGAATGATATATGTTCAATGGGGAGGTCTTTCGGACTGAACCGAATGGACATGATAGGGATCCTTATACTTACGTAGAAGCTATAGAGGATGTTGATTCAAAACTCTGGACAGAGGCCATGAATATTGAGATGAAGTCTATGGAGATTAATCAGGTCTGGAGGCTTGTGGATCTTCCTGAAGGGGTAAAACCCATAGGGTGTAAGTGGATCTACAAGAGGAAAAGAGGAGTGGATGGAAAGGTCGAAACCTTTAAGGCTAGATTGGTAGCTAAGCGTTACACGCAAAAGGAAGGAATCGATTATGAGGAAACCTTTTCACCTGTAGCCATGCTTAAGTCCATCTGGATTCTCTTGTCTATAGCTGCCGCTCTCGACTACGAGATTTGGAAGATAGATGTCCAGACGGCTTTTCTGAATGGCTATCTTGATGAGTCTATTTATATAGAACAACTAGATGGGTTCAAGGTCACAGGTCAAGAGGGTAAGGTTTGTAAGCTGCTAAAGTCAATCTATGGACTTAAGCAGGCTTCTCGTTCTTGGAACTTAAGATTTGATCAAGTGATTAAGACTTATGGGTTCTCACAAAATGTGGATGAACCATGTGTTTATAAACACATTAAGGATAGAAAGGTGGTTTTTCTACTTCTCTATGTAGATGACATTCTGCTAATTAGCAATGACGTAGGGGCATTGTCATAGGTCAAATTATGGTTGACCAAGTAGTTTGACATGAAAGACTTGGGTGAGGCTAATTTTGTTCTCAGTATCTAGATCTTTCGGGATAGGAAGAACAAAATGATAGCTTTTTCCTAGGCTGGCTACATAGATAAAATTCTAAGGATATTTGCAATGCAGGATTTGAAGAAAGGTGGACAACCATCTAGGTCTGGAATTACTCTTTCTAAGAAAGACTCTCTAAAGTCTTATAAAGAAAGAGAATACATGAAGAAGGTGCCTTATGCTTCGGAGGAGGGTAGTCTCATTTTTGCCATGCTTTGCACACGACCGGATATAAGTTATGCGGTCGAGATTGTAAGTGGATTTCAGGCGGATCTGTTTAATTTATACATACAGCATATCAAATTTGTGTTTTGGAAAAAATACTCTGATACAAATTTTTTTTAAATTTCGCTGCGCACCATTTTTCCAATAGAAGTCTACTGCATGAGGACTTCACGCTTCGGATGGACAATGGATCCTTGGTCTCAGCAGAAGCAGTGGGAGACGTCCATCTTTATTTTGATAATTATAGGAATTTATTTTTACAAGATTGTTTTTATGTTCCTAAATTTAAAAGGAATTTAGTTTATTTAAAGACTCCTACTTAGTTTCTTTTAATGATAAAGTGGTGATTCGTAAAAACAAATCTTTTATCTATTCTGAATAGATGCAAAATAATCTATATTTTATCAAACCTATGATGGACTTATTGCTTAATGCTGAGATGAATGATAATAACTCTAAAAGGCTTAAAACTTCTCACTCTAATAAGACTTATCATTGGCATTTGCACCTTGGACATATTAACCTGAATAGGATTCAAAGGTTGGTAAGGGATGGACCTTTAAGTCACTTAAAGGTAGAATCTATACCTCAATATGAATCTTGTTTGGAGGGTAAAATGACCAAAAGACCATTTGGGTCTAACGACAATAAGGCCGAAGGGGTTCTAGAACTTGTACATAGTGATGTTTGTGGATCGATGAAAATCCAGGCACGAGGAAGGTATGAGTACTTTGTCACTTTTATTGACAATTACTCAAGTATGGGTATGTGTACCTGACGCACCACAAAAGCAAAACTCTTGACAAGTTCAGGGAGTTTTGGGCTAAAGTAGAAAAGCAATTGGGTAGACCCATAAAGGCACTTTGATCCGATCGAGGTGGGGAATACTTTTCTGATGAGTTCTTGGAACACTTATTAGAGAATAGGATTTTATCCCATTTGACTACGCTGGGCACTCCACAATAGAATGGCGAAGCAGAGAGAAGAAATAGGACTTTGTTGGACTTGATTAGGTCCATGATGAGTTATTCATCATTGCCTTTATCCTTTTGGGGATATACACTACAAACGACATGTTATATTTTGAACAATGTGCCTTCAAAATCGGTCCCTAAAACTCCTCACGAGTTGTGGACGGGTAGGAAGACATCCTTAAACCATATTCACATATGGGGATGTCCACCTCATGTCCTGTTTACGGATTCGAATAAGTTGGAAGCACGTTTGGAAGTTTGCGTGTTTGTAGGATATCCAAAAGAGACTAAAGGGGGTTATTTTTATAACCCAAAAGAAAATAAAGTCGTGGTTTCAACTAATGTAACTTTCCTTGAGGAGAGTTACATGGACAACTTTAAACCTCGAAGCAAAGTGGTGCTTGAGGAGTTAAGGAGTGATCCGATCACTCCGTAGGTTCCGAATGAAACCATTTCGATCAGTGTAGAAAAACCAAACAAACCTGAACAACAACCTCAGGGGCTTCGGTGTAGTGGGAGGATCGGGAGTCAACCTGAGAGGAATACGTTCAATGGGGAGGTCTTTATGACTGAACCGGATTAAAATGATAGGGATCCTTATACTTACGTAGAAGCTATGGAGGATGTTGATTCAAAACTCTAGACAGAGGCCATGAACACAAAGATGAAGTCTATGGAGACTAATCAAGTCTACGAGCTTGTGGATCTTCCCGAAGTAAAACCCATAGGGTGCAAGTGTATCGATAAGAGGAAAAGAGAAGTAGATGGAAAGGTCGAAACCTTTAAGGCTAGACTGGTAGCTAAGGGTTATACGCAAAAGGAAGGAATTGATTAGTAGGATACCTTTTTACTTGTAGCCATGCTTAAGTCCATCCGGATTCTCTTGTCCATAGCTGCCGCTCTCGACTACGAGATTTGGTAGACAGATGTCAAGACGGCTTTTCTGAATGACCATCTTGATGGGTCTATTTATATGAAACAACTAGATGGGTTCAAGGTCACGGGTCAAGAGGGTAAGGTTTGTAGGTTGCTAAAGTCAATTTATGGAATTAAGCAGGCTTCTCGTTCTTGGAATATAAGATTTGATCAGGTGATCAAGACGTATGAGTTCTCACAAAATGTGGATGAACCATGTGTTTACAAACACATTATGGATGAGAAGGTGGTTTTTCTACTGCTCTATGTGGATGACATACTGCTAATTGGCAATGACGTTGGGGCGTTGTTATCGGTCAAATTATGATTGATCAAGCAGTTTGACATGAAGGACTTAGATGAGGCTAATTTTGTTCTCGGTATCTTGATCTTTCGAGACAGGAAGAACAAAATGATAGCTTTGTCCCAGGCCAGCTACATAGATAAAATTCTCAAGAGGTTTGCAATGCAGGATTCTAAGAAAGGTGGGCAACCATCTAGGTCTAGAATTACTTTTTCTAAGAAAGGCCCTCCAAAGTCTTATGAAGAAAGAGAATACATGAAGAAGGTGCCTTATGCTTCGGCAATGGGTAGTCTCATGTATGCCATGCTTTGCATACGACCAGATATTAGTTATGCGGTTAGGATTGTAAGTCGATTCCAGGTGGATCTAGGACCGAATCATTGGGTTACGGTAAAGCATATTCTCAAGTACCTGAGAAGGACTCGAGGGTATATGCTTGTATATTCGGGTGAGGACATGACTCTTTTAGGATATACTGACTCAGATTTTCAATCCTGTTTGGATTCTAGGAAATCAACTTTGGGTTTTGTGTTTATTTTGGGCGACGGTGCCATCGGTTGGAGAAGTGCTAAGGAAGATTGCACTTCGGAATCAACGATAGAGGCCGAGTATATGGCAGCTAGTGATGCTTCGAAAGAAGCAGTGTGGCTCTGCAAGTTCCTTGGGGATCTTGAGGTAGTTTCTGGTATAGACAAGGCAATATCACTGTACTATAATAATAGTGCGGCAGTAGCTAATGCTAAGGAACCAAGATTTCACAAGAAGAGTAAGCATATTGATCGGAAGTATCATGTGATAAAGGACTTCATTGAGGGCAAGCATGTCACGGTGTGCAAGATTGCGTCAGAGGAAAATTTGGCTGATCCATTTACGAAGACACTTACTAGGAGAGTCTTCGAGAGGTATGTGGAAGCTATGCGGATGCAAGATTTGTCATATTTACTCACTTAGTGCAAGTGGGAGATTGTTAGACATGTATGCCCTAAGGAGTAAAAATGTAATAAGTTTTTGGAGACATTTTTATCAATAAAGAATTTTTTACTTATATACTAAATTTTGTCCTCTTTATGTTCATATTTGTTGAATGTATGTTAAGCAAACATAAGTTTGAGACTATTGGTCTAAACCTTAAGAATTGGGCATATGATGGTCGGATTATGCGTAAGACACGATTCTTAAGGTGATGGTCTAAATCATAAGATCCACAATCGAGAAAATAACAATTCTTAAGGTGATGGTCTAAATCATACAAAGATTGTTATGTTGTCCATATCCCTTTTGGGAGATGGTTTATCTTGACCATCGGAGGTGGACTCCGTGAATAGAAACAATGGCACGTTGTCATAGGTGACGATGTGTTGGATCGGGACATAAAGTGAATTGATTTGGATTAATAATTTTGTCTTGACAAATCGATTCACTTTAGACAATCATTTGTGTTGTATCTTAATCCTGAGATGAATAGTGGGCCCGTTGTCTTGGCTTGTGTCTTTCAATGTACCAAAGGGTGACACCCACATGTTAATAGTGGTATGCATGCCGGTATGTTGGAGGCATGACTCTTGATGGCGTAGACCTGTTATTCATAGATATGGAATCCATAGCTCCTCTTTGGAAGTAATGATATCCTCTTATATGCGTTATCCTGTAATTGGAAAACTGAAGTGCTCAACCCTTTGGATACATAGGTGTAACTGAATGGTATACTATCAATGGATAGTAAGTTTTCTAATGGTGAGATAATGGAACGTAAGATAAAAATAATCGGGAAGGTAAGAGAGAAATTGTCCTTAAGCCGATTATGGATTATCATATGGGGATACGATACACTATAATATGTCATGGAGACTTAGCTATACGAGCTTCGTAATTCTATGTAGTTCAAGAGTGCAGCTCCAAGCTTTTAGTGGAGTAGCGTTGGAGTTGATAATTATGAAATGTATATCTGGGATATTGGGTTTCATAATTATCGGGATCTTGAACTATATAGGTCCATTTGGTCCCCTTTGCTAGCTCACAACATCTTGCAACGACATGGCGTGCTTTTCCAATAATTGATGACTTATGTCGGATTTATCAGATTGGTTGAAATTTGGAAGAATCTGTTAATTCTTGTCTGTTTATTGGTTGAATTAATTTTGTGATAAATTGATTCAAGATAAACTTGTTGAATTATTGGGATCGGATAATTCTTGTCTGTTTATTGGTTGATTTAATTTTGGATAAATTAGATCAAGATAAACTTGTAGAATTATTGAGAATTCATTTATTTTCTTATAGATTATCTAGATAAAGTTGTTTTGATCAGATAACTTCTCTATTGGGTTATTTGAATTAAAATTGAGACTTGATCCTATAGAATCTCGGGTGTAAAATAAAAGATTCGTGAGATTTTTTATTCGACAGTTTGGCCTGCTGATGGGACCTGTTTGGCCTACCGATCAGGTTGTTCGACCTACTGATCAGCGAAGGATAAGATCACATGTTTCCACATGGATCTTATAAGATATTGATCCAAACTTGATTCTGTTTCGAGTTTTTGAGACCTAATCTGATAAGGACTGACCCTAGGACCAATCTCTATAAATAGGGAGTAAGTCTTAAGAGTTACTCAGATCAATTGTGAGATTAGGAGTGATACTCTGCCGGTGAGAATCTAAAAACTCCCTAAGAGCTTTTGTTCACAAATCACAAACACTAGCTTTGGGTTCTCTCGATTGGTTGGAAGGAGAGTAACCTGGTGGAAGAGCTGTATGTGTGAGCCCACACTCACTCCGATCGTGGATAGATAATAGCAAAGAAGACCAGTTGGTTGAGGCTCTTCTAGAACGTTACTTCTCTTCACTTTTTGCAAGGGTTCTTCGGCATACAAAGGTTAGTAAGATCTAGTTAATTATGCATATAGCATGTCAAACTTGTGTTTTGGAAGATACTCTAATGTAAATTTTTTTTAACATTCTGCTACACACTAGTTTTTCCAAGAAGACATTCGAAAAGAACCTCAACCAGTCGGTCTTCTTTGCTATTCTTTATCCACGATCGGAGTGCGAATGGGGACACTTTGTACAGCTCTTTTACTGGTAACTCTCCTTTCAATCAATGGAGAAGGCCTAGAGCTAAGGTTCTTGATTGTGAATAATAGCTCTTTGGGGGTTTCAGAGTTTCTCACACTAGAGTACTCACTCTAAACTTCTTAACTGATCTAAATAATTGAGAAAACTCACCCCCTATTTCTAGAGGTTAAACTTGGGGTTAACCATGTTGGAAAAACAATGCGAGGTGCGCAGTGGGAATTTTAAAAATTTTAACATCAGAATAATTTTCCAAAACACAAGTTTGTCATGCTATATGTATAAATTAAATAGATCTTACTAACCTTTGTGTATCGAAGAACCTCCGCAACCTGTGAAGAGAAGTAACATTCCAGAAGCCTCAACCAACTGGTCTTCTTTGCTATTCTCTATCCACGATCGGAGTGAGTGCGGGCTCACACGTACAGCTCTTCCACCGGTGACTCTCCTTCCAACCAATTGAGAGAACCCAAAGCTAGTGTTCGTGATTTGTGAACAAAAGCTCTGAGGGAGTTTTCAGATGCTCACTAGAAGAGTATCACTCTTAATCTCTCAATTGATCTGAGTAAGTCATGAGACTTACTCCCTTTATATAGCGATTGGCCCTGGAGTCAGTCTTTATCAGATTAGGTCTCAAAAACTCAAAACAAAATCAAGTTCGGATCAATATCTGATAAGATCCATGTAAAAAAGCGTAATCTTATCTCTTGCTGATCGGTAGGCCAAACACGTAGATCGGTAGGCTGAACTGTCGCGTAAATATCTTCACAAATCTTTTATTTTCCACCCGAGATTCTATAAGATAAAGTCTCAGTTTTGATTCAAATAACCCAATAGAGAAGTTATCTGATCAAAACAAACTTTATCAAGATAATCTCTAAGAAAATAAATCAATTCACAATAATTCTACAAGTTTATCTTGATTTAATTAATCCAATTAAATCAACCGATAAACAGAGAAGAATTATCCGATCCCAATAATTCAGCAAGTTTATCTTAAATTAATTTTATTACAAAATTAATTCAACCAATAAACAGACATGAATTATTTGATTCTTTCAAATTTTAAACCAATCCGATAAATCCGACACAAGTCACCAATTATTGAAAAAGCACACCGTATCGTTACAGGATTTAGTGAGCTAGCAAAGGGGACCAAAATGGACCCATAAAGTTTAAGCTCACGATAATTATGAAACCCAAAATCCCAGATATACATTTCACAATTATCAATTCCAACACTACTCCACTAAAAGCTTGGAGCAACACTCTCGAACTTTATAGAATTACGAAGCTCGTATAGCTAAGTCTCCAAGACATATCAAAGTGTATCGTATCCCTATATGATAATCCATAATCAGCTTAAGGACAAGTTCTGTCTTACCTTCCTGATTATTTTTATCTTACGTTCCATTATCTCACCATTAGAAAACTTACCATCCAAAGATAGTATACCATTCGGTTACACCTATGTATCCAAATGGTTGAGCGCTCTAGTTTTCCAATTATAGGATAATGCATATAAGAGGATATCATTACTCCCAAAGAGGAGCTATGGATTCCATATCTATGAATAACAAGTCTACACTATCAAGAGTCATGCCTCCAACGTACCGGCATGCATACCACTATCCATCTCAGGATTAAGATACAATACAAATGATTGTCTAAAGTGAATCAATTTGCCAAGACAGAATTATTAAACCAAATCAATTCAATTTGTGTCCTGATCCAACACATCGTCACCTATCACAACGTGCCAATGTTTCTATTCACGGAGCCCAACTCCGATGGTCAAGACAAACCATCTCCCTATGGGGATATAGACAACATAACAATCTTTGCATGAATAAAGCGCCGAACTTTATTCCCTCGATTGCAGATCTTACATTTTAGACCATCACCTTAAGAATCATGTATTCCACATAATCTGTCCATCATATGCCAAATTCTTAAGGTTTAGATCGACTGTCTCAAACTACTATTTGCTTAACATACATTCAACAAATATGAACGTAAAGAGGACAAGATTTTGTATATATAAATGAATAAATTCTTTATTGATAAAAAAATGTCTCCAAAAACGTATTACATTTTTATTCCTTAGGGCATACTTGTCTAACATTCTCCCACTTGCACTAAGTGAGTAAATACAGCAAATCTCGCATCCCCATAGCTTCCACATGTTTCTCGAAGACTCTCCCAGTAAGTGTCTTTGTAAATGGATCAGCTAAATTGTCCTATGACGCGATCTTGCACACCGTGACATGCCCGCCCTCAACGAAGTTCTTTATCACATGATTCTCCCGATCAATATGCTTACTCTTCTTATGAAATCTTGGTTCCTTAGCATTAGCTACCGCCGCACTGTTATCATAGTATAGAGATACCGCCTTATCCACACTAGGAACAACCTCAAGATCCCCAAGGAACTTGTGGAGCCACACTACTTCTTTCGAAGCATCACTAGCTGCCACATACTCGGCCTCCATCGTTGAATCCGAAGTGCAATCTTGCTTCGCACTTCTCCAACTGATGGCACCGCTGCCTAGAGTAAACACAAACCCCGAAGTCGATTTCCTAGAATCCAGACAGGATTGAAAATCTGAGTCAATATATCATAGAGGAGTAAGGTCCTCACCCGAATATACAAGCATATACCCTCGAGTCCTTCTTAGGTACTTGAAAATATGCTTTACCGCAACCTAATGGTTCTGTCTTGGATCCACCTAAAATCAACTTACAATCCCGATCGCATAACTTATATCCGGTCGTGTGCAAAGCATGGCATACATGAGACTACCCACTGCCGAAGCATAAGGCACCTTCTTCATGTATTCTCTTTCTTCATAAGACTTTGGGGAGTCTTTCTTAGAAAGAGTAATTCCAGGCCTAGATGGTTGCCCACCTTTCTTGGAATCCCGCATTGCAAACCTCCTGAGAATTTTATCTACGTAGCTAGCCTATGACAAAGCTATCATTTTATTCTTCCTATCTCGAAAGATCTGGATACTGAGAACAAAATTAGCCTCACCCAAGTCCTTCATGTCAAACTGCTTGGTCAACCATAATTTGACCGATGACAACGCCCCAATGTCATTGCTAATTAGCAGAATGCCATCTACATAGAGTAGTAGAAAAACCACCTTCCCATCCTTAATGTGTTTGTAAACACATGGTTCATCCACATTTTGTGAGAACCCATAAGTCTCGATCACCTGATCAAATCTTATGTTCCGAGAACGAGAAGCCTGCTTAAGTCCATAAATTGACTTTAGCAGCTTCAAACCTTTCCCTCTTGACCCGTGACCTTTAACCCGTCTGGTTGTTCCATATAAATGGACACATCAAGATAGCCATTTAGAAAAGCCATCTTGACATCCATCTGCCAAATCTCGTAGTCGAGAGTGGCAGCTATGATAAGAGAATCCGGATGGACTTAAGCATGGCTATAGGCGAAAAGGTTTCCTCATAATCGATTCCTTCCTTTTGCGTATAACCCTTAGCTCCCAATCTAGCCTTAAAGGTTTCGACCTTTCCATCCACTCCTCTTTTCTTGTTGTAGATCCACTTACACCCTATGGGTTTTACCCCTTCGGGAAGATCCACAAGCTCCTAGACATGATTAGTCTCCATAGACTTTATCTCTACGTTCATGGCCTCTGTCCAGAGTTTTGAATCAACATCCTCCATAGCTTCTGCGTAAGTATAAGGATCCCTATCATGTTCATCCGGTTCAGCCAAAAAGACCTCCCCATTGAACATATACCTTTTAGGTTGACGCCCGATCCTCCCACTATACTGAAGCCCCTAAGATTGTTGTTCAAGTTTGCTTGGTTTTTCTACACTGATCGAAGCGGTTTCATTCGGAACCTCCGAAGTGATCTGATCACTTTGTAACTCCTCAAGCATTAGTTTGCTTTGAGGTTTAAAGTTGTCCATGTAACTCTCCTTAAGGAAAGTTGCATTAGCAGAAACCACGACTTGATTTTCCTTCGGGTTATAAAAATAACCCCCTTTAGTCCCTTTTAGATATCCTACAAACACGCAAACTTGCGAACGTGCTTCCAACTGATTCGGATCCTTAAACAAGACATGAGTCGAACATCCCCATATCCTAATATGGTTTAAGGATGTCTTCCTTCTTGTCCACAACTCATGAGGAGTTTTAAGGACCGATTTTGAAGGCACATTGTTCAAAAGATAACATGCAGTTTGTAGTGCATATCCCCAAAAGGATAAAGGTAATGATGAATAACTCAGCATGGGCCTAACCATGTCCAACAAAGTCCTATTTCTTCTCTCCGCTATGCCATTCTGCTACGGAGTGCTCGACGCTGTCAAATGGGATAAAATCCCATTCTCTAACAAGTGTCCCAAGAACTCATTAGAAAGGTATTCTCCACCTCGATCGAATCAAAGTGCCTTTATGGGTCTATGCAATTGCTTTTCCACTTCAGCCCAAAACTCCCTGAACTTGTCAAAAGTTTCACTTTTGTGGTGCATCAGGCACACATACCCATATCTTGAGTAATCGTCAATAAAAGTGACGAAGTACTCATACCCTCCACATGCCCAAATGTTCATCGGTCCACAAACATCACTATGCACAAATTCTAGAACCCCTTCGGCCCTATTGCCTTTAGACCCGTGTGGTCTTTTGGTCATTTTAGCCTCCAAACAAGATTCACATTGAGGTATAGATTCTACCTTTAAGTGACTTAAAGGTCCATCCCTTACCAACCTTTGAATCCTATTCAGGTTAACGTGACAAAGGCGTAAATGCCAAAGATAAGTCTTATTAGAGTGAGAAGTTTTAAGTCTTTTAGAGTTATTATCACTCATCTCAGCATTAAGCAATAAGTCCATCTTAGGTTTGATAAAATATAGATTATTTTGCATCCATCCAGAACAGATAAAAGATTTGTTTTTACGAATCACCACTTTTTCATTAAAAGATACCACGTAGGAGTCTTTAAATAAACAAGGTAAAAAAATTAAATTCCTTTTAAATTTAGGAACATAAAAACAATCTTGCAAAGATAAATTCCTACATTTATCAAAGTAAAGATGGACATCTCCCACTGTTTTCGCTGAGACCAAGGATCCATCGCCCATCCGAAGCGTGAAGTCTTCATGTAGCAGAATTCTCGTTTCTTTGAACTCCTGCAGAGAAACACAAACATGATTAGCTACATCGGAATCTATGACCCAAATGTCACCGGATTCCTCAACCAAACAAGTTTCTAAATACAGAAGATCACACCTACCTCCTTTGGAAAGGGAGTCTTTGCAATGCTTCTTAATATGCTCGACCTTTCCATAGAAGAAGCACTTAAGCTTCTTTGGGTTCTTTTTCTTCTTCTTCTTGCTCTTGGTAGAAGCAGGAATAGAAGACTTCCCATTTTTGGCAGTTACTTCTTTCCATTCCAAGAGTTAGGGTTGGAACCAGAAGCAGCTACCATGTTAGTGTTAGACATGTATGCTCTAAGGAGTAAAAATGTAATACGTTTTTGGAGACATTTTTATCAATAAAGAATTTATTCATTTATAAATACCAAATATTGTCCTCTTTACGTTCAAATTTGTTGAATGTATGATAAGCAAACAGTAGTCTGAGACTGTCAATCTAAGCCTTAAGAATTGGGCATATGATGGGATGATTATGCCGAAGACACAATTCTTAGGGTGACGGTCTAAAACATATGATCCGCAATCGAGGGAATGAAGTTGGGCACTTTATTCATGTAAAGATTGTTATGTTGTCTTTATCCCTTTTGGGAGATGGTTTGTCTTGACCATCGGAGTTGGACTCCATGAATAGAAACATTGGCACGTTGTCATAGGTGACGATGTGTTGGATCGGGACATAAAGTGAATTGATTTGGTTTAATAATTTTGTCTTGGAAAATCAATTCACTTTAGACAATCATTTGTATTGTATCTCAATCCTGAGATGAATAATGGGCCCGTTGTCTCAACTTGTGTCTTTTGATGTACCAATGGGTGACTCCTACATTTCTATAGTGGCATGCATGCCGGTACGTTGGAGGCATGACTCTTGATAGCGTAGACTTGTTATTCGTAGATATGGAATCCATAGCTCCTCTTTAGGAGTAATGATATCCTCTTATATGCATTGTCCTGTAATTGGAAAACTGGAGCGCTCAACCATTTGGATACATAGGTGTAACCGAATGGTATACTATCTTTGGATGGTAAGTTTTCTAATGGTGAGACAATGGAACGTAAGATAAAAATAATCGGGAAGGTAAGACAGAATTTGTCCTTAAGCTGATTATGGATGATCATATGGGGATGCGATACACTATGATATGTCATGGAGACTTAGCTACACGAGCTTCGTAATTCTATAAAGTTCGAGAGTGCAGCTCCAAGCTTTTAGTGGAGTAGCGTTGGAGTTGATAATTGTGAAATGTATATCTGGGATATTGGGTTTCATAATTATCATGAGCTTGAACTTTATAGGTCCATTTTGGTCCCCTTTGCTAGCTCACAAAATCCTGTAACGACACGGCGTGCTTTTCCAATAATTGGTGACTTATGTCGTATTTATCAGATTGGTTTAAAATTTATAAGAATCAAAAAATTCATGTCTGTTTATCAGTTGAATTAATTATGTAAGAAAATTAGTTCAAGATGAACTTGTTGAATTATTGCGTTCGGGTAATTCTTGTCTGTTTATCGGTTGTTTTAATTTTGGACAATTAGAACAAGATAAACTTGTAGAATTATTGTGAATTAATTTATTTTCTTAGAGATTATCTTGATAAAGTTTGTTTTGGTTAGATATCTTTTCTATTGGGCTATTTGAATCAAAACTAAGACTTTATCCTTTAGAATCTCGGGTGGAAAATAAAAGATTCGCGGAGATTTTTTCTCGGCAGTTCGGCCTGCCGGATGACGTGTTCGGCCTGCCGGATGACGTGTTTGGCCTGCCGAACTGGCCTGT
Organism: Artocarpus heterophyllus; assembly: GCA_025403435.1. Lineage (NCBI taxonomy): Eukaryota > Viridiplantae > Streptophyta > Magnoliopsida > Rosales > Moraceae > Artocarpus > Artocarpus heterophyllus. The sequence continues at coordinate 27,636,684 of CM046345.1, read as the reverse complement.
TCGGCCTGCCTATCAAAAAGTTCGGCCTGTCGACCGACGACAGTTAAGATTACGCGTTTTCACGCGTATCTTATCAGATATTGATCCAAACTTGATTCTGTTTCGATTTTTTGAGACCTAATCTGATATGGACTGACCCTAGGACCAATAGGTATAGAAAGGGAGTGAGTCTAAAGATTTACTCATATCAATTTGAGAGATTAAGAGTGATACTCTTCTAGTGAGCATCTGAAAACTCCCTGAGAGCTTTTGTTCACAAATCACGAACACTAGCTTTGGGTTCTCTCTGTTGGTTGGAAGGAGAGTCACTGGTGGAAGAGCTGTACGTGTGAGCCCACACTCACTTCGGTTGTGGATAGAGAATAGCAAAGAAGACCAGTTGGTTGAGGCTCTTCTGGAATGTTACTTCTCTACACAAGTCATGGAGGTTCTTCGGCACACTGAGGTTAGTAAGATCTGTTTAATTTATACATATAACATGTCAAACTTGTGTTTTGGAAATTACTCTGATGAAAAATTTTTAAAATTCCGCTGCGCACTTTGTTTCCAACAGTTAGCCTCACCGCTAGCAGGGGACTCCCTGATCAGTAGTTCGAACTCCTGTAACTGTTTCTTCAGTTCTGTTAAGGTCATATCTCATCTATTGCCCAAATTAAATGTAGCTCTAAACGGAATAAATTCCTTAGATAGAGTCTTAAAGACCATGGTCATCTGAGTTTTAGCATCGATGTCGGCTCCATTGGTTTGAGCCTCAACAAGGTAACCCATGACCAACATCGTGTGCTCCTTTATAGATGTCCTTGGCCTCTGTCTACAGTTTAAGAGTTTTTGAAGTGCCCCATTGCCGCTTTGTTATGGCCTGGCCTCCAAACATATCCTCAAGATTATCCAAGATCTACTTCGCAGTCTCATAATCCTGATGTTGAGCCTACAACACTTTTTTCATGCTGGCCATAACATAGCAGCGGGCCTGATCATTAGCATCTTTCCAGCGGTCATATGCTTGGAATTTCTTATTAGATAAGTCTCCCGTAGGCCCAGAAGGACAAGGGGTTGTCAGTACATATTTCAGTTTCTCAAAGGACAGGACGATATCCAGGTTCCGTTTCCAATCATTATAATTCTCACCAGTTAACAGGTTTTTGTCAAGTATCGATGATAAAGCATTTTTAGACATTTTTAATCTACAATAAAGAATCATATACCAAATATAAGCAAACATATTATAATTTAGTAAGATAACACAATCATGTAAAAACATACAAATGTCTTTATATGTCAAAACCTTGAAAATATCACAACCTTACAACAATAATTCTCAACTCAGAATTTAACAAGCTCCTAGGGGAGTCATGCCAAATTCAATCAGGAACACGGATCTCCTCCGGATTAATATATGCCATCCAGGACTCGTATGATCCAACATATATTAATAATCGTTTCTTTGGCCATTAGTTTTATTAACAAAGCTCTTAGGGGAGGTTAATAATAAAATTAACGTGAGTGTATAACCATCGTTTCAATATTTTATCCATGGTTTATAATCACCACCTAGGGGTGTGCAACCATAAATCATGCTAAAATACCTTATCCTCTTAGAGATCCAATCTGGTACATGATAGAAATCCCTTCCTAGGGGTCTGGACCACCATGTTCTTCCTATGGACCAACGATGGAGGCCTTAGGTTCTCTCTTCGAAAACCTTCTCCCACTCAATCTTTTGAAATCAAGGTTTTATTTTAAGAATATGCATGAACAATTTTAATATGAGCGGCACTTCCAATTCTATATGACATGTTATCAATATACATGGCAAATCATATTATAATGCAGACAAGCAAAGCAATCAAGCAAAGCTACAAGAAAAATAATAATTACCGTAATATTATGGTTCCACCCTAAAGAATATAAAACTAAGATTAGAAGAGACTAATCGAGACATATATCGATTCTTCATCCTTGAATCCTCAAGTTGTATCATTCTTCATGTAATTTCCATCTTCAAGTCTTCAATCCCGTATGAATCAAATACTTCATATTTCTGGTCATATCCAAATTTAATGTTTCATAGAATCATCTTAAAAATAAAATTAAAACTGCACTTCAAAAATTACACTTTTTCTATAAATTTTCTAGCTCTCGGTCGGCAGGTCGATCTGGGTGATCGGCCTACCAGTCATGCTTCATTGGCCTATCGATCGAAAAGATCGGCCTGTCGACCCATGAAAGTTCAACATGCCAAACTGGAAGTTCGGCCTGCCGGCAGAGCCAGTCAATTTCTGCCCCACTGACGGCCTGCCGAACCACACGTCCGGCCTGCTGATCTATGACCATTGGCTTGTCGAACTGGAGGGTTCGGCATGCCGACCGAGCAAAAATCTCCCATTTCAAAAAATACAATTTTAATGCAATTCATTAATTTTATTTTCAACAATTCAAAAACATAAAATTAGAGACTCAGGAAATACTTGGGTGCACCATCATCCATCTTCAAGATCCGCTTTCTAGATCTGTCTTGTAGATCCGTCTTTTCTGAATAATTATTTAATTACAAAATTCTCACAAATTAAAAATTAAATAACAATTCTTAGACGGAGATGATAGTCTGTATTTAATTACATGAAAAAAATAGATACATATTCTAACCTCTAAGGAAGCATAACCGGCATAAATTAATTAATTAATTAATAAATAATTAAATAACAATTTAATCAACCATAATTAATTAATGAACATTCACTACATAATCCATGACAACATATAATTTTATAGAAACCTAGAGTGCCAACTCTCTATAAAATTAAATTTAAGCATAGGAGAGATTAAGAACACAAAATTTATACATACAACATGATCACAAACTCGTAAATTTATGTAAAAACCTATGTCTCTGATACCAATTGTTGAAAAAACAATGTGAGGTGCGCAGCAGGAATTTTAAAAATTTTAACATCAGAGTAATTTTTCAAAACATAAGTTTGTCATGCTATATGTATAAATTAAACCGATCTTACTAACCTTTGTGTATTGAAGAACCTCTACAACCCGTGAAGAGAAGTAACGTTCCAGAAGAGCCTCAACCAACTAGTCTTCTTTGCTATTCTCTATCCACGATTAGAGTGAGGCTCACACATATAGCTCTTCCACCGGTGACTCTCCTTCCAACTAATCGAGAGAACCCAAAGCTAGTGTTCGTGATTTGTGAACAAAAGCTCTCAGGGAGTTTTCAGATGCTCACTAAAAGAGTATCACTCTTAATCTCTCAATTGATTTGAGTAAGTCATGAGACTTACTCTCTTTATATAGTGATTGGCCTTGGGGTCAATCCTTATCAGATTAGGTCTCAAAAACTCAAAAAAGAATCAAGTTTGGATCAATATCTAATAAGATCCGCATGAAAAATCATAATCTTATCTCTCGCTGATCGGCAGGCCGAACAGCTTGATCGATAGGTCGAACAGGCCCCATCGGCAGGCCAAACACGTAGATCGGTAGGCCAAACTGTCGCGTAAATATCTTCACGAATCTTTTATTTTCCAGCCAAGATTCTATAGGATAAAGTCTCAGTTTTGATTCAAATAACCCAATAGAGAAGTTATCTGATCAAAACAAACTTTATCAAGATAATCTCTAAGAAAATAAATCAATTCACAATAATTCTACAAGTTTATCTTGATTTAATTTATTCAATTAAATCAACCGATAAACAGACAAGAATTATCCGATCCCAATAATTCAACAAGTTTATCTTAAATTAATTTTATTACAAAATTAATTCAACCAATAAATAGACATGAATTATTTGATTCTTTCAAATTTTAAACCAATCCGATAAATCCGACATAAGTCACCAATTATTGAAAAAGCACGCTGTATTGTTACAGGATTTTGTGAGCTAGCAAAGGGGACCAAAATGGACCTATAAAGTCCAAGCTCATGATAATTATGAAACCCAATATCCCAGATATATATTTCACAATTATCAACTCCAACACTACTCCACTAAAAGCTTGGAGCTGCACTCTCGAACTTTATAGAATTACGAAGCTTGTATATCTAAGTCTCCAAGACATATCAAAGTGTATCGTATCCCCATATGATAATCCATAATCAGCTTAAGGACAAGTTCTGTCTTACCTTCCTGATTATTTTTATCTTACGTTCTATTATCTCACCATTAGAAAACTTACCATCCAAAGATAGTATACCATTCAGTTACACCTATGTATCCAAATGCTTGAGCGCTCCAGTTTTTCAATTATAAGATAACGCATATAAGAGGATATCATTACTCCTAAAGAGCAACTATGGATTCCATATCTATGAATAACAAGTCTACGCTATCAAGAGTCATGCCTCCAACATACCGGCATGCATACTACTATTGAGAAGTGGGAGTCACCCTTTGGTACATCAAAAGACACAAGTCGAGACAAATGGCCCACTATCCATCTCAGGATTAAGATACAATACAAATGATTGTCTAAAGTGAATCGATTTGCCAAGATAGAATTATTAATCCAAATCAATTCACTTTGTGTCCCAATCCAACAAATCGTCACCAATGACAATGTGCCAATGTTTTTATTCATGGAGTCCAACTCTGATGGTCAAGACATACCATCTACCTATAGGGATAGAGACAACAGAACAATCTTTGCATGAATAACGCGCCTAACTTTATTCCCTCAATTGCGGATCATATGTTTTATACCATCACCTTAAGAATCGTGTCTTCGACATAATCCGTCCATCATATGCCCAATTCTTAAGGTTTAAATCGATAGTCTTAGACTACTATTTGCTTAACATACATTCAACAAATATGAACGTAAAGAGGACAAGATTTGGTATATATAAATGAATAAATTCTTTATTGATAAAAAATGTCTCCAAAAACATATTACATTTTTACTCCTTAGGGCATACTTGTCTAACAAACCATTATCAGATAAGGCCTCAAAAATTTGAATTTGGATCAACATCTAATGAAAATTGCATCAGAAATGCATAATCAGATAATCGTTAGATCGACAGTCTGAACTTATCCATCAGCTTGCCGAACTAGCTGCATCAGTAGGCTAACAAGCAGATCGGCCTGTCGAACTTACAATAATATGATCCTTGAGAATCTTTTATTTTACATTCAAGATTCTTTAGATCATGCCTTAGTTTTAATTCAAATAACCCAATAGAGAAGTTATCTGATCAAAACAGTCATATCTAGATAATCTCATAGAAAATAAATATTATCTCAATAATTCATTAACGTACCAGCATCAAGAGGAGCTATGTATTCCATATCTTTGAATAATAGGTCTACGCTGTCAAGAGTCATGCCTCCAACGTACCGACATGCGTACCCTTTCGTACATCAAAAGACACAAGTCAAGACAACGGGCCCATTATTCATCTTAGGATTAAGATACAATACAAATGATTGTCTAAAGTGAATCGATTTACTGAGACAGAATTATTAATCCAAATTAATTTACTTTATGTCCCGATCTAACACACCATCACCTATGTCAATGTGCCAATGTTTCTATTCATAGAGTCCACTTCTGATGGCCAAGATAAACCATCTCCTAATAGAGATATAGATAAAATAACAATCTTTACAAGAATAAAGCATCCAACTTTATTCCCTCGATTGCGGATCTTTTGATTTAGATTGTCACCTTAAAAATTATGTCTTTCGCATAATCTGTCCATTATATGCTTAATTTTTAAGGTTTAAACTGATAGTCTCAGACTATTATTTGCTTAACATACATTCAACAAATATGAAAGTAAAGAGGACAAAATTTGGTATAATAAATAAATTCTTTATTGATAAAAATGTCTCTAAAAACATATTGCATTTTTACTCCTTAGGACATACACGTCTAACAATCTCCCACTTGCACTAAGTGAGTAAATATGACAAATCTCGCATCCCCATAGCTTGCACATGCCTCTCAAAGACTCTCCTAGTAAGTTTCTTCATGACTAGATAAGCTAAATTGTCCATTGACATAATTTTGGACACCGTGACATGCCCGCCTTCGACAAAGTCCTTTATCACATGATACTTTCGATCAATATGCTTACTGTTCTTGTGAAATATTGGTTCCTTAGCATTAGCTACCGCCGTACTGTTATCACAGTGTAGTGATACCACCTTATCCATATCAGGAACTGCCTCAAGATCCCTAATGAACTTGCAGAGCCACACTGCTCTTTTTGAAGCATCACTAGCTACCACATACTCGGCCTCTATCGTTGAATCTATAGTGCAATCTTGCTTCACACTTCTCCAACTGATGGCACCGTCGCCTAGAGTAAACACAAATCCCAAAGTCAATCTCCTAGAATCCAAGCAGAATTGAAAATCTGAGTTAGTGTATCCTAGAGGAGTCAAATCCTCACCTAAATACACAAGTATATACCCTCGAGTCCCTCTCAGGTACTTGAAAATATGCCTAACAGCAACCCAGTGGTTTGGTCTCAGATCTACCTAAAATCGACTTACAATCCCGACCGCGTAACAAATATCTGGTTGTGTGCAAAGCATGATAAACATGAGCTACCCACTACCAAGACATATGCCACCTTCTTCATGTATTCTCTTTATTCCTCAGACTTTGGAGAGTCTTTCTTAGAACGAGTAATTCAAGTCCAAGATGGTTGCCCATATTTATTGGAATCTTGCATTGCAAACCTCTTCAGAATCTTATCTATGCAGCCGGCTTGGGATAAAACTATCATTCTATTCTTCCTATCTCAAAAGATCTAGATATTGAGAATAAAATTAGCCTCACCCAAGTCTTTCATGTCAAACTACTTAGTCAACCATAATTTGACCGATGACAATGCCCCAACGTCGTTGGCAATTAGCAGGATATCATCTGCATAGAGTAGCGAAAAAACCACCTTCCCATACTTAATGTGTTTTTACATACATAGTTCATCCATATTTTGTGAGAACCCATAAGTCTTGATCACTTGATCAAATTTTATATTCCAAGAACGGGAAGCCTGCTTAAGTCCATAAGTTGACTTTAGTAGCTTACAAACCTTACCCTCTTGACCCTTGACCTTAAACCCATCTAGTTGTTCCATATAAATGGACTCATCAAGATAGCCATTAAGAAAACCCATCTTGACATCCATCTGCCAAATCTCGTAGTTGAGAGTGGTAGCTATGGATAAGAGAATCTGGATAGACTTAAGCATGGCTACCGGCAAAAGGTTTCCTCATAATCGATTCCTTCCTTTCGCGCGTAACCCTTAGCCATAGTCTAGCCTTAAAGGTTTTGACCTTTCCATCCACTCCTCTTTTCCCCTTGTAGATCCATTTACACCCTATGGGTTTTACCCTTTCAAGAAGATCCACAAGCTCCCAGACCCAATTAGTCTCCATAGACTTTATCTCTATGTTCATGGCCTCTATCTAGAGTTTTGAATCAACATCCTCTATAGCCTCTGCGTAAGTATAAGGATCCTTGTCATGTTCATCCAATTCAGCCAAGAAGGCTTCCCCATTAAACATATACTTCTTGGGTTGACGCTCAATCCTCCTACTATGCCAAAGCCCCTTAGGTTATTGTTTGGGTTTGTTTGGTCTTTCTACACTGATTGGAGTGGTTTCATTCGGAACCTCCAGAGTGATTGAATCACTCCTTAACTCCTCAAGCACCACTTTGCTTTGAGGCTTAAAGTCATCCATGTGACTCTCCTCAAGGAAAGTTACATTAGTTGAAACCACGACTTTATTTTCCTTTAGGTTATAGAAATAACACCTTTTAGTCCTTTTTGGATATCCTACAAACACGCAAACATACGAACATGCTTCCAACTTAATCGTATCCTTAAATGGAAGATGAGTTAGAAATCCCCATATGCGAATATAGTTTAAGGATGTCTTCTTGCCCGTCTAAAACTCGTGAGAAGTTTTAAGGACCAATTTTGAAGGCACGCTGTTCAAAAGATAACATACGGTTTGTAGTGCATATCCCTAAAAGGATAAAGGCAATGATAAATAACTCATCATGGACTTAACCATGTCCAAATAAGTCCTATTTCTTCTTTCCACCATGCCATTCTACTGCGGAGTGCCCGACGCAGTCAAATGGGATAAAATCCCATTCTCTAACAAGTGTCCTAAGAACTCATCAGAAAGGTACTCACTGTTAGACATGTATGCCCTAAGGAGTAAAAATGTAATAAGTTTTTGGACACATTTTTATCAATAAAGAATTTATTTATTGTTTATATATACCAAATCTTGTCCTCTTTACGTTCATATTTGTTGAATGTATGTTAAGCAAACAATAGTCTGAGACTGTTAGTCTAAACCTTAAGAATTAGGCATATGATGGATAGATTATACGAAGACATGATTCTTAAGGTGATGGTCTAAAACATATGATTCGCAATCGAGGGAATAAAGTTAGGCGCTTTATTCATGCAAAGATTGTTATGTTGTCTATATCCCTATTGGGAGATGGTTTGTCTTGACCATCGGAGTTGGACTCCATGAATAGAAACATTGGCACATTGTCATAGGTGATGATGTGTTGGATCGGGACACAAAGTGAATTGATTTGGATTAATAATTTTGTCTTGGCAAATCTATTCACTTTAGACAATCAGTTTTATTGTATCTTAATCTTGAGATGGATAGTGGGCCCGTTGTCTCGAATTGTGTCTATTGATGTACCAAAGTGTGACTCCCACATCTCAATAGTGGTATGCATGCCGGTACGTTAGAGGCATGACTCTTGATAGCGTAGACTCGCTATTCATAAATATGGAATCCATAGCTCCTCTTTAGGAGTAATGATATCCTCTTATATGCATTATCCTGTAATTGGAAAACTGGAGCGCTCAACCATTTGGATACATAGGTGTAATCGAATGGTATACTATCTTTGGATAGTAAGTTTTCTAATGGTGAGATAATGGAATGTAAGATAAAAATAATCGGGAAGGTAAGACAGAATTATTAGTCCAAATCAATTCACTTTGTGTCCCGATCCAACACATCGTCACCTATGACAATGTGTCAATGTTTCTATTCACGAAGTCCAACTCCGATGGTTAAGACAAACCATCTCCCAATAGGGATATAGACAACATAACAATCTTTGCATGAATAAAGTGTCCAACATTATTCCCTCGATTGCGGATCATATGTTTTAGACCGTTACCTTAAGAATCATGTCTTCCGCATAATCAGTCCATCATATGCCTAATTCTTAAAGGTTTAGACCGACAGTCTTAGACAACTGTTTACTTAACATACATTCAACAAATATGAACATAAAGAGGACAAGATTTGGTATATATAAATAAATAAATTCTTTATTGATAAAAATGTCTCCAAAAAATATATTACATTTTTACTCCTTAAGGCATATATGTCTAACACAAGGACATCTATAAAGGAGCACATGATGTTGGTTATGGGTTACCTTGCTGAGGCTCAAACCAATGGAGCTGACATCGATGCTGAAACTCCGATGACTATGGTCTTTGAGACTCTATCAAAGGAATTTATTCTATTTAGAGCTACTTTAAATTTAAGCAATAGACGGGATATGACCATGACAGAATTAATGAAATAGTTATAGGAGTTTGAACTGCTGATCAGGGAGTCTCATGCAGGTGGTGAGGACAACATGGCAGCTGCTTCTAGTTCCAATCCTAACTCTAGGAATGGAAAGAAGCAACGGGCTAAGAACGGGAAGTCTACTATTCCTGCTAGCACCAAGAGCAAGAAGAAGAAGTAGAAGAACCCGAAGAAGCTTAAGTGCTTCTTCTGTGGAAAGGTCGGGCATATCAAGAAGCATTGCAAAGACTTCCTTTCCAAAGGAGGCAGGTGTGATCTTTTATAATTAGAAACTTGTTTGGTTAAGGACTCTAGTGACATTTGGGTCATAGATTCCGGTGCAACAAATTATGTTTGTGTTTCTCTACATAGGTTCAAAGAAACGAGAAGTCTGCTGCATGAAGACTTCACGCTACGGATGGGCGATGGATCCTTGGTCTCAGTGGAAGCAGTGCAAGATGTCCATCTTTATTTTGATAATTAGAGGAATTTATTTTTGCAAGATTGTTTTTATGTTCCTAAATTTAAAAGGAATTTAATTTCTGTAGCTTGTTTATTTAAGGACTCCTATTTGGTTTCTTTTAATGATAAAGTGGTGATTCATAAAGACAAATCTTTTATCTGTTCTGGATGGATGCAAAATAATCTATATTTTATCAAACCTAAGATGGACTTATTGCTTAATGTTGAGATGAATGATAATAACTCTTCTCACTCTAATAAGACTTATCTTTGGCATTTGCGCCTTGGTCATATTAACCTAAATAGGATTCAAAGGTTGGTAAGGGATGGACCTTTAAGTCACTTAAAGGTGGAACCTGTACCTCAATGTGAATCTTGTTTGGAGGGTAAAATGACCAAAAGACCATTCGGGTCTAAGGACAATAGGGCCGAAGGGGTTCTAGAACTTGTGCATAGTGATGTTTGCGGACCTATGAACATCCGGGCACGAGAAGGGTATGAGTACTTCATCACTTTTATTGATGATTACTCAAGATATGGGTATGTGTACTTGATACACCATAAAAGCAAAACTTTTGACAAGTTCAGGGAGTTTCGAGCTAAAGTGGAGAAGCAATTGGGTAGACCCACAAAGGCACTTCGATTCGATCGAGGTGGGGAATACCTTTCTGATGAGTTCTTGGAACACTTATTAGAGAATGGGATTTTATCCCATTTGACTACGTCGGGCGCTCCATAGTAGAATGGCGTAGCGGAGAGAAAAAATAGGACTTTGTTGGACATGATTAGGTGTATGATGAGTTATTCATCATTGCCTTTATCCTTTTGAGAATATGCACCACAAACCGCATGTTATCTTTTGAACAATGTGCCTCCAAAATCGGTCCCTAAAACTCCTCATGAGTTGTGGATGGGTAGGAAGACATGCTTAAACCATATTCACATATGGGGATGTCCAGCTCATGTTTTATTTAAGGATCTGAATAAGTTGGAAGCACGTTTGAAAGTTTACGTGTTTGTAGGATATCCAAAGGGGACTAAAGGGGGTTATTTTTATAACCCAAAGGAAAATAAAGTCGTGGTTTCAACTAATGCAACTTTCCTTAAGGGGAGTTACATGGACAACTTTAAGCCTCGAAGCAAAGTAGTGCTTGAGGAGTTAAGGAGTGATCCGATCACTCCAGAGGTTCTGAATGAAACCGTTCCAGTAAGTGTAGAAAAACTGAACGAACCGGAACAACAACCTAAGGGGCTTAGGCGTAGTGGGAGGATCTGGCATCAACCTGAGAGGTATATGTTCAGTGAGTAGGTCATTTTGGCAGAACCAAATGAACATAACAGGGATCCTTATACTTATGCATAGGCTATAGAAAATGTTAATTCAAAACTCTAGACAGAGGCCGTGAACGTTGAGATGAAGTCTATGGAGACTAATCAGGTCTGGGAGCTTGTGGATCTTCTCGAATGGGTAAAATGTTGGAAAAAATAGTGTGAGGTGCGCAGCGGGAAATTTGAAAATTTTAACATCAGAGTATTTTTTCAAAACACAAGTATGACATGCTATATGTATAAATTAAATAGATCTTACTAACCTTTGTGTATCGAAGAACCTCCGCTACCTATGAAGAGAAGTAACATTCCAAAAGAGCCTCAACCAACTGGTCTTCTTTGCTATTCTCTATCCACGATAGGAGTGAGTGTGGGCTCACACGTATAGCTCTTCCACCAGCGGCTCTCTCTCCAACCAATCGAGAGAACCCAAAGCCAGTGTTCATGATTTGTTAACAAAAGCTCTCAGGGAGTTTTTAGATGCTCACCAGAAGAGTATCTGTCACGCCCCGGAGTACGGGAGGTGACGTGGCAGAATATTTAGATTAATTAAAAGAGAATTTAATTAAAAATCAAGAGTTTGAGAATCAAATTAAATAAAAATTAAGAAGATTTTCCACCATATTCTATAAAAGAATTTATAAATATTAAGCAGGTAATAAGAATTAATTAAAAACCACGAATATGGGTTCCACAACCCACAACTTGTGCACACACATGGTTCTGACAATATCACAAATACAATTACAGTCCAAGTACAAATAAAGTTAAGTCTTACATGCCTTGATTAAATAATACAAAATATAAATAAATTCTCCTATTGCTCTTGAGTTCGGTCCGAAGAATCTTCTCCAAACCTAAATGGAAGACCACCTAGATGGGGGAAATTTAAAACAATAAAACGTGAGCGAAAGGCTCAGTAGGACTATGTTTATATAAAATAGTTTGATGCAAAGAAACATAGCATCATTAGAAGTTATTCAAAGGAAACTTAAATAAATAAATAAATAAATAATTTGAGTAGAACTGTTCTGTCACAGAACAGTCCACTCGTCAAATCAAAACACCAATTTACTTTTACCTAGGCAAACCATGGTATCACCACCGTAGTGGCCCAGCTGGGTTTCGGGACCTGCCCCCAAGGTCGATCGCTACACGACCCGATCTCTGATATGGCATCATGCCTTTGTGTTTATTATCATTATCATTCAAAACCCAATTACCGAGTGTTGTTAATAACGTTCATTATGAAGTTCATTTCATAATCACGGTATATTAAAATATAACCGATAAAACCATTTCCAAACAACCGTTGAAAACATTTTGATAAAAACCTTTTTCAAAGCCAAATCATTTCAAAACTAGGCTACCAAAGGAATAGGATAAAAGTCCTACCTCAATACTCGTGCCGGTGCCCCACACCGTAATCCCGGTCCGCTATACGCTAGCTCCACGGAACCACGAACGATCCTAGATACAAACTAAGTCGATCAATATCTAGTTCGAGACATTCTATGTTACTAAATCATTTCATGATGTCCTAGTGTGCCATTTGTTCCTTTAAAATCATCCTATAAGGTTGGGATTTAAATCTGGGTTCAAAATAGTGAAAACGGGTAAAAATCACAAAATTTTCCATGCCTCGGTCGGCCTGCCGGACGCCCTGCTTCGGCCTGCCGAACTGCACAATTCGGCCTGCCGGAAGCAAAGTTTGGTCGGTCGAACATTTCCCCAGATTCGGCCTGCCGGTCGGAAGAACACCGGCCTGCCGATCATCACTCCGGCCTGCCGAGGCCGAACTGGGAAAACCCAGAAATCCCAACCACGGGTTTCTCGATCCCCAAAATCCAAATCTGGATTCCAATATGTTTTTCTCAAATCCCAGGCATGAAAAACGTTCATAGATGATAGAAAAACATTTTAAAACATGTTTGGACTCATTTAAACAAGATTTGAACTCAAAATCCTCAAAAATCCGAAAATGAGAAAATGAGGGGAAAAATGAAAAATCTTAAATCCAATCCATTTTTCTTCAATCTAAGCTTAGATTCTAGTTGTTCTAAGTTCATTTAACACAAATCCACGGTTTTCTAAGCTTAAACAAACCTAGATTTCAAAAATGCACAAAATTAAAAATTTTGTAAAAAGTTTAGAAATTTCGAATCTAAGCTCGAATCGAAGCTTCAATCTGCGTTCTCGGTTGCCGAATCACATCCCCGAGCTTCCTCCTTGCTATTTCGAAGCTTGGATTCGAAATGGAGTTCAAAAAATTTGAGAGAAAGGTAGAGAGAGAGGGCTGTCGAGTGAGAGAATCACGGGAGGGAAGAGAGAGAGAGTGAAACGTGAGAGTGAGGAGAGAGAGGAAGGAAGGAAATAAATAGAGAAAATCGGTGGGCGGTTTTACTGTACGAAAACCATGTGCCGCCCACGGTTTTGCAAAACAGAGTATTTTTAACATTTTATAAATTGTTGTGTTTTAAAACTCAAAACATCATTTTAAAACAATAAGAAATCATTTGAATGCATCAATTTTAACAAAACAACCAAAATTAAAAATCCAACCAAATAATCTAATTAAAGTTAAAACGTTAATTATGGCACACTAATTTATCATTTATAGTACATTAATATTAAATAAATTTCGGGACGTTACAACTCTCCACCCCTAAAAGAAATTTCGCCCTCGAAATTTACAACTCATTTCAGAAACAAAACAAATGCGGATACCATTTCTGCATACTCGACTCTAATTCCCAAGTGGCTTCATCAACCCCATGATGCTGCCACACGACTGTTACCAACGGTATCTCACGACGACGCAAGCTAATCACTTTCCGGTCGATAATCTGAATCGGCACTTCTTCGTACGTCGTATCCTTCTGAACCTGCACATCACGAAACAAAACTATCTTATCCTGCCCAGGTGGACATTTCCTAAGCATCGACACATGAAACACATCGTGCACATGAGAAAGTTCGGGTGAAAGATTAAGCCGATAAGCGACCACACCAACACGCTGAGTGATCTCGAACGGCCCAATATACCTCGGCGCGAGCTTTCCACTCACTCCGAACCGCATAGTTCCCTTACGAGGCGACACCCTCAAGAGAACAAAATCTCCAACATCAAATTCTAAGGGTCTACGTCTCCTATCCGTGTAGCTCTTCTGCCTACTCTGAGCTGCTCTCAACCGATCCCGAATCACCGCGACTTTCTCGTTGCTATCACGAATCTCATCCGGCCCAAGAATAACTCTATCTTCTGGCTCGGCCCAACACACAGGTGACCGACACGGTCGCCCATACAATGCCTCAAATGGTGCCATACCGATACTCGCTTGATAACTATTGTTGTACGCGAACTCTGCCAAATGCAAGCATTGCTTCCAATTCCCGCCGAAGTCCAACGCACAAGCACGCAACATATCCTCGAGAACCTGAATAACCCGCTCAGACTGCCCATCAGTCTGAGGATGAAATGCCGTACTGAAGTTCAAATCCGTACCCAAAGCCTCCTAAAAACTCCTCCAGTACTTAGCATTAAACCTGGTGTCTCGATCAGAGGTGATGGACAAAGGAACTCCATGCAACCTCACAATGTTCAGCATATACAACTCCCCGAGAATCTTCCTGGAACACGTCGACCTAAACGGAATGAAATGCGCCGATTTCATCAACCTGTCAACCACAACCCAAACTGCATCGTGCCGCTGCTCCGTCCTTGGCAAACCTGTGAGGAAATCCATCGTCACATGCTCCCATTTCCACCCTGGAATAGGAAGCAGCTGAAGCTGACCTGCAGGCTTCTGATGCTCGGCTTTCACCTGAAGACACGTCGAACACTTGGCCACGTACTCACGAACATCTTTCTTCATGCCTCTCCACCAATACTGCCTCTTCAAATCGCGATACATCTTGGTGCTCCCCGGATGAATAGCAAACTGAGACCTATGAGCTTCGTCTAGAATGGCTTTCATCACCTCGGTGATAACTGGAACTACAAGACGCTCCCGGAAGTACAATGATCCATCTGCATGCACGCTCCATTCCTCGAACTGCTCTTCGTTCTGAATCCGCGACCAAATCCCCTGCAAATGCTGATCCTGCCAAGATTTTGCTTCACCATCCGAACAAGAGCTGGAGTCGCTTCCACATGATATAACGAAACTCGATCACCGTCTTCATGATACAGTAGCCGATACTCACTCACTGTCGCATCCCTGCTCTAGTCCTCAAAAATCAAACAAGCGAGAATCCCTGAAGACTTCCTGCTAAGCGCGTCCGCTACCACATTAGCTTTCCTGGGATGATACTGCAAAGCGAAATTATAATCCTCCATGTACTCCACCCATCTGCGCTGCCTCAAGTTGAGATCCCTCTGAGTGAACAAATACCTCAAACTCTTGTGATCGGAGAAGACCTGAAACTACACTCCATACAAGTAACATCTCCAAATCTTCAACGCGTAGATCACCGCTGCAAGCTCTAAATCGTGAGTAGGATAATTCCGCTCGTGAGGTCGTAGCTGTCTTGATCCGTACGCAACTACACGCCCATGTTGCATCAACACGCATCCAAGTCCGTGCCTTGAAGCATCCGCATAAACCTCATACGGCTCATTACTACTAGGAATAACCAACACTGGAGCTGAAGTCAACCGGTTCTTCAATTCCTGAAAAGCAAGCTCACAATCTTCATCCCACTCAAACCTGACATTTTTCTTGATCAATCTCGTCAACGGAGCTGCAATCTTCGAAAGGTCCTTTCAAATTTCCTGTAATATCCAGCAAGACCTAAGAAGCTACGAATCTCCGCTACATTCCTTGGTCGTTCCCATCTCAATATAGCTTCAATCTTGGACGGATCCACTGAAATACCATGCTCCGAGATGACATGACCCAGAAATTTGACCTAAGTCAACCAGAACTCACATTTTTCCCTCTTAGCATACAACTGATGCTCCCGCAGAGTCTGAAGCACGATCCAAAGATGGTGCTCATGCTCCTCCCAAGTCTTCGAATACACAAGAATATCATCGATGAACACGATCACAAACTGATCCAGATACGGCCTAAATACCCAGTTCATCAGATCCATAAAATCTGCTGGAGCATTCGTCAACCTAAAAGACATGACTAGAAACTCGAAATGCCCATACCGAGTCCTAAAAGCTGTCTTGGGAATATCCTCTTCCTTGATCCTGAGCTGATGATAACCTGAACGCAAATCAATCTTCGAAAAGTATCGCGAACCTCCCAACTGATCAAATAGCTCATCAATCCTAGGCAAAGGATACTTGTTCTTCACCGTAACACGATTCAGCTGCCGATAATCCACACATAACCTGAGAGTCCCATCGTGCTTCTTAGCAAACAAAACTGGTGCTCCCCACAGAGATGTGCTATTCCGAATGTATCCTTTATTAGTAAGCTCCTGAAGTTGCTTCCTCAATTCCTTCATTTCTGTCGGCGCCATCCGATAAGGTGCCATAGAAATTGGTGATGTCCCTGGAAACAACTCGATATCAAACTCAATTTCCCGATGCGGTGGTAACCCTGATAACTCGTCGGGGAAGACATCCTCGAATTCATCAACCACCGGAATCACTACACTGCCACTTGAAACATAGGGCTCGCAATCTAGATTGGCAAGAAAAGCAAAACAATCTAGATTCCTTCGCCCTCCTAAACACGACTTCATAAGACGCTCACTCATTAACCAATCACCACCACCCTGGTAAGTGATTACCGTCCCCCTATTAGACACTAGGGTCACTTTTCTAAGTTGGCAGTCCACGACTGCACTATACCTGGACAACCAGTCCATCCCTAAGATTACATCATAGGAACTCATGGGGAGTATAATCAAATCACTTTTCAAAACCTCATCCCCAATCTTTATTTTACATGATTTACACATACAATTCACACACACCCGCCCCAAGGGAGAAGTTATGACTAGGGGTTCATTAAACTCTTCTACCTCTAATCCCAAGGCATGTACAAAAGAACTCGAAATGAGAGAATGAGAGGCACTGGTATCAAATAAAATGCGAGCTAAGGATCTGGAAACCAAAATCATAACATCGACAACCGCGTTACCAGTCTGAGAATCTGACCCTCCAGATGCCATTGCATGAACCTGCACTGGCGCTTTTCCTTTTCCTCTACCGACATTACTGGGTCCCGGATTACTCGGCCGATGCTGCTGAGATGGAGACGACTGCACGCTACCTGTACTCGGAGCTCTATACTGAGGAACACTGCGCTGAAAATACTACGGCTGCTGCCCCCGTGCCGGATATGAGAATTGCTAAGGAGAGAACTGCGGATACTGCAACTGCAGGTACTGCGGAGGCGGAGGTAGGGTCTGAGGCTAAGGCTGAGATGAACGACTAGCATCCTCCCCGGTCTGCGATCCAAGACGAGCACTCCTGATCGGGCAATTCCTCTTGATGTATCCGGGCTGCTGACAGAAATGACAGTGAAAGCTGTAGGGGTTGCTGCGCCCGCTGCCCGACGAACTGCTGCTACCACTGGTCGCACCGCCTTGCTTGCCTTTCCCCGGAGTTGGACGACTATTGGTGCTCTTCCTGCCACTCCTCTGCGGTCCTCCTGAAGCCTTGGCTCGATCCTCACAATATTGCACATAATCATTCTCCACGGAGATCGCCAACGACACAAGCTCTCTGAAACTCCTAAGCCGTAGAGCAACCAACTGCCGCCGAATAGGAGCCTTGAGTCCTTCCTGAAACTTAATACACTTTTCATGCTCCGATGCCACCGCTGATGGAGCAAACCTAGCCAACTCGTTAAATTTTGCCTCATACTCCCGAACTGAAAGATCACCCTGCTGCAATCTATAAAACTCAGCTGCCTTCTGGTCTCTATACCCCTGCGGAAAATACCGATCATAGAACAGCTCTTCGAACTTGTCCCAACTGATATCACCACCGCGCTCCAGACGCTTAGTCTGTTTCCACCAGGTGTTAGCGCCACCCTCGAGCTTATACGCTGCAAACTCCACACGATACTCCTCAGGCACACCAAGAGTATCTAGATGCTTCAAGATTGAATCCAACCAATACTCTGCTAACTGCGGATCCCCATTGCCATCAAAAGTCAAAATAGACGCTCGCCAGAATTCCTTAAAGAACGCATGCCGACTACCAACACTGGAGTCTTCCGGTCTAGCCCTGGCTGCCATCTGCCGGAAAGCCGCAAACATAGACCTCATCAGGCTCTCATCATTCCCGAACTCGGCGTCAGTTGTCGAACGACGTCTAGGTGCCATTCTCTCACTTCTGAAAACAAAGTTTGGACTGTCAGAGGTATTTTATTGTCAAACCTATGTGTGCACAATTCCCAAGGTTCACAACCTTGAGCTCTGATACCATTCTGTCACGCCCCGGAGTACGGGAGGTGACGTGGTGGAATATTTAGATTAATTAAAAGAGAATTTAATTAAAAATCGAGAGTTTGAGAATCAAATTAAATAAAAATTAAGAAGATTTTCCACCACATTCTATAAAAGAATTTATAAATATTAAGCAGGTAATAAGAATTAATTAAAAACCGCGAATATGGGTTCCACAACCCACAACTTGTGCACACACATGGTTCTGGCAATATCACAAATACAATTACAGTCCAAGTACAAATAAAGTTAAGTCTTACATGCCTTGATTAAATAATACAAAATATAAATAAATTCTCCTATTGCTCCTGAGTTCGGTCCGAAGAATCTTCTCCAAACCTAAATGGAAGACCACCTAGATGGGGGAAATTTAAAACAATAAAACGTGAGCGAAAGGCTCAGTAGAACTATGTTTTATAAAATAGTTTGATGCAAAGAAACATAGCATCATTAGAAGTTATTCAAAGGAAACTTAAATAAATAAATAAATAAATAATTTGAGTAGAACCGTTCTGTCACAGAACAGTCCACTCGTCAAATCAAAACACCAATTTACTTTTACCTAGGCAAACCATGGTATCACCACCGTAGTGGCCCAGCTGGGTTTCGGGACCTGCCCCCAAGGTCGATCGCTACACGACCCGATCTCTGATATGGCATCATGCCTTTGTGTTTATTATCATTATCATTCAAAACCCAATTACCGAGTGTTGTTAATTACGTTCATTATGAAGTTCATTTCATAATCACGGTATATTAAAATATAACCGATAAAACCATTTCCAAACAACCGTTGAAAACATTTTGATAAAAACCTTTTTCAAAGCCAAATCATTTCAAAACTAGGCTACCAAAGGAATAGGATAAAAGTCCTACCTCAATACTCGTGCCGGTGCCCCACACCGTAATCCCGGTCCGCTATACGCTAGCTCCACGGAACCACGAACGATCCTAGATACAAACTAAGTCGATCAATATCTAGTTCGAGACATTCTATGTTACTAAATCATTTCATGATGTCCTAGTGTGCCATTTGTACCTTTAAAATCATCCTATAAGGTTGGGATTTAAATCTGGGTTCAAAATAGTGAAAACGGGTAAAAATCACAAAATTTTCCATGCCTCGGTCGGCCTGCCGGACGCCATGCTTCGGCCTGCCGAACTGCACAGTTCGGCCTGCCGGAAGCAAAGTTCGGTCGGCCGAACATTTCCCCAGATTCGGCCTGCCGGTTGGAAGAACACCGGCCTACCGATCATCACTCCGGCCTGTCGAACTGGGAAAACCCAGAAATCCCAGCCACGGGTTTCTCGATCCCCAAAATCCAAATCTGGATTCCAATCTGTTTTTCTCAAATCCCAGGCATGAAAAATGTTCATAGATGATAGAAAAACATTTTAAAACATGTTTGGACTCATTTAAACAAGATTTGAACTCAAAATCCTCAAAAATCCAAAAATGAGAAAATGAGGGGAAAAATGAAAAATCTTGAATCCAATCCGTTTTTCTTCAATCTAAGCTTAGATTCTAGTTGTTCTAAGTTCATTTAACACAAATCCATGGTTTTCTAAGCTTAAACAAACCTAGATTTCAAAAATGCACAAAATTAAAAATTTTGTAAAAAGTTTAGAAATTTCGAATCTAAGCTCGAATCGAAGCTTCAATCCGCGTTCTCGGTTTCCGAATCACGTCCCCGAGCTTCCTCCTTGCTATTCCAAAGCTTGGATTCGAAATGGAGTTCAAAAATTTTGAGAGAAAGGTAGAGAGAGAGGGCTGTCGAGTGAGAGAACCACGGGAGGGAAGAGAGAGAGAGTGAAACGTGAGAGTGAGGAGAGAGAGGAAGGAAGGAAATAAATAGAGAAAATTGGTGGGCGGTTTTACTGTGCGAAAACCATGTGCCGCCCACAGTTTTGCAAAACAGAGTATTTTTAACATTTTACAAATTGTTGTGTTTTAAAACTCAAAACATCATTTTAAAATAATAAGAAATCATTTGAATGCATCAGTTTTAACAAAACAACCAAAATTAAAAATCCAACCAAATAATCTAATTAAAGTTAAAACATTAATTATGGCACACTACTTCATCATTTATAGTACATTAATATTAAATAAATTTCAGGACGTTACAGTATCACTCTTAATCTCTCAAATGATCTAAGTAACTCATGAGACTTACCCCCTTTATATAGCGATTGGTCCTGGGGTCAGTCCTTATCAGATTAGGTCTCAAAAACTCAAAACAGAATGAAGTTCGGATCAATATCTGATAAGATCTGCGTGAAAAACACGTAATCTTATCTCTCACAAATCGGCAGGCCGAACAGCCTGATCGGCATGCCGAACTGCCTGATCGGCAGGCCGAACAGGCCCCATCGGTAGGCCGAACATGTAGATTGACAGGCCAAACTGCCGCGCAAATATCTCCGTAAATCTTTTATTTTCTACCCAAGATTCTATAGGATAAACTCTCAGTTTTGATTCAAATAACCTAACAGAGAAGTTATCTGATCAAAACAAACTTTATCAAGATAATCTCTAAGAAAATAAATCAATTCACAATAATTCTACAAGTTTATCTTGATTTAATTTATCTAATTAAATCAACCGATAAACAGACAAGAACTATCCGATCCCAATAATTCAACAAGTTTATTTTAAATTAATTTTATTACAAAATTAATTCAACCAATAAACAGACATGAATTATTTGATTCTTACAAATTTTAAACCAATCCGATAAATCCGACATAAGTCACCAATTATTGAAAAAGCATGCCGTATCGTTACAGGATTTTGTGAGCTAGCAAAGGGGACCAAAATGGACCTATAAAGTTCAAGCTCATGATAATTATGAAACCCAATATCCTAGATATACAATTCACAATTATCAACTCCAACACTATTTCACTAAAAGCTTGGAGCTGCACTCTCCAACTTTATAGAATTACGAAGCCCGTATAGCTAAGTCTTCATGACATATCATAGTGTATCGTATCCCCATATGACAATCCATAATTAGCTTAAGGACAAGTTCTGTCTTACCTTCCCGATTATTTTTATCTACATTCCATTATCTCACCATTAGAAAACTTACCATCCAAAGATAGTATACCATTTGGTTACACCTATGTATCCAAATGGTTGAGCGCTCTAGTTTTCCAATTATAGGATAACACATATAAGAGGATATCATTACTCCTAAAGAGGAGCTATGGATTCCATATCTATGAATAACAAGTCTACGCTATCAAGAGTCATGCTTCCAACGTATCGACATGCATACCACTATTGAGATGTGGGAATCATCCTTTGGTACATCAAAGACATCAGTCGAGACAACGGGCCCACTATCCATCTCAGGATTAAGATACAATACAAATGATTGTCTAAAGTGAATCAATTTACCAAGACAGAATTATTAATCCAAATCAATCTAGTTTGTGTCCCAATCCAACAAATCGTCACCTACGACAATGTGTCAATATTTCTATTCACGGAGTCCAACTCCGATGGTCAAGACAAACCATCTCCCAATAAGGATATAGACAACATAACAATCTTTGCATGAATAAAGCGCCCAACTTTATTCCCTCGATTGTGGATCATTTGTTTTAGACCGTCACCTTAAGAATCGTGTCTTCCACATAATCAGTCCATCATATGCGTAATTCTTAAAGGTTTAGACCGACAGTCTCAGACTACTGTTTGCCTAACATACATTCAACAAATATGAACGTATAGAGGACAAGGTTTGGTATATATAAATGAATAAATTCTTTATTGATAAAAATGTCTCCAAAAACGTATTACATTTTTACTCCTTAGGGCATACATATCTAACAATCTCTCACTTGCACTAAGTGAGTAAATATAGCAAATCTTGCATCCCCATAGCTTCCACATGTTTCTCGAAGACTCTTCCTGTAAGTGTCTTTGTAAATGGATCAGCTAAATTGTCCTCTGACACGATCTTGCACACCATGACATGCCCGCCCTTAACGAAGTCCTTTATAACATGATACTTCCGATCAATATGCTTACTCTTCTTGTGAAATCTTGGTTCCTTAGCATTAGCTACCACCGTACTGTTGTCACAGTATAGTGATACTGCCATATCCATGCCAGGAACTACCTCAAGATTCCCAAGGAACTTGCGGAGCCATACTGCTTCTTTCGAAGCATCACTAGCTACCACATACTCGGCCTCCATCGTTGAATTCGAAGTGCAATCTTGTTTCGCACTTCTCCAACTGATGGCACCGCCGTCTAGAGTAAACACAAACCCCGAAGTCGATTTCCTAGAATCCATACAGGATTGAAAATCTGAGTCAGTATATCCTAGAAGAGTCAGGTCCTCACCTAAATATACAAGTATATACCCTCAAGTCCTTCTCTAGTACTTGAAAATATGTTGTACTGCAACCCAGTGGTTCGGTCCTGGATCTGCCTGAAATCGACTTACAATCCCGATCGCATAACTTATATCCAGTCGTGTGCAAAGCATGGCATACATGAGACAACCCACTGCCGAAGCATAAGGCACCTTCTTCATGTATTCTCTTTCTTCATAAGACTTTGGGGAGTCTTTCTTAGAAAGAGTAATTCCAGGCCTAGATGGTTGCCTACCTTTCTTGGAATCCTGCATTGCAAACCTCCTGAGAATTTTATCTATGTAGCCGGCCTGAGACAAAGCTATTATTTTGTTTTTCCTATCACGAAAGATCTGGATACCGAGAACAAAATTAGCCTCACCCAAGTCCTTCATGTCAAACTGCTTGGTCAACCATAATTTGACCAATGACAATGCCCCAACGTCATTGCCAATTAGTAGAATGTCATCTACATAGAGCAGTAGAAAAATCACTTTCCTATCCTTAATGTGTTTATAAACAGATGGTTCATCCACATTTTGTGAAAACCCATAAGTCTTGATCACCTGATCAAATCTTATGTTCCAAGATCGAGAAGGCTGCTTAAGTCCATAAATTGACTTTAGCAGCTTACAAACCTTACCCTCTTTACCCGTGACCTTGAACCCGTCTGGTTGTTTCATATAAATGGACTCATCAAGATAGCTATTTAGAAAAGCTGTCTTGAAATCCATTTGTCAAATCTCGTAGCCGAGAGCGGCAGCTATGGATAAGAGAATCCAGATGGACTTAACCATGGCTACAGGCAAAAAGGTTTCCTCATAATCGATTCCTTCCTTTTGCGTATAACCCTTAGCTACCAGTCTAGCCTTAAAGGTTTTGACCTTTCCATCCACTCCTCTTTTCCTCTTGTAGATCCACTTACACCCTATGGGTTTTACCCCTTCGGGAAGATCTACAAGCTCCTAAACCTAATTAGTCTCCATAGACTTCATCTCTATGTTCATGGCCTCTGTCCAGAGTTTTGAATCAACATCCTCCATAGCTTCTACATAAGTATAAGGATCTTTGTCATGTTCATCTAGTTCAACCAAGAAGATCTCCCCATTGAACATATACCTCTCAGGTTGACGCCCGATCCTCCCACTACGCCGAAGCCCCTGAGATTGTCGTTCAAGTTTGTTTGGTTTTTCTACACTAATCCGAACAGTTTCATTCGAAACCTCCGAAGTGATTTGATCACTCCTTAACTCCTCAAGCACCACTTTGCTTCGAGGTTTAAAGTCGTCCATGTAACTCTCCTCAAGGAAAGTTGTATTAGCAGAAACCATGACTTTATTTTCCTTCGGGTTATAAAAATAACCCCCTTTAGTCCATTTTGGATATCCTACAAACACGCAAACTTTTGAACGTGCTTCCAACTTATTCGGATCCTTGAACAGGACATGAGCCAAACATCCCCATATGTGAATATGGTTTAAGGATGTCTTCCTTCTTGCCCACAACTCGTGAGGAGTTTTAGGGACCAATTTTGAAGGCACATTGTTAAAAAGACAACATGCAGTTTGTAGTGCATATCCCCAAAAGGATAAAGGTAATGATGAATAACTCATCATGTACCTAAGCATGTCCAACAAAGTCCTATTTCTTCTTTTCGCTATGCCATTCTGCTGCAGAGTGCCCGACTCAGTCAAATGGGATAAAATCTCATTCTCTAACAACTGTCCCAAGAACTCATCAGAAAGGTATTCTCCACTTCAACCCAAAACTCCCTAAACTTGTCAAAAGTTTCACTTTTGTGGTGCATCAGGCACACATACCCATATCTTGAGTAATCGTCAATAAAAGTGACAAAGTACTGATACCCTCCTAGTGCCCGGATGTTCATCGGTCCGCAAACATCACTATGCACAAGTTCTAGAACCCCTTTGGCCCTATTGCCTTTAGACCCGTATGGTCTTTTGGTCATTTTACCCGCCAAACAAGATTCACATTGAGGTATAGATTCCACCTTTAAATGACTTAAAGGTCCATCCGTTACCAACCTTTGAATCCTATTCAAGTTAATGTGACCTAGGCGCAAATGCCAAAGATAAGTCTTATTAGAGTGAGAAGTTTTAAGTCTTTTAGAGTTATTATCATTCATCTCAGCATTAAGCAATAAGTCCATCTTAGGTTTGATAAAATATAGATTATTTTGTATCCATCTAGAACAGATAAAAAATTTGTTTTTATGAATTACCACTTTTTCATTAAAAGATACCACGTAGGAGTCTTTAAATAAACAAGATACAAAAATTAAATTCCTTTTAAATTTAGGAACATAAAAACAATCTTGCAAAAATAAATTCCTATAGTTATCAAAGTAAAGTAGACATCTCCCACTGCTTCCGCTGAGACCAAGGATCCATCGCCCATCCAAAGCGTGAAGTCTTCATGTAGCAAACTTCTCGTTTCTTTAAACCCCTGTAGAGAAACACAAACATGATTAGTTGCATCAGAATCTATGACCCAAATGTCACTGGATTCCTCAACCAAACAAGTTTCTAAATACAGAAGATCACACCTACCTCCTTTGGAAAGGAATTCCTTGCAATGCTTCTTAATATGCCCGACCTTTCCACAGAAGAAGCACTTAAGCTTCTTTGGGTTCTTCTTCTTCTTCTTCTTGCTTTTGGTATTAGCAGGAACAGAAGACTTCCTGTTCTTGGCCCGTTGATTCTTTCCATTTCCAGAGTTAGAATTGGAACTAGAAGTAGCTACCATGTTGGCCTCACCACCCGTAGGAGACTCCCTGATTAGCAGTTCGAACTCCTGCAACTGTTTCACCAGTTCTGTCAAGGTCATATCCCATCTATTGCTCAAATTAAATGTAGCTCTAAATGGAATAAATTCCTTAGACAGAGTCTCAAAGACCATAGTCATTTGAGTTTTAGCATCGATGTCGGCTCCATTGGTTTGAGCCTAAGCCAGGTAACGCATGACCAACATCATATGGTCCTTTACAGATGTCCCTAGTCTCTGTCTACAGTTTAAGAGTTTTTGAAGTGCCCCTTGCCGCTTTGTTATGGCCTGGCCTCCAAACATGTCCTCAAGATTATCCAAGATCTGCTTCGTAGTCTCATAATCTTGATGTTGAGCCTGCAGAACATTATTCATGCTGGCCATAAAATAGCAGCGGGCCTGATCATTGGCATCTTTCCAACGGTCATAAGCTTGGAATTGCTCATTAGATGAGTCTCCTGTAGGCTCGGGAGGACAATGGGTTGTCAGAACATATTTCAGTTTCTCAAAGGACAGGACGATATCTAGGTTTCGTTTCCAATCATTGTAATTCTCACCAATTAACAGGTTTTTGTCAAGCATCGATGATAAAGCATTTTTAGACATTTTTAATCTACAATAAAGAATCATATACCAAACATAAGCAAACATAATAATTTAGTAAGATAACACAATCATGTAAAATCATACAAATGTGTTTATGTATCAAAACCTTGAAATATCACAACCTTACAACGATAATTCCCAACTCAGAATTCAACAAGCTCCTAGGGGAGTCATGCCAAATTCAATCAGGAACACGGATCCCCTCCTGATTAATATATGCCATCCAGGACCCGTATGATCCAGCATATATTAATAATCATTTCTTTGGCCATTAATTTTATTAACAGAGCTCCTAGGGGAGGTTAATAATAAAATTAACGTGAGTGTATAACCACCGTTTCAATATTTATCCATGGTTTATAATCACCACCTAGGGGTGTGCAACCATAAATTATGCTAAAATACCTTATCCTCTCAGAGATCCAATCTGGTACATGATAGAAATCCATTCCTAGGGGTCGGGACCACCATGTTCTTCCTATGGGCCAACGATGGAGGCCTTAGGTTTTCTCTTTGAAAACCTTCTCCCACTCAATCTTTTGAAATCAAGGTTTCATTTTAAAATTATGCATGAACAAGTTTAATATGAGTGGCACTTCCTATTCTAGATGACATGTTATCAATACACATGGCAAATCATATTATAATGCAGACAAGAAAAGCAATCAAGCAAAGCTACAAGCAAAATAATAATAACCGCAATATTATGGCTCCACCCTAGAGAACAGAAAACTAAGATTATAAGAGAATAATCTTATGATGGATAGATTATGCAAAGTGATGATTCTTATGATGGACAGAATTGGGTGCTTTATTCATGTAAAGATTATTATGTTGTCTATATCCCTATTGGGAGATAGTTTGTCTTGACCATAGGAGGTGGGCTCCATGAATAGAAACATTGGCACCTTGTCATAGGTGACGATGTGTTGGATCAGGACATAAAGTGAATTGATTTGGATTAATAATTCTGTTTTGGCAAATCGATTCACTTTAGACAATCATTTGTATTGTATTTTAATCCTGAGATGAATAGTGGGCCTGTTGTCTTGACTTGTGTCTTTTGACGTACCAAAGGGTGACACCCAAATCTTAGAAGTGGCATGCATGCCGGTATGTTAGAGGCATGACTCTTGATAATGTAGACTTGTTATTCATAGATATGGAATCCATAGCTCCTCTTTAAGAGTAATGATATCCTCTTATATGCGTTATCCTGTAATTGGAAAACTGGAGCGCTCAACCACTTGGATACATAGGTGTAAACGAATGGTATACTGTCTTTAGATGGTAAGTTTTTCGATGGTAAGATAATAGAACATATGATAAAAATAATAGAGAAGGTAAGACAAAACTTGTCCTTAAGTCGATTATGGATAATCATATGGGGATATGATACTCTATGATATGTTATGGAGACTTAGCTATACAAGCTTTGTAATTCTATGTAGTTCGAGAGTGTAGCTCCAAGCTTTTAGTGGAGTAGCGTTGGAGTTTATAATTATGAAATGTACATCTGGGATATGAGCTTGAACTATATAGGTCTATTTGGTCCCCTTTGCTAGCTCACAACATCCTAGAACAATACGGCATGATTTTTCAATAATTGGTAACTTATGTCAGATTTATTAGATTGGTTAAAATTTGGAAGAATCAGATAATTCATGTCTATTTATCAGTTGAATTAATTTTGTGATAAAATTAATTCAAGTTAAACTTGTTGAATTATTGGGATCGGATAATTCTTGTCTGTTTATCGGTTGATTTAATTTTAGATAAATTGGATCAAGATAAACTTGAAAAATTATTGGGAATTCATTTATTTTCCTAACGATTATCTAGATAAAGTTGTTTTGATCGGATAACTTTTCTATTGGGTTATTTGACTTAAAACTAAGACTTTATCCTATAGAATCTTGGGTGGAAAATAAAATATTTACAGAGATATTTATTCGGTAGTTCGGCCTATCGATCTACGTATTTGGCCTACCAATGGGGCTGTTCGGCCTGCCGATCATCTTAATCGGCTTACCGATGAGAGAAGGATAAGATCTCACGTTTTTACGCGAATCTTATCAGATATTGATCTAATTTTGATTCTGGTTCAAATTTTTGAGACCTAATCTGATAAGGACTGATGCTAGACCCAATCTCTATAAATAGGGAGTAAGTCTTAAGAGTTACTCAAATTAATTGAAAGATTAAGAGTGATACTCTATTAGTGAGAATATGAAAACTCCTTGAGAGCTTTTGTTCACAAATTACAAACACTAGCTTTGGGTTCTCTCGATTGGTTAGAAGGAGAGTCACCTGGTGGAAGAGCTGTACGTGTGAGCCCACACTCACTCCAGTCGTGGATAGAGAATAGCAAAGAAGACCAGTTGATTGAGTCTCTTCTAGAACGTTGCTTCTCTTCACGTTTTGCGAGGGTTCTTCTACAATCAAAGGTTAGTAAGATCTGGTTAATTTATGCATATAGCATGTTAAACTTGTGTTTTTTGAAAATACTCTAATATAAAATTTTTAAAATTCCACTACATACTATTTTTTCAACACTCACCACCTTGATCAGATCGAAGTGCCTTTATGGGTCTACCCAATTGCTTTTCTACTTTAGTCCGAAACTCCTTGAACTTGTCATTAGTTTCGCTCTTGTGGTACCTTAGGTACATATATCCATACCTTGAGTAATTGTCAATAAAAGTGACAAAGTACTCATACCCTCCATGTGCCCGGATGTTCATCGGTCCACAAACATTACTATGCATAAGTTCTTGAACCCCTTCGGCCCTATTCCCCTTAGACCTGAATGGTCTTTTGGTCATTTTACCCTCCAAACAAGATTAACATTGAGGTATAGATTCTACCTTTAAGTGACTTAAAGGTCCATTCCTTACCAAACTTTGAATCCTATTCAGGTTAATATGACCAAGGCATAAATGCCAAAGATAAGTCTTATTAGAGTGAGAAGTTTTAAGTCTTTTAGAGTTATTATCATTTACTTCAGTGTTCAGTAGTGAGTCCATTTTAGGTTTGATAAAATATAGATTGTTTTGCGTCCATCCATCATAGATAAAAGATTTGTTTTTATGAATCACCACTTTATTATTAAAAGAAACCGAATAGGAATCTTTAAATGAACAAGCTACAGATATCAAATTCCTTTTGAATTTTGGAACATAAAAACAATCTCACAAATCCACACTCCTATATTTATCAAAATAAAGATGGATATATCCTAGTACTTCAACCTACACCAAGGATCCATCGTCTATTCGAAACATGAAGTTTTCATGAAGTAAACTTCTCACTTCCCAGAATCCCTCTAGAGAAACACAAACATGATTAGTTGCTCTAAAATCTATGACCCAAGTGTCATTGGATTTCTTAACCAAACAAGTTTCAAAGTATAGAAGATTACACCTACCTCCTTTAGAAAGGAAGTCCTTACAATGCTTCTTGATGTGCCCGACCTTCCCATAGAAGAAGCACTTTAGCTTCTTTAGGTTCTTCTTCTTTTTACTCTTATTGTTAGCAGGAATTGAAGACTTCCCATTCTTGGCCCCTTGCTTCTTTCCATTCTTAGGGTTGGGAATGAAACTAAAAGTAGCTGCCAAATTGGCATCTCCACCAGCAGGAAACTCCTTCATCAACAGTTCGAACTCCTGTAACTGTTTTATCAACTTTGTTAAGGTCATATCCTGTTTATTGTTTAAATTAAAAGTAGCTCTAATTAGAATAAACTCCTTAGACAAAGTCTAAAAGATCATAGTCATCTGAGTTTCAGCATCAATGTTAGCTCCATTAGCTTATGCCTCAACAAGGTAATCCATGACCAATATTATATGCTCCTTTACAAATGGCCCCTGTTTTTGCTTACAGTTCTAAAGTTTTTGAAGTGCCTTTTTCTGATTTGTTGTGGTTTGGCCTCCAAACATGTTTTCAAGATTATCCAAGATCTGCTTAGTAGTCTCATAATCCTCATGTTGAGCTTGCAATACGTTATTCATGCTAGCCATAACATAACAGCGGACCTAATCATTTGCATCTTTCCAACTATCATATGCTTGGAATTGATCGTTGGTGAAGTGTCACGCCCTAGAGTACGGGAGGTGACGTGGCGGATTATTTAAATTAATTAAAAGAGAATTTAATTAAAAACCAATGGTTTAAGGATCAAATTAAGTAAGAAATAAGAAGATTTCAACCACATTTTATAAAAGAATTTATAAATATTAAGCAAAGAATAAAAATTAAATAAAAACCACGAGTATGGGTTCCACAACCTATAACTTGTGCACACACATGGTTCTGACAATATCTTAAATACAATCACAGTCCAGAATACAAATAAAATTAAATCTTACATGCCTTGATTAAAGAATACAAAATATAAATCAATCCTCCTATTGCTCCTGAGTTCGGCCCGAAGAATCCTCTCCAAACCTAAATGGGAAACCACCTAGAGGGGGAAATTTAAAACAAAAAATGTGAGCGAAAGGCACAGTAGGACTATATTTTATAAAATGATTTAATTTAAAGAAACAGTTCATTATTTAGGAGTCCTCAAAAAAAACCTTAAATAAACAATTAAATAAGTAAATAAATAAATAATTTTGAGTAGAACTGTTCTGACCCAGAACAGTCTACTCGCACAATCAGAAATACCATTTTTTTCTTTTTTCCTAGGCA
Source organism: Artocarpus heterophyllus (assembly GCA_025403435.1). Classification (NCBI taxonomy): domain Eukaryota; kingdom Viridiplantae; phylum Streptophyta; class Magnoliopsida; order Rosales; family Moraceae; genus Artocarpus; species Artocarpus heterophyllus. The sequence continues at coordinate 27,605,429 of CM046345.1, read as the reverse complement.
AACCATGATATCACCACCGTAGTGGCCCAGCTGGGTTTCGGGACTTGCCCCCAAGGTCGATCGCTACACAACCCGATCTCTGACATGGCATCATGCCTTTGTGTTTATTATCATTATCATTCCAAACCCAATTACCGAGTGTTGTCAATTACATTTATTATGAAGTTCATTTCAAATCATGGTATATTAAAATATAACCGATAAATCCATTTTCAACACCGTTGAAAACATTTTAATGGAAATCCTTTTCAAAGCCAAATCATTTCAAAACCAGGCTACCAAAGAAATAGGATAGAAGTCCTACCTCAATACTCGTGTCGGTGCCCCACACCGTAATCCCGGTCCGCTATACGTTGGCTCCACGGAACCACGAACGATCCTAGATACAAACTAAGTCGATTAATATCTAGTTTGAAACATTCTATGTTACTAAATCATTTCATGATGTCCTAGTGTGCCATTTATACCATTAAAATCATTCTATAAGGTTGGAATTTAAATCAGGGTTCAAAACAGTGAAAACAGGTGAAAATCACAAAAATTTTCCATGCCTCGGTCGGCCTGCCGGACTCCCTGCTTCGGCCGGCCGGACTACACAGTTCGGCCTGCCGAAAGCAAAGTTCGGTCGGCCGAGCACTTCCCCAGGTTCGGCCTGCCGGTCGAAAGAACACCGGCCTGCCGATCCCTGTTTCGGCCTGCCGAACTGGGAAAAACCCAGAATTCCAGCCACGGGTTTCTCGATCCCCAAAACACAAATCTTGTTTCTAACCAGTTTTTCTCAAATCCCAGGCATGAAAAACAATCATAGTTGATAGAAAAACATACTAGAACATGTTTGGACTCATTTAAACAAGATTTAAACTCAAAATCCTCAAAAATCTAAAAATGGGAAAATAGGGGGAAAAATGAAAAATCTTGAATCCAATCCGTTTTTCTTCAATCTAGGCTTAGATTCTAGTTGTTCTAAGTTCATTTAACTCAAATCCACAGTTTTCTAAGCTTAAACAAACCTAGATTTCAAAAATGCACAAAATTGAAAATTTTGGAAAAAGTTTAGAAATTTCAAAACTAACCTCGAATCGAAGCTTCAATCCGCGTTCTCGGTTGCCAAATCACGTCCTCGAGCTTCCTCCTTGCTAACCCGAAGCTTGGATTCAAAATTGGGTTTAAAAATTTGAGAGAGAGATGTAGAGAGAGAGAGGGTGCCGAGAGAGAGAGGAAGGAAATAAATAGAGAAAATCGGTGGGCGGTTTTACTGTGCGAAAACCATGTGCCGCCCACGGTTTTACAAAATGGAGTATTTTTTTAACATTTTACAAATTGTTATGTTTTAAAACTCAAAACAACATTTTAAAACAAATAAGAAATCATTTGAACGCATCAATTTAACAAAACAACCCCATGAAATGTATAGCTCTCCACCCCTAAAAGAAATTTCGCCCTCGAAATGTATAGCTCATCTCAAAAACAAAACAAATGCGGATACAATTCCCGCATGCTCGACTCTAGTTCCCAAGTGGCTTCATCAACCCCATGATGCTACCAAACGACTTTTACCAACGGTATCTCACGACGACGCAAGCTAATCACTTTCTGGTCGATAATCTGAATCGGCACTTCCTTGTATGTCGTATCTTCCTGAACCTGTACATCGCGAAACGAAACTATCTTACCCTGCTCAGGTGGACACTTCCTAAGCATCGACACATGAAACACATCGTGCACATGAGAAAGTTCAGGCGGAAGATCAAGCCGATAAGCGACCACACCAACACGCTGAGTGATCTCGAACGGCCCAATATACCTCGGTGCGAGCTTCCCACTCACTCCGAACCGCATAGTTCCCTTACGAGGCGATACCCTCAAGAGAACGAAATCTCCAACCGTGAACTCTAAAGGTCTACGTCTCGTATCCGCGTAACTCTTCTGCCGACTCTGAGCTGCCCTCAGCCGATCTCGAATCACCGTGACTTTCTCGTTACTATCACGAATTTCATCCTGACCAAGAATATCTCTATCTTCTGGCTCGGCCCAACACACAGGTGACCGACACGGTCGCCCATACAACGCCTCAAACGGTGCCATACCTATACTCGCCTGGTAACTGTTGTTGTACGCGAACCCTGCCAGATGCAAACATTGCTTCCAATTCCCGCCGAAGTCCAACGCACAAGCACGCAACATATCCTTGAGAACCTGAATAACCCGCTCAGACTGCCCATCAATCTGAGGATGAAATGCCGTACTGAAGTTCAAATCCGTACCCAAAGCCTCCTGAAAAATCCTCCAGTACTTAGCATTAAACCAGGTGTCTCGATCAGAGGTGATGGACAAAGGAACTCCATGCAACCTCACAATATTCTGCATATACAACTCCCCGAGAACCTTCCTAGAACACGTCGACCTAAACGAAATGAAATGCGCCGATTTCGTCAACCTGTCGACCATAACCCAAACTGTATCATGTCGCTGCTCCGTCCTCGACAAACCAGTGAGGAAATCCATCGTCACATGCTCCCATTTCCACCCTGGAATAGGAAGTGACTGAAGCTGACCTACAGGCTTCTGATGCTCGGCTTTCACCTGAAGACATGTCGAACACTTGGCCACGTACTCTCGAACATCTTTCTTCATGCCTTTCCACCAATACTGCCTCTTCAAATCACGATACATCTTGGTGCTTAGCATTAAACCTGGTGTCTCGATCAGAGGTGATGGACAAAGGAACTCCATGCAACCTCACAATATTCTGCATATACAACTCATCGAGAACCTTCCTAGAACACGTCGACCTAAACGGAATGAAATGCGCCCATTTCGTCAACTTGTCGACTACAACCCAAACTGCATTATGTCGCTGCTCCGTCCTCGGCAAACCGGTGAGGAAATCCATCGTCACATGCTCCCATTTCCACCCTGGAATAGGAAGCGGCTGAAGCTGACCTGCAGGCTTCTGATGCTCGGCTTTCACCTGAAGACATGTCGAACACTTGGCCACGTACTCTCGAACATCTTTCTTCATGCCTCTCCACCAATACTGCCTCTTCAAATCACGATACATCTTGGTGCTTCCTGGATGAATAGCAAACTGAGACCTATGAGCTTCATCTAGAACGGCTTTCGTCACCTCGGTGATAACTGGAACTGCAAGGCGCTCCCGGAAGTACAACGATCCATCTGCATGCACGCTCCATTCTTCAAACTGCTCCCTGTTTTGAATCCGCGACCAAATCCCCTGCAAATGCTGATCCTGCCACTGACTTTGCTTCACCATCCAAACAAGAGCTGGAGTCGCTTCCACATGATACACTGAAACACGATCACAGTCTTCATGATACAGTAGCCTAAACTCGCTCACTATTGCATCCCTGCTCCAGTCCTCAAAAACCAAACAAGCGAGAATCCCTGAAGACTTCCTGCTAAGCGCGTCCGCGATCACGTTAGCTTTCCCGGGATGATACTGCAACGCAAAGTCATAATCCTCCATGTACTCGATCCACCTACGCTGTCTCAAGTTAAGATCCCTCTGAGTGAACAAATATCTCAAACTCTTGTGATCGGAGAAGACCTGAAATGACGCTCCATACAGATAACACCTCCAAATCTTCAGCGTGTAGATCACCGCCACAAGCTCTAAATCGTGAGTAGGATAATTCTGCTCGTGAGGTCGTAGCTGTCTCGATCCGTACGCAACCAGACGTCCATGCTGCATCAACACGCATCCAAGTTCGCACCCTGAAGCATCCGCATAAACCTCATACGGCTCGTCACTGCTAGGAATAACCAACACTGGAGCTGAAGTCAACCGGTTCTTCAATTCCTGAAAAGCAAGCTCACAATCTTCATTCCACTCAAACGTGACATTTTTCTTGATCAATCTCTTCAATGGAGCTGCAATCTTCAAAAAATCCTTTACAAATTTCCTGTAATAACCAGCAAGACCTAAGAAGCTGTGAATCTCTGCTACATTCCTTGGTCGTTCCCACTCCAATATAGCTTCAATCTTGGACGGATCCACAGAAATACCATGCTCCGAGATGACATGACCCAGAAACTTGACCTCAGTCAACCAAAACTCACACTTTTCCCTCTTAGCATACAACTGGTGCTCCCGTAGGGTCTGAAGCACAATCCGAAGGTGCTGCTCATGCTCCTCCTAAGTCTTAGAATACACAAGAATATCATCGATGAACACGATCACGAACTGATCCAGATACGGCCTAAATATCCTGTTCATCAAATCCATAAAAGCTGCCGGAGCATTCGTCAACCCAAACGACATAACCAGGAACTCAAAATGCCCATACCGAGTCCTAAAAGTTGTCTTAGGAATATCATCTTCCTTGATCCTAAGCTGATGATAACCTGAACGCAAATCAATCTTCGAGAAGTATCGTAAACCTCCCAACTGATCAAACAACTCATCAATCCTAGGCAAGGGATACTTGTTCTTCACCGTAACACGATTCAGCTGCCGATAATCCACACATAACCTGAGAGTCCCATCGTGCTTCTTAGCAAACAAAACTGATGCTCCCCACGGAGATGTGCTATTCTGAATATATCCCTTATCAGCAAGCTCCTGAAGTTGTTTCCTCAATTCCTTCATTTTTGCTGGCGCCATCCGATAAGGTGCCATAGAAATCGGTGATGTCCCTGGAAACAACTAGATACCAAACTCAATCTCCCGATGCGGTGGTAATCCTGGTAACTTGTCGGGGAAGACATCCTCGAACTCATCAACCACCGGAATCGCTAAACTGCCTCTCGGAACATAGGGCTCGCAATCCAGGTTGGCAATAAAAGCACAACAACCTAGATTCCTTCGCCCTCCTAGACACGACTTCATGAGACGCTCACTCATTAACCAATCGCGACCACCTTGGTAAGTGATCACTGTCTCCCTATCAGACACTAGGGTTACTTTTCTAAGTTGGCAGTCCACGACTGCACTATACCTGGACAACCAGTCCATCCCTAGAATTACATCATAGGAGCTCATGGGGAGTATAATCAAATCACTTTTCAAAATATCATCCCCAATCTTTATTTTACAGGATTTACACATACAATTTACACACAACCGCCCCAAGGGAGAAGTTATGACTAGGGGTTCATTAAACTCTTCTATCTCTAATCCCAAGGCATGTACAAAAGAACTCGAAATGAGAGAATGAGAGGCACCGGTATCAAATAAAACACGAGCTAAAGATGTAGAAACCAAGATCATACCATCGACAACCGCGTTACCAGTCTGAGAATCTGACCCTCCAGATGCCATTGCATGAACCTGCACTGGCGCCTTCCCTTTTCCTCTACCGACATTGCTGGGTCCCGGATTACTCGACCGATGTTGCTGAGATGGAGACGACTGCACACTACCAGCACTCGGCGCTCGATACTAAGGAACACTGCGCTGAAAATGCTACGACTGCTGCCCCCGTGCCGGATTTGAGAATTGCTGAGAAGAGAACTGCGGATACTGCAACTGTGGGTACTGCAGAGGCGGAGGTAGGGTCTGAGGCTGAGACTGACGACTGGCATCCTCCCCGGTCTGAGATCCAAGACGAGCACTCCTGATCGGGCAATTCCTCTTGATGTGTCTGGGCTGCTGACAGAAATGACAATGAAAGCTGTAAGTATTGCTGCACCCACTGCCAGACGAACTGCTACTACCACTAGTCGCACCACCTTGCTTGCCTTTCCCTGGAGCTGGACGACTACTGGTGCTCTTCCTGCCACTCCTCTGCGGTCCTCCTGAAGCCTTGGCTCGGTCCTCACAATACTGCACATAATCATTCTCCACGGAGATCGTCGACGACACAAGCTCTCCGAGACTCCTAAGCCGTAGAGCAACCAACTGTCGCCGAATAGGAGCCTTGAGCCCTTCCTGAAACTTAATACACTTTTCACGCTCCGATGCCACCGCTGATGGTGCAAACCTAGCCAACTCATTAAACTTTGCCTCATACTCCCGAACTGACAGATCACCCTGCTGCAACCTGTAGAACTCAGCTGCCTTCTGGTCTCTATATCCCTGCAGAAAATACCGATCATAGAACAGCTCCACGAACCTGTCCCAACTGATATCGCCACCGCGCTCCAAACGCTTAGCCTGTTTCCACCAAGTGTTAGTGCCACCCTCGAGCTTATAAGCAGCAAACTCCACACGATACTCCTCAGGCACAACAAGAGTATCCAAATGCTTCAAGATCGAATCCAACCAATACTCTGCTAACTGCGAGTCCCCATTGCCATCAAAAGTCAAAACAGACGCCTGCCGAAATTTCTTAAAGTACGCATGCCGACTACCAACATCAGAATCTCCTGGTCTAACCCTGGCTGCCATCTGCCGAAAAGCTGCAAACATAGACCTCATCATGCTCTCATCGTTCCCGAACTCGGCGTCAACAGTCGAACGACGTCTAGGTGCCATTCTCTCACTTCTGAAAACAAAATTTGGACTATCAGAGGAATTTCACTGTCAAACCTATGTGTGCACAATTCCCAAGGTTCATAACCTTGAGCTCTGATACCATTCTGTCACTCCCCAGAGTACGGGAGGTGACGTGGTGGATTATTTAAATTAATTAAAAGAGAATTTAATTAAAAACCAATGGTTTAAGGATCAAATTAAGCAAGAAATAAGAAGATTTCCACCACATTTTATAAAAGAATTTATAAATATTAAGCAAAGAATAAAAATTAAATAAAAACCGCGAGTATGGGTTCCACAACCCACAACTTGTGCACACACATGGTTCTGACAATATCTTAAATACAATCACAGTCCAGAATACAAATAAAATTAAATCTTACATGCCTTGATTAAAGAATACAAAATATAAATCAATCCTCCTATTGCTCCTGAGTTCGGTCCAAAGAATCCTCTCCAAACCTAAATGGGAAACCACCTAGAGGGGGAAATTTAAAACAATAAAATGTGAGCGAAAGGCTCAGTAGGACTATGTTTTATAAAATGATTTAATTTAAAGAAACAGTTCATTATTTAGGAGTCCTAAAAAAAAACCTTAAATAAACAATTAAATAAGTAAATAAATAAATAATTTTGAGTAGAACCGTTCTGACCCAGAACAGTCTACTCGTACAATCAGAAATACCATTTTTTTCTTTTTTCCTAGGCAAACCATGATATCACCACCGTAGTGGCCCAGTTGGGTTTCGGGACCGGCCCCCAAGGTCGATCGCTACACGACCCGAACTCTGATATGGCATCATGCCTTTATGTTTATTATCATTATCATTCAAAACCCAATTACCGAGTGTTGTCAATTACATTTATTATGAAGTTCATTTCAAATCACGGTATATTAAAATATAACCGATAAATCCATTTTCAACACCGTTGAAAACATTTTAACGGAAATCCTTTTCAAAGCCAAATCATTTCAAAACCAGGCTACCAAAGAAATAAGATAGAAGTCCTACCTCAATACTCGTGTCGGTGCCCCACACCGTAATCCCGGTCCGCTATACGTTAGCTCCGCGGAACCACGAACTATCCTAGATACAAACTAAGTCGATTAATATCTAGTTTGCAACATTCTATGTTACTAAATCATTTCATGATGTCCTAGTGTGCCATTTGTACCATTAAAATCATTCTATAAGGTTGGAATTTAAATCGGGGTTCAAAACAGTGAAAACGGGTGAAAATCACAAAAATTTTCCATGCCTCGGTCGGCCTGCCGGATTCCCTGCTTCGGCCGGCCGAACTGCACAGTTCGGCCTGCCGGAAGCAAAGTTCGGTCGGCCGAGCACTTCCCCAGGTTCGGCCTGCCGGTCGGAAGAACACCGGCCTGCCGATCCCTGTTTTGGCCTACTGAACACACAGTTCGGCCTGCCGAACTGGGAAAAACCCAGAATTCCAACCACGGGTTTCTCGATCCCCAAAACACAAATCTTGTTTCTAACCAGTTTTTCTCAAATCCCAGGCATGAAAAAAAATCATAGTTGATAGAAAAACATACTAGAACATGTTTGGACTCATTTAAACAAGATTTAAACTCAAAATCCTCAAAAATATGAAAATGGGAAAATAGGGGGAAAAATGAAAAATCTTGAATCCAATCCATTTTTCTTCAATCTAGGCTTAGATTCTAGTTGTTCTAAGTTCATTTAACTCAAATCCACGGTTTTCTAAGCTTAAAGAAACCTAGATTTCAAAAATGCACAAAATTGAAAATTTTGGAAAAAGTTTAGAAATTTCAAAACTAACCTCGAATCGAAGCTTCAATCCGCGTTCTCGGTTGCCAAATCACGTCCCCGAGCTTCCTCCTTGCTAACCCGAAGCTTGGATTCGAAATTGGGTTTAAAAATTTGAGAGAGAGATGTAGAGAGAGAGAGGGTGCCGAGAGAGAGATCAAGAGGAAGAGAGAGAGAGATGCGTGAGAGTGAGGAGAGAGAGAGAGAGGAAGGAAATAAATAGAGAAAATCGGTGGGCGGTTTTACTGTGCAAAAACCATGTGCCGCCCACGGTTTTGCAAAACGGAGTATTTTTTTAAAATTTTACAAATTGTTATGTTTTAAAACTCAAAACATCATTTTAAAACAAATAAGAAATCATTTGAACGCATCAATTTAACAAAACAACCAAAAATTCAAAATCCAACCAAATAATCTAATTAATGTTAAAACGTTAATTATGGCACACTAATTCATCATTTATATTACATTAACATTAAATAAATTTTGGGGCGTCACAACTCTCCACCCCTAAAAGAAATTTCACCCTCGAAATTGACAACTCATCTCAAAAACAAAACAAATGCGGAAACAATTCCCGCATGCTCGACTCTAGTTCCCAAGTGGCTTCATCAACCCCATGATGCTGCCACACGACTTTTACTAACGGTATCTCACGACGACGTAAGCTAATCACTTTCTGGTCGATAATCTGAATCGGCACTTCCTTGTATGTCGTATCTTTCTGAACCTGTACATCGCAAAACGAAACTATCTTACCCTGCTCAGGTGGACACTTCCTAAGCATCGACACATGAAACACATCGTGCACATGAGAAAGTTCAGGCGGAAGATCAAGCCGATAAGCGACCACACCAACACGCTGAGTGATCTCGAACGGCCCAATATACCTCGGTGCGAGCTTCCCACTCACTCCAAACCGCATAGTTCCCTTATGAGGCGATACCCTCAAGAGAACAAAATCTCCAACCGTGAACTCTAAAGGTCTACGTCTCCTATTCGCATAACTCTTCTGCCGACTCTGAGCTGCCCTCAGCCGATCTCGAATCACCGTGACTTTCTCGTTACTATCACGAATCTCATCCGGCCCAAGAATAACTCTATCTTCTGGCTCGGCCCAACACACAGGTGACCGACATGGTCGCCCATACAACGCCTCAAACGGTGCCATACCTATACTCGCCTGGTAACTGTTGTTGTACGCGAACTATGCCAGATGCAAACATTGCTTCCAATTCCCGCCGAAGTCCAACGCACAAGCACGCAACATATCCTCGAGAACCTGAATAACCCGCTCAGACTACCCATCAGTCTGAGGATGAAATGCCGTACTGAAGTTCAAATCCGTACCCAAAGCCTCCTGAAAAATCCTCCAGTACTTAGCATTAAACCTGGTGTCTCGATCAGAGGTGATGGACAAAGGAACTCCATGCAACCTCACAATATTCTACATATACAACTCCCCGAGAACCTTCCTAGAACACGTCGACCTAAACGGAATGAAATGCGCGGATTTTGTCAACCTGTCGACCATAACCCAAACTACATCTTGTCGCCGCTCCGTCCTCGGCAAACCGGTGAGGAAATCCATCGTCACATGCTCCCATTTCGACCCTGGAATAGGAAGCGACTGAAGCTGACCTGTAGGCTTCTGATGCTCGGCTTTCACCTGAAGACACGTCGAACACTTGGCCACGTACTCTCGAACATCTTTCTTCATGCCTCTCCACCAATACTGCCTCTTCAAATCACGATACATCTTGGTGCTTAGCATTAAACCTGGTGTCTCGATCAGAGGTGATGGACAAAGGAACTCCATGCAACCTCACAATATTCTGTATATACAACTCCCCGAGAACCTTCCTAGAACACGTCGACCTAAACAGAATGAAATGCACCCATTTCGTCAACCTGTCGACTACAACCCAAACTGCATCATGTCGCTGCTCCGTCCTCGGCAAACAAGTGAGGAAATCCATCGTCACATGCTCCCATTTCCACCCTGGAATAGGAAGCGGCTGAAGCTGACCTGCAGGCTTCTGATGCTCGGCTTTCACCTGAAGACACGTCGAACACTTGGCCATGTACTCTCGAACATCTTTCTTCATGCCTCTCCACCAATACTGCCTCTTCAAATCACGATACATCTTGGTGCTTCTCGGATGAATAGCGAACTGAGACCTATGAGCTTCATCTAGAACGGCTTTTGTCACCTCGGTGATAACTAGAACTACAAGGCGCTCTTGGAAGTACAACGATCCATCTGCATGCATGCTCCATTCTTCAAACTTCTCCCCGTTCTGAATTCGCGACCAAATCCCCTGCAAATACTGATCCTGCCACTGACTTTGCTTCACCATCCGAACAAGAGCTGAAGTCGCTTCCACATGATACACTGAAGCACGATCACAGTCTTCATGATACAGTAGCCTAAACTCGCTCACTATCGCATCCCTGCTCCTGTCCTCAAAAACCAAACAAGCGAGAATCCCGGAAGACTTCCTGCTAAGCGCGTCCGCGACCACGTTATCTTTCCCGGGATGATACTGCAACGCAAAGTCATAATCCTCCATGTACTCGATCCACCTACGCTGTCTCAAGTTAAGATCCCTCTGAGTGAACAAATATCTCAAACTCTTGTGATCGGAGAAGACCTGAAATGACGCTCCATACAGATAACACCTCCAAATCTTCAGCGTGTAGATCACCGCCGCAAGCTCTAAATCGTGAGTAGGATAATTCTGCTCATGAGGTCATAGCTGTCTCGATCCGTATGCTACCACACGTCCATGCTACATCAACACGCATCCAAGTTCGCACCCTGAAGCATCCGTATAAACCTCATACGGCTCGTCACTGCTAGGAATAACCAACACTGGAGCTGAAGTCAACCGGTTCTTCAATTCCTAAAAAGCAAGCTCACAATCTTCATTCCACTCAAACTTGACATTTTTCTTGATCAATCTCATCAACGGAGCTGCAATCTTCAAAAAATCCTTTCCAAATTTCCTGTAATAACCAGCAAGACCTAAGAAGCTGTGAATCTCCGCTACATTCCTTGCTCGTTTCCACTCCAATATAGCTTCAATCTTGGACGGATCCACAGAAATACCATGCTCTGAGATGACGTGACCCAGAAACTTGACCTCAGTCAACCAAAACTCACACTTTTCCCTCTTAGCATACAACTGGTGCTCCCGCAGGGTCTGAAGCACAATCCGAAGGTGCTGCTCATGCTCCTCCTAAGTCTTAGAATACACAAGAATATCATCGATGAACACGATCACGAACTGATCCAGATACGGCCTAAATATCCTGTTCATCAAATCCATAAAAGCTGCCGGAGCATTCGTCAACCCAAACGACATAACCAGGAACTCAAAATGCCCATACCGAGTCCTAAAAGCTGTCTTAGGAATATCCTCTTCCTTGATCCTAAGCTGATGATAACCTGAACGCAAATCAATCTTCGAGAAGTATCGTAAACCTCCCAACTGATCAAACAACTCATCAATCCTAGGCAAGGGATACTTGTTCTTCACCGTAACACGATTCAGTTGCCGATAATCCACACATAACCTGAGAGTCCCATCGTGCTTCTTAGCAAACAAAACCGGTGCTCCCCACGGAGATGTGGTATTCTGAATATATCACTATACCTGGACAACCAGTCCATCCCTAGAATTACATCATAGGAGCTCATGGGGAGTATAATCAAATCACTTTTCAAAATCTCATCCCCAATCTTTATTTTACAGGATTTACACATACAATTTACACACAACCGCCCCAAGGGAGAAGTTATGACTAGGGGTTCATTAAACTCTTCTATCTCTAATCCCAAGGCATGTACAAAAGAACTCGAAATGAGAGAATGAGAGGCACCGGTATCAAATAAAACGTGAGCTAAAGATCTAGAAACCAAGATCATACCATCGACAACCGCGTTACCAGTCTGAGAATCTGACCCTCCAGATGCCATTGCATGAACCTGCACTGGCGCCTTCCCTTTTCCTCTACCGACATTGCTGGGTCCCGGATTACTCGACCGATGTTGCTGAGATGGAGACGACTGCACACTACCTGCACTCGACGCTCGATACTAAGGAACACTGCACTGAAAATGCTACGACTGCTGCCCCCGTGCCGGATTTGAGAATTGCTGAGAAGAGAACTGCAGATACTGCAACTGTGGGTACTACGGTGGCAGAGGTAGGGTCTGAGGCTGAGACTGACGACAGGCATCCTCCCCAGTCTCAGATCCAAAACGAGCACTCCTGATCGGGCAATTCCTCTTGATGTGTCCGGGCTGCTGACAGAAATGACAATGAAAGCTGTAAGGATTGCTGCACCCACTGCCAGTCGAACTGCTACTACCACTGGTCGCACCGCCTTGCTTGCCTTTCCCCGGAGCTGGACGACTACTGGTGCTCTTCCTGCCACTCCTCTGCGGTCCTCCTGAAGCCTTGGCTCGGTCCTCACAATACTGCACATAATCATTCTCCACGGAGATCGCCGACGACACAAGCTCTCTGAGACTCCTAAGCCGTAGAGCAACCAACTACCACCGAATAGGAGCCTTGAGCCCTTCCTGAAACTTAATACACTTTTCACGTTCTGATGCCACCGCTGATGGAGCAAACCTAGCCAACTCATTAAACTTTGCCTCATACTCCCGAACTGACAGATCACCCTGCTGCAACCTGTAGAACTCAGCTGCCTTCTGGTCTCTATATCCCTGCAAAAAATACCGATCATAGAACAGCTCCTTGAACCTGTCCCAACTGATATCGCCACCGTGCTCCAGACGCTTAGCCTGTTTCCACCAAGTGTTAGCGCCACCCTCGAGCTTATAAGCAGCAAACTCCACACGATACTCCTCAGGCACACCAAGAGTATCCAAATGCTTCAAGATCGAATCCAACCAATACTCTGCTAACTGCGGGTCCCCATTGCCATCAAAAGTCAAAACAGACGCCTGCCAAAATTCCTTAAAGTACGCATGCCGACTACCAACATCAGAATCTCCTGGTCTAACCCTGGCTGCCATATGCCGAAAAGCCACAAACATAGACCTCATCATGCTCTCATCATTCCCAAACTCGGCGTTAGCAGTCGAACCACGTCTAGGTGTCATTCTCTCACTTCTGAAAACAAAATTTGGACTGTCAGAGGTATTTCACTGTCAAACCTATGTGTGCACAATTCTCAAGGTTCATAACCTTGAGCTCTGATACCATTCTGTCACTCCCCAGAGTACGGGAGGTGACGTGGTGGATTATTTAAATTAATTAAAAGAGAATTTAATTAAAAACTAATGGTATAAGGATCAAATTAAGTAAGAAATAAGAAGATTTCCACCACACTTTATAAAAGAATTTATAAATATTAAGCAAAGAATAAAAATTAAATAAAAACCACGAGTATGGGTTCCACAACCCACAACTTGTGCACACACATGGTTCTGACAATATCTTAAATACAATCACAGTCCAGAATACAAATAAAATTAAATCTTACATGCCTTGATTAAAGAATACAAAATATAAATCAATCCTCCTATTGCTCCTGAGTTCGGTCCGAAGAATCCTCTCCAAACCTAAATGGGAAACCACCTAGAGGGGGAAATTTAAAACAATAAAATGTGAGCGAAAGGCTCAGTAGGACTATGTTTTATAAAATGATTTAATTTAAAGAAACAGTTCATTATTTAGGAGTCCTAAAAAAAAACCTTAAATAAACAATTAAATAAGTAAATAAATAAATAATTTTGAGTAGAACCATTCTGACCCAGAACAGTCTACTCGCACAATCAGAAATACCATTTTTTTCTTTTTTCCTAGGCAAACCATGATATCACCACCGTAGTGGCCCAGTTGGGTTTCGGGACCTGCCCCCAAGGTCGATCGCTACACGACCCAATTACCGAGTGTTGTCAATTACATTTATTATGAAGTTCATTTCAAATCACGGTATATTAAAATATAACCGATAAATCCATTTTCAACACCGTTGAAAACATTTTAATGGAAATCCTTTTCAAAGCCAAATCATTTCAAAACCAGGCTACCAAAGAAATAGGATAGAAGTCCTACCTCAATACTCGTGTCGGTGCCCCACACCGTAATCCCGGTCCGCTATACATTAGCTCCGCGGAACCACGAACGATCCTAGATACAAACTAAGTCGATTAATATATAGTTTGAAACATTCTATGTTACTAAATCATTTCATGATGTCCTAGTGTGCCATTTGTACCATTAAAATCATTCTATAAGGTTGGAATTTAAATCGGGGTTCAAAACAGTGAAAACGGGTGAAAATCACAAAAATTTTCCATGCCTCAGTCGGCCTGCCGGACTCCCTGCTTCGGTCGGCCGAACTGCACAGTTCGGCCTGCCGGAAGCAAAGTTTGGTCGGCCGAGCACTTCTTGAGGTTCGGCCTGGCGGTCGGAAGAACACCGGCCTGCCAATCCCTGTTCTGGCCTACCGAACACATAGTTCGGCCTGCTGAATTGGGAAAAACCCCGAATTCCAGCCACGGGTTTCTCGATCCTCAAAACGCAAATCTTGTTTCTAACCTGTTTTTCCCAAATCCCAGGCATGAAAAACAATCATAGTTGATAGAAAAATGTACTAGAACATGTTTGGACTCATTTAAACAAGATTTAAACTCAAAATCCTCAAAAGTCTAAAAATGGGAAAATAGGGGGAAAAATGAAAAATCTTGAATCCAATCCGTTTTTCTTCAATCTAGGCTTAGATTCTAGTTGTTCTAAGTTCATTTAACTCAAATCCACGGTTTTCTAAGCTTAAAGAAACCTAGATTTCAAAAATGCACAAAATTGAAAATTTTGGAAAAAGTTTAGAAATTTCAAAACTAACCTCGAATCGAAGCTTCAATCCGTGTTCTCGGTTGCCAAATTACGTCCCCGAGCTTCCTCCTTGCTAACCCGAAGCTTGGATTTGAAATTGGGTTTAAAAATTTGGGAGAGAGATGTAGAGAGAGAGAGGGTGCCGAGAGAGAGATCAAGAGGAAGAGAGAGAGAGATGCGTGAGAGTGAGGAGAGAGAGAGAGAGGAAGGAAATAAATAGAGAAAATCAGTGGGCGGTTTTACTGTGCGAAAACCATGTGCCGCCCACGGTTTTGCAAAACGGAGTATTTTTTTAACATTTTGCAAATTGTTATGTTTTAAAACTCAAAACATCATTTTAAAACAAATAAGAAATCATTTGAACGCATCAATTTAATAAAACAACCAAAAATTCAAAATCCAACCAAATAATCTAATTAATGTTAAAACGTTAATTATGGCACACTAATTCATCATTTATATTACATTAACATTGAATAAATTTTGGGGCGTCACATGAAGTCTCCCATAGGCTTGGGAGGACAAGGGGTTGTCAGCATGAATTTTAGTTTCTTAAAGGACAGGACGATGTCCAGGTTCTATTTCTAATCATTATAATTATCTCCAGTTAATTGGTTTTTGTCAAGTATCAAAGATGAAGCATTTTTAGACATTTTTAATCTACAATAAAGAATTATATTCCAAACATAAGCAAACATAGCATAATAATTTAGTAAGATAATACAATCATGAAAAAATATACAAATGTGTTTATGCATCAAAACCTTGAAAATATCACAACCTTACAACGATAATTCCTAATTCAAAATTCAACAAGCTCCTATGGAGTCATGCCAAATTCAATTAGGAATACAAATCCCCTCCTGATTAATATAAGCCATCTAGGACCCGTATGATCCAACATATATTAATAATCATTTCTTTGGCCATTAATTTTATTAATAGAGCTCCTAGAGGAGGTTAATAATAAAATTAACATGAGTGTATAACTATCGTTTTAATATTTTATCCATGATTTATAATCACTACCTAGGGTGTGCAACCATAAATCATACTAAAAATACCTAATCCTCTCGGTATTTTTGGTATACCGAAATTTCGATATGAGTGATTACACCTAAATTAGTAAGTCAAATGGATGGTTTTGACCTAACTTTTATTTAGGAATATATATGAGTGTTTTATACATAAAATAGTTGGTTAATAAGCTTAAAAGGGAGACATTAATTAGCCTAATATGAGAATACTGAAGTGTTAAGTAAAGGTGAGGTGTGTGTGTGGCACCATAAAAGGAATTAAGCAAGTAGTTGAGCCTATTTCAGCCCATTTTCTCTCAAGTATGACCATCCTTACTATTTTCAGCTAGGGTTCAAGAAGATAATCCTATCTCCAAGTGTTTTGATCAAGATTTGATTGGTGATAAGAGGAAAAAACTAAAACCAATCAAGATAAGCTTGATTTTATTGTTTTGAGTTTTAATCTTTCAAGGCAAGAGAAAAACCTACAATCAGAATCTTTTGGAAAATTCGAGGGTTTATTTTAAGTGCTTAAAAAGACCATAAGCCATGGTTTCATCCTTTTGAAGTACAAAAAGTGAAATTGGAGGTGAAGAGTTCAAGTTACTTCACTAAGATGAGAATTTGTGAACTATATTTAGGTTTCTTTCTTTGGTTATATAAACAGATTTTGGGACATGATATGGGCATAATTTAATGTTATTAGAGGTTAGAAATCATAGAACAATGATCTGATAAAAAGGGATTTGGTTGTTGGAATTAAAAGTTTTGGAATTATGTGAATTTTAGAGAATTTGGGGTTGATTTGTAGTCTTATGAATACCCTAGACTTTTATTTTTGTTTGTAGGTTGTTTTCATGAATTTTTAAGCTTTGGAAAGTGTTAAAATTAAGGGGAAATGCAGCCCAAATTCTTAGAAAAAGTTTTGAACCATTTAGAAATCAAAAGTCCATTTTGCCCTTAAAACAAACTAGTTTTGCTATGTTACCTATTTTCATCTTTGTTGATACTTTAAGGGACTTTTGGAAATTTTATCCTCTATATTACATGAATTTATGAGTTTTACTATAATTTTTATTCTTACTAATATTTTTAGAAGCTAAGTTCCTTACTTTTATTAGGAAATACAAGGAAGTATTAAGGAGTTTAAGAGTAGGATATTTAGTGGTAGTTTTCACTACCTTTCCTCTTATTTAATATGGCTTCAACTTAAGGTTATAAATGACATGTTTGTTAGGACTTAGTCTTTCTTTTATTTAAGTTTGATTTCAAACTTGAAATAAGCCCTTTCACTTATATGTTTAAGGGATTATAATGAAATATAGACACCTATTTTTAGATGGCTTGGACTCCTGATCTGAAGAGAAAAACCTTGTAAATTATTTACATTACTCTATAATACGAGGTAAGTAGAATTTCACCTACATCACCATAAATGTTGTACATGCTTGTATATATGGTTATGACTTTATGGTGCATAAGTAACATGAGCATGTTTTGATTTTGAGCATTATGCAAGCAAATATTATATATTAAAGGCATTGAACTAAAAATATTAATTTAAAAGTTGAAGCAGATAGGAAGAAGTTTTATGAGGTTTTATGGGCTACTTGTGACAGGATAGCGTATTCAATTGAGTTAGTCTCGATGGAGGCTGCTTCGCTATATTCTTTAGATTAAGGCTTACAGTTTTGATATGTTGTCTCGATGGAGACTTTTGGAGCTTGTTATTATCTGGGTAGAGACCGTCTCAACAAGGACTTGTAGTGTGAGAAGCCACACGATAGCATTAATGGTCCAAATGAATTGATGGAAGGAAACCTACCCATGATAGGAAGCCCTATAGAAAAATCATATGCATGTTATGTTTTATGCAAAATGGGTGCAATAAATATTTATAAATACTTGGATAGTTCTTTCAGACTGATCACATGCTCTAAAAGTCAAGAACACATGCTCTTAACATATTTATAAATACTTGGATAGTTCTTTCAGACTGATCATCTATCTATGGATGAAATGCTATACTAAAAGTCAATTTAGTCCTCATAGCCTTCTGAACACTCTTCTAGAATATAGATGTAAATTAAGGACCTCTATCAGATACAATACTCATTGGTACTCCATGTAACCTCACAATTTCCATCACATACAACTATGCATATTTAGCTATATAGTAAGTTGTACGGCCTGAGAGAAAATGAGTTGTTTTTATCAACCTATCAACAATCACACAAATTGAGTCATATCCTTCCGTTGTCCTTGGCAACCCAATTACAAAATACATTACAATATCTTCTCATTTCTATTGTGGAATCTCCAATAACTGTAAAGTACTAGCTAGTTTTAGATGTTCAACCTTCACCTGCTAACAAGTGAGGCACTCTTTTACTAATTCTACTATATCTTTCTTCATTCCTGGCCACCAGTAATGAGCTTTTAGATCCTTATACATCTTACTTGTATTAGGATGCACTAAATAGGAAGTATTATGGGCCTCATTTATTATCTTCTTTAAAAGATCTTAATTCCTTAGAACACAAAGTTTAGTCCCACACCTAATTAATCCATCATGTAAAGTCTAAAAATCTTGTCCCCTTCCAGACTCAATTCCATTTCTCAAATGATGAAAATAAGGGTTTGAGCTTTAATTCTACTTAATCTTTTCCAACAACGTGGGTTGCAATGTCATTGTAGATAATCTTTTAATTAATCCATATGGTACTATTTCTAACTCAATCTCAACATATCATACACAATTGGTCTTTGAATCAGAATCATAGCTAAAACACTTTCTGAGGATTTTCTTCTTAAAGCATCTGCTCCTACATGAACCTTTCCAAGATGGTAGTTAATGACACAATCATAGTCCTTAATCAGCTCCAACCACCTTCTTTGTCTTATATTAAGCTCTTTTTATCTACAAAGGTATTTGAGGTTCTTGTGAATGGTATAAGTCTCACATCTTTCACGGTACAAATAATTCCTCCATAGTTTCAATGCAGACACTGCAACTGCTAACTCTAAATCATAAGTAGGGTAATTCATTTCATAATCTTTTAGTTAACAATAAGCATAAGCTACAACTTTTCCATCTTACATTAAAACACATCTTAACCCACTTCTAGAAGCATTACTGTATACCACAAATCCTTTATTATTTGAAGGAATGGTGAGAACTAGTGCTGTTGCCAATCTCTACTTTAGCTCTTGAAAACTTCTTTCACAAGCATCCAACCACAAATACTACACATTATTCCTTATCAATTACATAAGTGGACTAGCGATCTTTGAAAATCCTTCAACAAATCTCTGAAAATAACATAGCAAGACAAGAAAACTACGAATCTTTAAAGTCTTGCTCACTCTTGGCCAATTTGTCACTACTTTAATCTTGCTAGGATCTATAGAAATTCCATCCTTTGACACAACATGCCCCAAAAAAGCCACTTTCTAACGTCAAAACTCATACTTTTTGAACTTGGCATACAACTGTTTCTCGTTTAAAATATTCATAATTATTCTTAAGTGCTTAGTATGTTCCTCCATCAAGCGAGAGTAGATAAGGATTGTTGGAAACAAAGTGCGCAGCGGAATTTTAAAAATTTTTCATCAGAGTATTTTCCAAAACACAAGTTTGACATGTTATATGTATAAATTAAACAGATCTTACTAACCTCAGTATGCCGAAGAACCTCCGCGACCTGTGTAGAGAAGTAACGTTCCAGAAGAGCCTCAACCAACTGGTCTTCTTTGCTATTCTCTATCCACAACCGGAGTGAGTGTGGGCTCACACGTACAGCTCTTCCACCGGTGACTCTCCTTCCAACCAATAGAGAGAACCCAAAGCTAGTGTTCGTGATTTGTGAACAAAAGCTCTCAGGGAGTTTTTAGATGCTCACTAGAAGAGTATCACTCTTAATCTCTCAAATTGATCTGAGTAAATCATTAGACTCACTCCCTTTTTATACCTATTGGTCCTTGGGGTCAGTCCATATCAGATTAGGTCTCAAAAATCGAAATAGAATCAAGTTCGGATCAATATCTGATAAGATACGCGTGAAAAACGCGTAATCTTAGCTGTCGCGGTCGGCATGCCAAACTGTGAGATAGGCAGGCCGAACTGGCCAGTTCGGCAGGCCGAACACGTCATCCGGCATGCCGAACTGCCGAGAAAAAATCTCCGCGAATCTTTTATTTTCCACCCGAGATTCTAAAGGATAAAGTCTCAGTTTTGATTCAAATAGCCCAATAGAAAAGATATCTGATCAAAACAAACTTTATCAAGATAATCTCTAAGAAAATAAATCAATTCACAACAATTCTACAAGTTTATCTTGTTCTAATTGTCCAAAATTAAAACAACCGATAAACAGACAAGAATTATCCGAACGCCATAATTCAACAAGTTCATCTTGAACTAATTTCTTACATAATTAATTCAACGGATAAACAGACATGAATTATTTGATTCTTATAAATTTTAAACCAATCTGATAAATCCGACATAAGTCACCAATTATTGGAAAAGCACGCCGTGTCGTTACAGGATTTTGTGAGCTAGCAAAGGGGACCAAAATGGACCTATAAAGTTCAAGCTCATGATAATTATGAAACCCAATATCCCAGATATACATTTCACAATTATCAACTCCAACGCTACTCCACTAAAAGCTTGGAGCTGCACTCTCGAACTTTATAGAATTACGAAGCTCGTGTAGCTAAGTCTCCATGACATATCATAGTGTATCGCATCCCCATATGATCATCCATAATCGGCTTAAGGACAAGTTCTGTCTTACCTTCCCGATTATTTTTATCTTACGTTCCATTGTCTCACCATTAGAAAACTTACCATCCAAAGATAGTATACCATTCGGTTACACCTATGTATCCAAATGGTTGAGCGCTCCAGTTTTCCAATTACAGGACAACGCATATAAGAGGATATCATTACTCCTAAAGAGGAGCTATGGATTCCATATCTATGAATAACAAGTCTACGCTACCAAGAGTCATGCCTCCAACGTACCGGCATGCTTGCCACTATAGAGATGTGGGAGTCACCCATTGGTACATCAAAAGACACAAGTCGAGACAACGGGCCCATTATTCATCTCAGGATTAAGATACAATACAAATGATTGTCTAAAGTGAATCGATTTGACAAGACAGAATTATTAATCCAAATCAATTCACTTTATGTCCCGATCCAACACATCGTCACCTATGACAATGCGCCAATGTTTCTATTCACGGAGTCCAACTCCGATGGCCAAGACAAACCATCTCCCAAAAGGGATATAGACAACATAACAATCTTTACATGAATAAAGCGCCCAACTTTATTCCCTCGATTGCGGATCATATATTTTAGACCATCATCTTAAGAGTCGTGTCTACCGCATAATCATCCCATCATATGCCCAACTCTTAAGGTTTAGACTGACAGTCTCAGACTACTGTTTGCTTATCATACATTCAACAAATATGAACGTAAAGAGGACAATATTTGGTATATATAAATGAATAAATTCTTTATTGATAAAAATGTCTCCAAAAACGTATTACATTTTTACTCCTTAGAGCATACATGTCTAACAATCTCCCACTTGCACTAAGTGAGTAAATACTGCAAATTTCGCATCCCCATAGCTTCCACATGCCTTTCGAAGACTCTCCCAGAAAGTGTCTTCGTAAATGGATCAGCTAAATTGTCCTCTGACGCGATCTTGCACACCGTGACATGCCCGCTCTCAACGAAGTCCTTTATCACATGATACTTTCGATCAATATGCTTACTCTTCTTGTGAAATCTTGGTTCCTTAGCATTAGCTACCGCCGCACTGTTATCACAGTACAGTGATACCGCTTTATCTATACCAGGAACTACCTCAAGATCCCCAAGGAACTTGCGGAGCCACACTGCTTCTTTCGAAGCATCACTAGCCGCCACATACTCGGCCTCCATCGTTGAATCCGAAGTGCAATCTTGCTTCGCACTTCTCCAACTGATGGCACCGCCACCTAGAGTAAACACAAACCCTGAAGTCGATTTCCTAGAATCCAGGCAGGATTGAAAATCCGAATCAGTGTATCCTAGAGGAGTTAAATCCTCACCCGAATACACAAGCATATACTCACGAGTCCTTCTCAGGTACTTGAAAATATGCTTTACCGCAACCCAATGGTTTGGTCCTGGATCCGCCTGAAATCGACTCACAATCCCGACCGCATAGCTAATATCTGGTCGAGTGCAAAGCATGGCATACATGAGACTACCTACTGCCGAAGCATAAGGCACCTTCTTCATGTATTCTCTTTCTTCATAAGACTTTGGAGAGTCTTTCTTAGAAAGAGTAATTCCAGACCTAGATGGTTGCCCACCTTTCTTGGAATCCTGCATTGCAAACCTCCTGAGAATTTTATCTATGTAGCTGGCCTGTGACAAAGCTATCATTTTGTTCTTCCTATCCCGAAAGATCTGGATACCGAGAACAAAATTAGCCTCACCCAAGTCCTTCATGTCAAACTGCTTGGTCAACCATAATTTGACCGATGACAACGCCCCATCGTCATTGCCAATTAGCAGAATGTCATCTACATAGAGTAGTAGAAAAACCACCTTCCCATTCTTAATGTGTTTGTAAACACATGGTTCATCCACATTTTGTGAGAACCCATAAGTCTTGATCACTTGATCAAATCTTATGTTCCAAGAACGAGAAGCCTGCTTAAGTCCATAAATAGACTTTAGCAACTTACAAGCCTTACCCTCTTGACCCGTGACCTTGAACCCGTCTGGTTGTTCCATATAAATGGACTCATCAAGATAGCCATTCAGAAAAGCCGTCTTGACATCCATCTGCCAAATCTCGTAGTCGAGAGCGGCAGCTATGGACAAGAGAATCCGGATGGACTTTAGCATGGCTACAGGCGAAAAGGTTTCCTCATAATCGATTCCTTCCTTTTGCGTATAACCCTTAGCTACCAGTCTAGCCTTAAAGGTTTCGACCTTTCCATCCACTCCTCTTTTCCTCTTGTAGATCCACTTACACCCTATGGGTTTTACCCCTTCGGGAAGATCCACAAGCTCCCAGACCCGATTAGTCTCCATAGACTTCATCTCAATGTTCATGGCCTCTGTCCAGAGTCTTGAATCAACATCCTCCATAGCTTCTGCGTAAGTATAAGGATCCCTGTCATGTTCATCCGGTTCAGCCAAAAAGACCTCCCCATTGAACATATACCTCTCAGGTTGACGCCCGATCCTCCCACTACGCCGAAGCCCCTGAGGTTGTTGTTCAGGTTTGTTTGGTTTTTCTACACCGATCGGAATGGTTTCGTTCGGAACCTCCGGAGTAAACGGATTACCCCTCAACTCCTCAAGCACCACTTTGCTTTGAGGTTTAAAGTCGTTCATGTAACTCTCCTCAAGGAAAGTTGCATTAGTTGAAACCACGACTTTATTTTCCTTTGGGTTATAAAAATAACCCCCTTTAGTCCCTTTTGGATATCCTACAAACACGCAAACTTCTGAACGTGCTTCCAACTTATTCGGATCCTTAAACAGGACATGAGCTGGACATCCCCATATGCGAATATGGTTTAAGGATGTTTTCCGTCTTGTCCACAACTCGTGAGGAGTTTTAGGGACCGATTTTGAAGGCACATTGTTCAAAAGATAACATGCGGTTTGTAGTGCATATCCCCAAAAGGATAAAGGCAATGATGAATAACTCATCATGGACCGAATCATGTCCAACAAAGTCCTATTCCTTCTCTCTGCTACGCCATTCTGCTGCGGAGTACCCGGCGCAGTCAAATGGGATAAAATCCCATTCTCTAACAAGTGTCCCAAGAACTCATCAGAAAGGTATTCCCCACCTCGATCAGATCGAAGTGCCTTTATGGGTCTACCCAATTGCTTTTCCACTTCAGCCCGAAACTCCCTGAACTTATCATAAGTTTCGCTTTTGTGGTGCATTAGGTACACATACCCATATCTTGAGTAATCGTCAATAAAAGTAACGAAGTACTCATACCCTCCTCGTGCCCGGATGTTCATCGGTCCGCAAACATCACTATGCACAAGTTCTAGAACCCCTTCGGCCCTATTGCCCTTAGACCCGTATGGTCTTTTGGTCATTTTACCCTCCAAACAAGACTCACATTGAGGTATAGATTCCACCTTTAAGTGACTTAAAGGTCCATCCCTTACCAACCTTTGAATCCTATTTAGGTTAATATGGCCAAGGCGCAAATGCCAAAGATAAGTCTTATTAGAGTGAGAAGTTTTAAGTCTTTTTGAGTTATTATCATTTATCTCAGCATTAAGCAACAAGTCCATCTTAGGTTTGATAAAATATAGATTATTTTGCATCCATCCAGAACAGATAAAAGATTTGTTTTTACGAATCACCACTTTTTCATTAAAAGATACCACGTAGGAGTCTTTAAATAAAGAAGATACAGAAATTAAATTCCTTTTAAATTTAGGAACATAAAAACAATCTCGCAAAATTAAACTCCTATAATTATCAAAATAAAGATGGACATCTCCCACTGCTTCCGCTGAGACCAAGGATCCATCGCCCATCCGAAGCGTTAAGTCTTCACGAAGTAGACTTCTCGTTTCTTTGAATCCCTGCAGAGAAACACAAACATGATTAGTTGCACCAGAATCTATGACCCAAATGTCACTGGATTCCTCAACCAAACAAGTTTCTAAATATAGAAGATCACACCTACCTCCCTTGGAAAGGAAGTCCTTGCAATGCTTCTTTATATGCCCGACCTTACCACAAAAGAAGCACTTAAGCTTCTTTGGGTTCTTCTTCTTCTTCTTCTTGCTCTTGGTAGCAATAGGAATAGAAGACTTCCCACTCTTGGCCCGTTGTTTCTTTCCATTCCCAGAGTTAGGATTGGAACCAGAAGCAGCTACCAAATTGGCCTCTCCACCAGCAGGAGACTCCCTGATCAGCAGTTCAAACTCTTGTAACTGTTTCATCAGTTCTGTCAAGGTCATATCCCGTCTATTGCTTAGATTAAAAGTAGCTCTAAACGGAATAAATTCCTTAGACAGAGTCTCAAAGACCATAGTCATCTGAGTTTCAGCATCGATGTCGGCTCCATTGGTTTGAGCCTCAGCGAGGTAACCCATGACCAACATCATGTGCTCCTTTACAGATGTCCCCGGTCTCTGTCTACAGTTTAAGAGTTTCCGAAGCGCCCCTTGCCGCTTTGTTATGGCCTGGCCTCCAAACATGTCCTCAAGATTATCCAAGATCTGCTTCGCAGTCTCATAATCCTGATGTTGAGCCTGCAGCACGTTATTCATGCTAGCCATAACATAGCAGCGGGCCTGATCATTAGCATCTTTCCAGCGTTCGTACGCTTGGAATTGCTCATTACTTGAGTCTCCCGTAGGTTCGGGAGGACAAGGAGTTGTCAGAACATATTTCAGTTTCTCAAAGGAAAGGACGATGTCCAGGTTCCGTTTCCAATCATTATAGTTCTCACCGGTCAATTGGTTTTTGTCAAGTATCGATGATAAAGCGTTTTTAGACATTTTCAATCTACAATAAAGAATCATATACCAAACATAAGCAAACATATATAATAATTTAGTAAGATAACACAATCATGTAAAATAATATAAATGCGTTTATGTGTCAAAACCTTGAAAATATCACAACCTTACAACGATAATTCCCAACTCAGAATTCAACAAGCTCCTAGGGGAGTCATGCCAAATTCAATCAAGAACACGGATCCCCTCCTGATTAATATATGCCATCCAGGACCCGTATGATCCAGCATATACTAATAATCGTTTCTTTGGCCATTAATTTTATTAACAGAGCTCCTAGGGGAGGTTAATAATAAAGTTAACGTGAGTGTATAACCACCGTTTTTAATATTTTATCCATGATTTATGATCACCACCTAGGGGTGTGCAACCATAAATCATACTAAAATACCTTATCCTTTCAGAGATCCAATCTGGTACATGATAGAAATCCCTTCCTAGGGGTTGGGACCATCATGTTCTTCCTATGGACCAATGATGGAGGCCTTAGGTTCTCTCTTCGAAAACCTTCTCCCACTCAATCTTTTGAAGTCAAGGTTTTATTTTAAAATTATGCATGAACAATTTTAATATGAGCGGCACTCCCTATTCTATATGACATGTTATCAATATACATGGTAAATCATATTATAATGCAGACAAGCAAAGCAATCAAGCAAAGCTACAAGCATAATAATAATAACCGTAATATTATGGTTCCACCCTAGAGAATAGAAAAAATAAGATTACAAGAGAATAATCGAGACATTTATCGATTCTTCATCCTTGAATCCTCAAGCTGTATCATTCTTCATGTAATGTCCATCTTCAAGTCCTCAATCCCGTATGAATCGAACACTTCATATTTCCGGTCATATCCAAATTTAATGTTTCTCAGAATCGTCCCAAAAATAAAATTAAAACTGCACTGAAAAAATCGCACCTTTTCTGGACACCTGGCAGCTCTCGGTCGGCAGGCCGATCTGGGTGATCGGTCTGCCGATCATGGTGGTTCGGCCTGCCGAACATGAAGGTTCGGCCTGCCGGCAGAGCACCAAAAATTTCTGCCCCACTGTCGGCCTGCCGGACCGTACGTCCGGCCTGCCGATCTGTGACCTTCGGCCTGCCGAACTGTGAGGTCCGGCATGCCGACCGAGCAGAAAACCCTCAATCCAGAAAATACAATTTTAATGCAATTCATCAATTTTATTTTTAACAATTCAAAAACATAAAATTAGAGACTCAGGAAATACCTGGAGGCGCCATCATCTATCTTCAAGATCCGACTTCTCGTTCCGTCTTCTCCGAATAATTATTTAATTACAAAATTCTTACAAATTAAATAATAATTCCTAGACGGAGATGATAGTCCGCCATCTAATTACATGAAAAACCTAGATACACATTCTAACCTCTAAGGAACCATAACCGGTGTTAATTAATTAATAAATAATTAAACAACAATTTAATCAACCATAATTAATTAATAAACATTCACCATATAATCCATGACAACATATATATTATATAGAAACCTAGAGTGCCATCTCTCTATAAAATTTAATTCAAGCATTGGAGAGATTAAGATCACAAAATTTATGCATATAACATGATCACAAACTTGCAAATTTATGTAAAAACCTCGGCTCTGATACCAATTGTTGGAAACAAAGTGCGCAGCGGAATTTTAAAAATTTTTCATCAGAGTATTTTCCAAAACACAAGTTTGACATGTTATATGTATAAATTAAACAGATCTTACTAACCTCAGTATGCCGAAGAACCTCCGCGACCTGTGTAGAGAAGTAACGTTCCAGAAGAGCCTCAACCAACTGGTCTTCTTTGCTATTCTCTATCCACAACCGGAGTGAGTGTGGGCTCACACGTACAGCTCTTCCACCGGTGACTCTCCTTCCAACCAATAGAGAGAACCCAAAGCTAGTGTTCGTGATTTGTGAACAAAAGCTCTCAGGGAGTTTTTAGATGCTCACTAGAAGAGTATCACTCTTAATCTCTCAAATTGATCTGAGTAAATCATTAGACTCACTCCCTTTTTATACCTATTGGTCCTTGGGGTCAGTCCATATCAGATTAGGTCTCAAAAATCGAAATAGAATCAAGTTCTGATCAATATCTGATAAGATACGCGTGAAAAACGCGTAATCTTAGCTGTCGCGGTCGGCATGCCGAACTGTGAGATAGGCAGGCCGAACTGGCCAGTTCGGCAGGCCGAACACGTCATCCGGCATGCCGAACTGCCGAGAAAAAATCTCCGCGAATCTTTTATTTTCCACCCGAGATTCTAAAGGATAAAGTCTCAGTTTTGATTCAAATAGCCCAATAGAAAAGATATCTGATCAAAACAAACTTTATCAAGATAATCTCTAAGAAAATAAATCAATTCACAACAATTCTACAAGTTTATCTTGTTCTAATTGTCCAAAATTAAAACAACCGATAAACAGACAAGAATTATCCGAACGCCATAATTCAACAAGTTCATCTTGAACTAATTTCTTACATAATTAATTCAACGGATAAACAGACATGAATTATTTGATTCTTATAAATTTTAAACCAATCTGATAAATCCGACATAAGTCACCAATTATTGGAAAAGCACGCCGTGTCGTTACAGGATTTTGTGAGCTAGCAAAGGGGACCAAAATGGACCTATAAAGTTCAAGCTCATGATAATTATGAAACCCAATATCCCAGATATACATTTCACAATTATCAACTCCAACGCTACTCCACTAAAAGCTTGGAGCTGCACTCTCGAACTTTATAGAATTACGAAGCTCGTGTAGCTAAGTCTCCATGACATATCATAGTGTATCGCATCCCCATATGATCATCCATAATCGGCTTAAGGACAAGTTCTGTCTTACCTTCCCGATTATTTTTATCTTACGTTCCATTGTCTCACCATTAGAAAACTTACCATCCAAAGATAGTATACCATTCGGTTACACCTATGTATCCAAATGGTTGAGCGCTCCAGTTTTCCAATTACAGGACAACGCATATAAGAGGATATCATTACTCCTAAAGAGGAGCTATGGATTCCATATCTATGAATAACAAGTCTACGCTACCAAGAGTCATGCCTCCAACGTACCGGCATGCTTGCCACTATAGAGATGTGGGAGTCACCCATTGGTACATCAAAAGACACAAGTCGAGACAACGGGCCCATTATTCATCTCAGGATTAAGATACAATACAAATGATTGTCTAAAGTGAATCGATTTGACAAGACAGAATTATTAATCCAAATCAATTCACTTTATGTCCCGATCCAACACATCGTCACCTATGACAATGCGCCAATGTTTCTATTCACGGAGTCCAACTCCGATGGCCAAGACAAACCATCTCCCAAAAGGGATATAGACAACATAACAATCTTTACATGAATAAAGCGCCCAACTTTATTCCCTCGATTGCGGATCATATATTTTAGACCATCATCTTAAGAGTCGTGTCTACCGCATAATCATCCCATCATATGCCCAACTCTTAAGGTTTAGACTGACAGTCTCAGACTACTGTTTGCTTATCATACATTCAACAAATATGAACGTAAAGAGGACAATATTTGGTATATATAAATGAATAAATTCTTTATTGATAAAAATGTCTCCAAAAACGTATTACATTTTTACTCCTTAGAGCATACATGTCTAACAAGGATATCATCAATAAAAACTATGACAAAATTGTCAATGTAATCCTTAAAAACTTTATTCATTAAGTCCATAAAGATGCCTAGACCAAAAATTTATAGTGTTTGTGTATAGTTCTAAAAGCAGTCTTTAGTACATCTTGTTCCTTGATTCTCAACTAATGCTACCCTGATCAAAGATCAATCATAGAAAACACCATTGCATCTTGTAATTGCTCAAATAGATCATCTATCCTTTGCAAGGGATGCTTATTGTTCACAATAACCTTATTCAGCTCATGATAGTCAATTCATAATCTTATTGATCCATCATTCTTGTTTACAAACAATATTGGTGTACTCCACGGGGAAAAACTTAGACAAATAAATCCCTTGCCTAACCTTATAATTATAACTCTTTCAATTCAGCAAGTGCCATCCTATAAGGTGTATTTGATATAGAAGCTGTACCAGGCCTCAATTCAATCTCAATCTCAAGTTACCTTCTTGGAGGCAATACAGGTAAATCATCAAGAAAAATTTCTAAGAATTCACTCAACACTAGAACATCTTTAGTTTTTACTTTTTGCTCTACTTGAGTATCAACTACATAAGCCAAGTATCTAGTACATCCACTATTTTATAATCTCTGAGCCTTCAAAGTTGATATATAGGAGTCCTTAACACAATAGTCTTACAAACAAAAGAAAAGTCTCTCTCCTTTGGAGGTCTAAATATCACCACTTTCTTACTGCAGTCAATAAATGCATTGTACTTTGTCAACCAATCCATTATGAGAATAACTTCTTAATCCAACATATTTAATACCACCAAGTCAACAAACAATTCTCTTCCATCAATTATCACTGGGCATGCTCACAACATCTCATTTGACTGCAAAATATCTCAGTTGGTACATTTGACTGCATAGCATGGCCCTTTATACCAATTTGATTGGCAGGTTTTATTTAATTTATTTTGGGTTTGTAATTTTAAATATGGCCTGCGCGTTGTTTTTCATTTTGTTGTAATTTATTTATTTATTTAGTAGAAATAGAATAGTTTAGATTGCAATTTGTAATGTAAAATCAAAGCCCAAGATCAAGATAAATCAGGGTCCAAGATGGAGGCTCAAGATGGAGTTCGTTCGTGGCAATCTAACGAAATCCATGGACATGAAGATTACCTAGGATTGACCATTAACCTTCATATTGGCTTATGAAGATCAATCTAGATTTGGGCCATGCTATGACACGTTTATTGTTTTATTATAATGCTATGCATATGATGCTGTGTATATAATGCTACGTATGTGATGTGACATAAAAATAAACAATAAAATAAAAAATAAAGTATAACCCTCACTTAATATTAAGTCATTAACATGCCTCCTATAATTCAACACTTGTCAAGACTTGGATTGCTAAACATAGGTTCTGCCAAACCAGGGCGTGTTAAGCCATCTAGGTAAGACAAGATGGATAATAGTGATATCCATATGTTTGAAATGGCTAAACTTAACTAGGTTATCAAAATGGTTTTGGACCTAAGGCATTAGATGGGATTTTAATTTGCTAGGACATGTGATGTCAAATCCCATATTTATCCAAGAGTTACATAAAATGTAATTGGTAAAGTGTTACCTACCTAAATAACCATACTTTAGGTGATAAACCAACGCTTACTTAAAGTGAGGTGACATGTGGATCTTGGCCCACTAAAATTACAATTGTTGTGATTGCCAAATTAATATTGAGGGTTATTAATTTGATAAAATTAGTGGGATTTAAATTATGCCTCATTAAAAATTGTTTAATAATACGCTAAGTACTCTGTGTATATATTTGTTGTAGATAATGGCATCAAACACCAGATCTAACTTGTCACTGTGAATGATCATTAAGAAGGATAAGCTCAATTGGACTAACTTCCTTGACTGGTACAGAAACTTGAGAATTGTTCTTAAGCAAGAGAGGAAGAAATATGTCCTTGATCAACCTATCCCTGATGAACCAGGTGCTAATGCTCCTAGAGCTCAAAAGGATGCTCACAGTAACCAACTCAATGACTCTGTTGATGTCACTTACTTCATGCTTGGAAGCATGGAATCAGAGCTTTAGAAGCAATTGATGGAAATGAAGGCTTATACCATGATAGGCCATATCAAGGAAATGTTCCAAGAGAAAACTAGAATTGAGAGGTTTGCCACCTTAAAGGCATTACTCTCGTGCAAGTTGACTACTAGTGGTTCGGTGAGTCCTCATGTTCTAAAGATGAAGGGTCATCTTGATCATTTGTAGAAACTTGGTCTTGAGATTAGCCAAGAATTGGCTGTTGACATCATTCTCCAATCTTTGCTAGATGCTTATGATGGGTTCGTTATAAAATACAACATGCATAATATGGAGAAGACTTTTTCTGAGTTGCATGGGATGCTTAAGACTACTGAACAAAACATCAAGAATACCAAAGATGTTCTAATGGTTAATAAAGGGAAAGGTATAAAAAGGAAAGGGAAGGGTAAGAGCAAGAATAAGGCTCCCAAGGACTTTAAGAAGCCCAAGCCTAACCCCAAGCCCAATCCTGAACCTAAGGCTAAACCACCAAAGGAGGAAGTATGCTGTTTCTAAAACGAGCCTAGTCATTGGAAAGAAACTGCAAGCTCTATTTGGATGACCTAAAGAAGAAGAAGAGTAGTGCGACTACTCCTTCATGTATTTATGTTATAGAAGTCAATTTGTCTACTTCTGATTCTTGGGTATTAGATATTGGACCTGGATCTCACATTTGTACTAATGTGTAGGGTCTTAAGAGGAGTAGAATCTTGGCTAAAGGCAAAGTGGACCTACGAGTTGGAAATGGAGAAAGAGTTGCTGCTTTAGTTATAGGAACATATGAGTTCACTTTGCCTAGTGGACTTGTTTTAAGTTTAGAAAATTGTTATTATGCACCTGGTATGAGTAGGAATATTATTTCTATTTCTTGTTTGGACAAGGAAGGTGTTTTGAGTTTATTATTAAGAATAATAAATGCTCCATTTACCGTGATAACATTTTCTATGGATATGCTCCACGAACGAATGGTCTTTATGTTCTGAACATTGAAAATGCAAATGAAAAGTCCATCTATAATGCTAATACAAAGAAGTTTAAATCTAAAGATTTAAACCCTACCTATCTTTGGCACTATCATTTGGGCCATATAAATGAGAAACGCATTTCAAAACTCCATCAACATAGGCTTTTGAATTCATTTGATTTTGAATCATTTGAAGTATGTGAGTCTTGTTTATTAGCCAAGATGACTAAGACACCTTTTACTAGACATAGTGAAAGGGCTAATGACTTATTAGGCCTTGTACATTCTGATGTATGCGGACCATTAAGTTCCACTGCTAGAGGAGGTTTTCAGTACTTCATTACTTTCACAGATGATTTCAGTAGATATGGCTATGTCTATCTAATGAAACAAAAATCTAAATCTTTTGAAAAGTTTAAAATTTTCAAAAATAAAGTGCAAAATCAACTTGGTAAAAGTATTAAAGCACTTTGATTAGATCGAGGTGGTGAATACTTAAACCAAGAATTCATTGATCATCTTAGAGATTGTTGGATAGTCTCACAATTAACTCCACCAGGAACACCACAATGGAACGGTGTGTCTAAACAGAGGAATCAAACTTTATTGGATATGGTTCGATCTATGATGAGTCAGTCAGATCTTACAATATCCTTTTGGAGATATACTTTGGAAACTGCTATGTTCATACTGAACAGAGTTCCATCAAAGGCGGTTCAAAAGTCACCATATGAGATGTGGACCGAGAAGTCGCACAGTTTGTCTTTTCTTAAGATTTGGGGATGTGAGGCTTATGTGAAGAGTCAAATTTTAGATAAAGTGGCACCCAAATTAGACAAATGCCTTTTTGTGGGATATCCTAAAGAAACTAAAGGATATTACTTCTACTATGCTTCTGAGAACAAAGTGTTTGTTGCTCGGAGTGGTGTCTTTTTAGAAAGAGAATTCATTTCTAAAGGAACCAGTGGGAGTAAAGTTCAACTTGAAGAAATTCAAGAACCACAAAATAGCATTGAACCACCTGTGGAATCTCAACTAGATCAACAAGTAGTTGTTGAGCCTACACAAGTAACACAAGGCCCGAGGAGGTCTAGTAGGACACGCCAGAGCCCTAAGAGATATGGATTTCTTTTAACTGATAATAATGATGTGATGATTGTAGATCAAAAAAAGCCCACATCCTACCAAGAGGCCATGAATAGCCCTGACTGTGATAGATGGCTAGAAGCCATGAAGTCAGAGATGCAATCCATGCATGATAATCAAGTATTGACTTTGATTGATCCACTTGATGGTTTAAGGACTATTGGGTGCAAATGGGTTTTCAAAAAGAAACAGACATGGATGGCAATGTGCATACCTTTAAGGCAAGACTGGTTGCAAAAGGTTTCAAGCAAACACATGATATAAACTATGATGAAACTTTTTCACCAGTTGCTATACTTAAATCCATTCAGATTCTCCTCGCCATAACTGCATACTATGATAATGAGATTTGGCAAATGGATGTCAAAACAACGTTTCTTAATGGAAACCTACTTGAGGATGTGTATATGACACAACCTGAGGGTTTTGTTAGTCCTAAGAATTCTGGAAAGGTTTGCAAGCTTCAACGATCCATTTATTGATTGAAGCAAGCATCTCAAGGTTGGAATCTTCATTTTGATGAAGCAATGAAAGAGTTTGGTTTCATTAAAAATGAAAATGAGCCTTGTGTTTACAAGAAGGTTACTAGGAGCACAATAGTCTTTCTAGTGCTATATGTTGATGAAAGACTTAGGTAAAGCTGCCTATATTCTCCATGAAAGACTTAGGTGAAGCTGTCTATATTCTAGGCATCAAGATCTATAGGGATAGATCTAAGAGCCTTATTGGCCTAAGTCAGAGTGCATACATTGACAAGGTACTAAATAGGTTTAGTATGCAAGATTCCAAGAGGGGATTCTTGCCAATGTCATATGGAATTAGTCTCAGCAAGACTCAGTGTCCAATAACAGAGGATGAGCGAGACCACATGAATAAGATTCCACATGCTTCTGCCATTGGATCTATCATATATGCAATGTTATGTACTCGACTTGATGTCTCATATGCCTTAATCATAACCAGCAGATACCAACCAGATCCAGTGAAAGTCACTGGACAACAGTCAAGAATATCCTTAAATATTTGAGAAGAACTAAGGATGCATTCTTATTGTATGGAGAAAAGGAAGATGAGCTTGTTGTAAGTGGTTACACAAATGCCAGCTTCCAATCTGACAATGATGACTTTTGATAGCAGTCAGGTTATGTGTTTTGTTTGAATGGAGGTACAGTGAGCTGGAGAAGTTCAAAGCAAGACACCGTTGCTGATTCTACAACAGAAGCTGAGTATTTCGTCGCCTTAGAAGCAGCTAAGGAAGCAGTTTGGATCAAAAAGTTTATTACTGGATTGGATCTTGTTCCTAGTATATCAGATCCAGTAGACTTGTATTGTGATAATAACGGGACCATAGCACAGGCTAAGGAACCTAGATCACATTAGTGATCCAAACACATACTTAGGTGTTGTCATCTCATTCGAGAAATCATTGAGATAGGAGACGTGAAGATATGCTGAGTACCTACAAATGAGAATGTTGTTGATCCACTCACTAAGCCTCTTCCATAGCCTAAGCATAAGAGTCATACTAGGTCAATGGGTATTAGACACAATATTGATTGGGCCTAGTGCAAGTGGGAGATTGTTAGTGATGTGACCTAGGCCAATTATGTAATGACCACATTTCGACTTCGTTACATTTGCATTTTATTAATAAAGAGGCATTTTCATTATTGTTTTGATTTTAATTCCATGAATAGTTAATTCTATTTAAGGTCATTAAATATGTGACTTGATAGTAAAACTCTTAGGTGAAAATTGAATTCTATTCTAAATTATCTCTAGTCGGTCATTATTATTAGGATAATAATGAATGAAGACTAGTATGAAGTTTGAATAATGATTATGTTTTACTAATCATGTGTATGAGATTCTAAGTCAACTCATAGATACATATTTGAGAAATGATGTATGGGATCAACCCGCTATGAGAATACTGCATGGATAATTGTCATAAGTGATTCTCATCACAATAGTATTTTCCTTGTTCTCTAACTTGAAATCACCATTGTTTCCTACATGACAATTTCTATATTTTGACACATTCTAATATTATCTTTAACAGGATGATGGAATGGATTATTGTTGGGTATAGAGTGAATCATGTGAGTGATTAAGAAGGAATTTGTCCCTCGTTTACTATGAGAAAGATATCTATGGGCCCCTTGATAAGTTAGACTGAAGAAAAATGTATGGCCATACTGGAATAAATTGATATGGGTTATCAATATCAGTCTACTTAAGATCGAGAAATAATATGATTGAATAGTATAAGGCTGACATAAACCATGCCTTATGTTCAATCAAGGTATCTAGTGACAAAAGGACTTTAATACTTATTGTGGATTAGGTTGTGTCGGATTATTGACATTCGCATAACATGGGCAATCATAATGTCTTGCTAGAGGCCACTTTTGAGTCATGCCTCCAACGTACCAGCATGCATACAACTATTAAGATGTGGGTGTCACCCTTTGGTACATCAAAAGGCACAAGTCAACACAACGAGCCCATTATTCATCTCAAGATTAAGATACAATACAGATGATTGTCTAAAGTGAATCGATTTGCCGAGACAAAATTATTAATCCAAATCAATTCACTTTATATCCTGATCCAACACATCACACCTATGACAATGTGCCAATGTTTCTATTCATGGAGTCCACCTCCAATGGTCATGACAAACCATCTCCCAATAGGGATATAGACAACATAACAATCTTTACATGAATAAAGCGCCCAACTTTATTCCCTTGATTGCGGATCTTATGATTTAGACCATTACCTTAAGAATTGTGACTTTCGCATAATTTGTCCATCATATGCCTAATTCTTAAGGTTTTAGACCGACAGTCTCAGACTATTGTTTGCTTAATATACATTCAACAAATATAAACGTAAAGACGACAAGATTTGGTATATAAATAATAAATAAATTATTTATTGATAAAAATGTCTCCAAAAACTTATTACATTTTTACTCCTCAGGGCATACATGTCTAACAGAAGCAACAACTGTGGATGAAGCTATTGGAAAAATATTACTCAAAAAAATTTTAAAATTTTTTATACCAGAGTATTTTCTAAAACACAAGTTTGACATGCTATATGCATAAATCAACCAGATCTTACTAACTTTATTTGCTGAAAAGCTCCTGCAATCTATGAAGAGAAAGGCATTCTAGAATAAGAGCCTCAACTAACTTGTCTTCTTTGCTCTTCTCTATCCATGATCGAAATGCATGTGGGTGCACGTCGTACAGCTTTTCCCCGATGACTTTCCTTCCAACCAGTCGAGGAAATCCAAAACTCTGGTTTGTGATTTGTGAACAATAGCTCTCAAGGAGTTTCTAAGACTCACAGCATAGAGTGCTCACTCTTAATTCTTTAACTAATCTAAATCACTTAAGAGTCTCACTCCTTATTTATAGAGGTTGGACCTAGGAGTTAGTCCTTATCTGATAAGGCCTCAAATATTTGAATCAGGATCAATATCTAATAAAATTGCGTCTAAAATGTGTGATCATAAATTGTTCAATCGGTAGGCCGAATTGGGAGATCAGCCTGCTGAATTTACTCCATCGTAGGCCAAACCTAAAGATCAGCCTGTCGAACTTAGGATAAATGATTATATCGAATCTTTTGTTTCCCACCTGAGATCTTGGGATAGATCCTTAGTTTAATTCAAATAACATAATAAAGAAGTTATCTGATTAAAACAACCATATTTAGACAATCTCTGGGAAAAGAAAATATTCCTAATAATTCAACAAGTTTATCTTGAATTAATTTACTCGAAATTAATTCAATTGATAAACAAACATGAATTATCTGATCTTGATAATTTAAGAAGTTTATCTTGAATTAATTTTTTAAAAATTAATTCAGAAGATAAACACACATGAATTATCTGATCCTATTGAATTTCAACCAATCTGATAATTTGACATAAGTCACCAATTTATTAGAAAAGCACATCATATCATTACAGGATTTATTATGAGCTAGCAAAGGGGACCGATGGACCTATACAGTTCAAGCTCCTGATAATTATGAAACCCAATATCCTAGATATATATTTCATAATTATCAACTCTAATGCTACTCCACTAAAAGCTTAAAGCTGCACTATCAAACAATATAGAATTACGAAGCTCAAATACTAAGTCTCCATGACATATCATAATGTATTGTATCCCCAAAGGATTATCCATAATTGGCTTAAGGATAAATTGTGTCTTGCCTTCCCAATTATTTTTAATCTTACGTTCTATTATCTCACCATCGAAAAACTTACCATCCAAAGACAGTATACCATTTGGTTACACTTATATATCCAAATGGTTGAGTGCTCCAGTTTTTCAATTGCAGGATAATGCATATAAGAGATATCAACGATTCCTAAAGAGGAGCTATCGATTCCTATCTATGAATAACAAGTCTACACTATCAAGGGTCATGTCCTCAATGTACCGGTATGTGTACCATGATAAAATATGGATGTCACCCTTTGGTACATCAAAAGACATAAGTCAAGACAACGGGCCGAGTATTCATCTCAAGATTAAGATACAACACAGATGATTGTCTAAAGTGAATTGATTTGCTAAGATAGAATTGTTAATCCAAATCAATTACACTTTATATCTCGAACCAATACATTGTCACTTATGACAATGCATTAATGTTTCTATTCATAGAGTCCACCTCCGATGGCCAAGAGAAACCATATCCTGTTGGGAATATAGACAACATAATAGTCTTTGCATGAATAAAGTCCCCAACTTT
This sequence comes from Artocarpus heterophyllus, assembly GCA_025403435.1. NCBI lineage: Eukaryota > Viridiplantae > Streptophyta > Magnoliopsida > Rosales > Moraceae > Artocarpus > Artocarpus heterophyllus. Next base: position 27,567,062 of record CM046345.1, on the reverse strand, counting down.
ATTCTGTCGATTGAGGATTTTATAATTTAGACCGTCACCTTTAGAATCATGTCTTCCACATAATCTATCTATCATATACCTAATTCTAAAGGTTTAGGCCGATAGTCTTAGACTTTTGTTTGCTTATCATGCATTCAACAAATATATACATAAAGAAGACAACAATTTGATATATGAATAATAAATAAATTATTTATTGATAACAATATCTCTAAAAACATATTACATTTTCACTCCTTAGGGCATACATGCCTAACAAAAGCCGCTGGAAGCTTCATTGCATGGCCAACAAGATTAATTGAAGTTATTGCAATAAAAAGACAAGTCAAGCACCTACCCATGTTCCTCAAGATGTAGGGGGAAATAAATGCCAAAACAAAAGGTTCTACAAAAGGAATACAATCATAACCCGAGATAGAATAAGAACAAGCCATTGAGAAACAACCTGTTACAAATAAGCCACTGCCTGTATTTAACTTCTCTTTAGTACCTCCAAAATTTATGCAGTTGGCTTTGTACACACATTCTTTCATATGCAATGGGTTGATGGTTTTGTGTTCAATATCGAAAACAACTAGCAATGAATTGCCTATCTACGTAGGGTATTAAGACATTTATTGCTTCATCACCTTCGATAAAATCATGGCGAACTATATAATGGTATGCCTTAGGTAATGGCTTTATACTTAATTCTTACTTTTTGAAATCTAAGTAGAGTTGTAAGGTGCTTTCAAATAATTTAGTGCATAGTTTTTCATTGAATTTTTTTGGCAGAATATTGTGAACTTCAAGGCAAGGTGCATAATTTCGGCTTCATATCTCTGACCATTGTTTCAAGTGTTGTATGAGACTCATAGAGTGATGTTAGAGAGCGCGCCACATCACTCCTCTACCTATTATCTCAAGCATCGAGGGGAAATTATTCTTCATTCCATACAATTTTGGAGGACATTGGATGTTGCCACTTGTTTCACCATAGGAGGACCAAATATATTGGTTTAATCCCCTTGGACACCTACCATGTGATGATTTTGTATCACTCAAAAGATTGTAAGTATAAATTTTTCTTATAAAATTAACTAAGTTAAGTTTTATATAATTGTGTTTATTAATTCATTTTAATCATGATACATCGTTATGGTGCTTAATGATTGAAAACTTCAAGCGGGAAGCTGTGTAACATTATGACTAAACGAAACACTATATTCCAAACATAAGTGACCAAGACAACAAGGAAAAATAGAATGGGGTTTTTTTTTATTGTATATTTCATGCAAGATGTAATTAATAATGGTACATAAGCCCTAGCAAAAAAGCAATTTTATATACATGCGGATATAAATGAAGTTAAAATTGAGTGGGTATAATTTGTAAATAGGTATATCAAATTTAGACAGAGATCATAGATAAATGCTTATATAGAATAGTTCAAATGTAAATTATTTTGTAAAGACTTTGTAATTTCAATATGCATATTTTTTTCAGGGCCTTGTAGTAATGGATAACACATGAGGCTAGCCATCCTGTGGGAAATCCAAAATTTAGTCTTTTTTTTTTTTTGCATGACCAATTTTCCACAATGGTTATATAACCTTACACGGCAATTTTTTTCTAAAAACCATCGTGTAATGTTGAGGAATGCCATATTTACATGACAGTTTTCTTAAATCCATGGCAATCTTTCAAAAAACAATCATGTAAGATATTTATTTCCATGATTTTTTTGTAAAAAGGGTCATGATAGAGGCCTCCAAACACCAAAATTTGGCACCTAAACAAATGTTCTGTGATTGTAAAAAAAAATCGTGAAAACTCAATTTGGTATTATGATAGAGATTTTCACAATCATTTTTTAACCATCGTGAAAATTTAAACTATCGTGTAAGCCCTAGTTTGTAGTAGTGAATATATAAATTAAACTCTTTAATTAATATATAACTGTTTTATTAATTCGAATATAACTCCACTAAGTACTTGGAAACGCACTCTTGAAATTAAAGATATTTAATTTCATATAATTAGAGCTAGGTCAAAGCCATCAACCTCTTTAATTACTTCTTTATCCTTAAGTGCCATTGATCCAGTAATGAATAATAAATTCATGAACTTAATTATGAATTAAGCACTCTTATTATTCAAGGCCCAAATCAATGTTCAAGAGAATTATTTCCTACTTTTCGTTAGAGAAGGAATGGATTCCTTCTTATAATATTAACATTCCTGCCTACTTACTTCATTATGTCTCTAAGATATAAGGAATAGGATTAGATTCTCAAAAACCAAGTAAATCAAAAGGCATAAATCCATGAATAAGATTATGCTAATAGCTTTAGATTAAGATTATTTTATTATATGACCATTGGTCAATGTCATTAGAACTTACCATATTTAACTGAATAGCTATTCTTATGACATCATGTCCTGATACTACATAATCTTATCATGTACAATACACTCAATTAATGACTCACTACATTCACGATTCGGATAAGACGGTTCCATTCTTAATGGAAATGAAATACATTAGTGATGCACAATTAAAGATTCCATGCTTTAAATAATTATATATTACTGACTATTTTAATTACCAACCTTAAATATTATCCTCTCGTATGTAACCCTTATATACAATATTTCAGGTCATATAAATAGTTATAGAATTTTAAAGACATTCATAAATTATTCAAAATGCATAACGTAAATATGATGAATGAAATCACTTTTTTATTATAAACATGTTCTTTACAAAATATCATGTACTTTAAGGGTATCTATCCTAACAATTAGCTTGTAATGTTTATGTCGATGATGGCTAAGAAAGAAAGGGAATGTATACAAAGAAAACCAAGAGAATTCCAATAAAACATGTATGAATCATAGAGAGATAATGTATTCAAACATTAGAATACCATTAGAAATGATTGGGGGCTTTTTTTTTTCATTTTTCTTTCTTTCTCAGGTCAACTTTCTATTTTAACTCTTTTTTTCCTTGTTCACTTTTTCCCCAAAACTTATTTTTTGAACGCAACAGAGGTTTTCTCTTTTAAGAATAGATCAATAAATGACCTTTTTCCTTCTAGTAGCTCTATAATTTCTCTCTTTCATTGAACTATTCTTGGATTCTCTTGAAAAGGGTGAGGATTCTTTTTTGAGGCAATATTTTGCTTTAGGTTATATTGTGAGGATGATGTGGGTTAAAGAAAGAAAAAGACTAAAGTCATTAAGGCTTAAAGCATGAACAAGGCATGTAATGAAGAAAAGGTTAGGCTTAAAAAGCTCAAATGGTTCAAAAATGGCCTAAATCATCTTCTTAGAGATATGTTATCGTAGATTTCGCCTTCAAAAGTAATCAAATAGATTCAAGGGCTTGGTAAGATCTTGTTAAGAGCAACTAGTGTGCATAATCCTTCTCTAAATAAGCAAACAAACAATGTACAATTAAGACTAGGTATGCTGTATTGGAAAAATAATACGCAATAGAATTTTAAAAATTTTTATGTCAAAGTATTTTCCAAAACACAAGTTTAACATGCTATATGTATAAATTAACCAGATCTTAGTAACCTCATTTCCCAAAAACCTCCCGCAATCCATGAAAAGTATAACATTCTAGAAGAGCCTCAACCAACTGGTCTTGTTTGCTATTCTCTATCCACGATTGGAGTATGTAACACTTGCCATATTTCATGTAATAGTTAATGATAGAAATTTAAAGACATTAAGTATTTTCTTTATGATATAATGCTATTGACTATTTATTTAAGTATTATGACAGGTGACGATCACGTAGAATTAATGTGCTCAAGGTATTCATGTCATTAATAATGTATGCATGCTAAATATTTAATGTTTAATTTTTGTAACTTTTCAAGTGGCTATTCAGTAGGCCAAATTTATTTTCCAAAATGGCATGCCGATGGATTTGATACGTAGGCCGAACTCATAATTTTGACAGGCCAAATTAAGCCATCGGCAGGCCGAACGCTACTGACAAAAAATCAACAAATAGTTTCAAAATTATGGCATTGATGGGTAATTTAATTTATTGTGAAAATTTTGAATAATTAGTATATTCTTATCTCTTTCTGCATCCAAATTAGGGAAGGTTTGACTTTTAAAATGATGATTTAAATTTATGATAAGGTTTCCTATTTTGAAAAGATAAGATTTGTAGTTATAGCAAATTATTGATTTTTTTTCCTCATTTTTCTCCATTCCCCCACGTGTAAGCATCTTTTTCAAAAAAATAAAATAAAATATTTTCTAATATTAAGAGATCATTAGCCCATCTTATAGTATCGTTCACATAAATTTTCCCTTCTCTTCATCATTTTCTCTCCCTCTTTCTCTTTAAAATTTTCTCAGACAACCTCTCCTTCTTTCTCCACCTTTTCTTCCCCTTTTCTCCCTTTTCTTTCTTGTAAAGAATTGAATGAAATATTGCATTTTCTTTTGGGTAAATTCAAGGAAAGTTTGAGAATAATTGTTTTGAGGTAAGAAATTCGTTCTAAGCTTAGTCTTGAAATTATATTTTCTTTGTGTTCTGACTCCTATAGCTTTGTCTACCAATGTCTGTTTGCTGTGAAATTTTAATATGATATTTATGTATGTGTTATATGATATTTCTCAAAATTTCACACCATTTGGAGTTTTCTATACTGAGATATTGAATTTTTATTATCTGCCACTCATGATCAGACTATTGCTGATTGGTTAGGTTTTACAAAAATGTAGTATATGTCAAAGGGGCAAACAAATTGTGATTTGAATGAAATTTTGTAAAATATTCATACATATGTTAGGTTATGATCTAGAAAATTTCATGGTGATTTGATAAATATTTGATGAGTTCTTAAATTTTCTTTGAGATAGGTCTTTATGGTTGTCTGATTCGTAAATTCTAGACTACTTGTTTATGTGACCTTTTTGTATGGCCAAACGAATTTATTTGCTAATAAAACTTTTTGTGGTACTGTATTTTTATGTTACTAGGTTGCCATAAAAAGTTTAGGGTCAAAGTAATTTTTTTTAATTATTTGAGTATGATAAACATGTGTTGCTCACTGCCTTATGTGTTTAAGGTTTATTTTGTTTTTAAATTCTAATGCATGTTTTGAATTGTTTTGAATTTATATGAGGCTAATTTTCAAAAATGTTATAGTTTAAGTGTCTATTGTATGTACAATTTTTATGAAATTATTTTAGGATATAGATAGTTTATTTTATGAATGTTAGTTAGGGCTGCTCACTGTTTTGTTATTGTTGGCTGATTTTGTGTTGTGTATTGTGTGACATATTTTAGTTTTCTAATGGAATTTTTATGGCTAAAGAAAAATTAGGGTAAGTCATATATATGTTAATTATGTCCCTACAAAATTTCATCCTTAATTATGTATGAATTGTGAGTTATTGAATTATGAATACATAAGGGTCAAGCAGGTATTAGTATTTCAGTTTTTGCATGAATATTTATAAGTTAGTAAAGTGTATTTGTCCTCTCGTATTTCTTGACACGGAAGTATGGATAATGTCATATGGTTTTGGATGATTTCATGAAAACAAAATTTATTATCATTTGTATATGGATGTATGGCATGAACTCACCAAGAAATGAGCACATCGAGGTTGCGGTGACGTCATCTAAGATAAGGTTTAAGCATGCAAGTTAGGTAAGTACATTCTCAGCCACAACATAATAAGGTTTATGAAAAGTTTGAAAGTATGTTCATGATGACTTTTATGGTGATTTCTATGATGGTTTTATCCAATGTTTTATTATGAAAGTTTTTGATGCATAAGGAAGTTTAATGTATGTTTTGATGATGAGGTATTTCAAAAATCAAAAGTCTATATGTATATATGTATCACCTAAATAAGTGTTGCACACCTTATGTTTAAGATGTCCAAAGTTGGATTTGTCATGTTTGGTTTGGGATTAGCTACCCCTCTTCTCTTCTGACGACACGCCTATGATGATGATAATGGTGCATCACTTGGGCCCTCAAAGATAAAATGAATTAGGCTTTAATATGGATAATGATAATGAAAGATACGTTCTATGTGAAACTATGCCTAGTGCACTATTATGTTAAAGATGATTATGATTATAATGCTTCATAAAGGTGTTCATCAAATGTTTTAAGTTGTGAGATAGGAAAGTGTACTTACTAAGCTTTTACTTAGTTACTTTAAGATCATGTTGCAAGTAAAGGTAAGAGGATCATGGAATTGGTGGAGGGCAAGGACAGGTGTGTGAGCAAAGAACGATGGATTGAAATAGAAGAATGCCAAGATAGAAAATTTTTAAAGTTTCTAAACTATTTTTTTATTTCTTTGTATATTAAATTTTTGCACTATTAAGTAAAAAAACTTGTTTTACGTTATCTCGATTTTGCAGAAGATTAGCCCTTCGATCACCATTAATCAGATTGCGATGTTAGTATCGGCCTGTAGATTACCCTATATTGGCCTGTTGATCTAAGTGTTTTAAAACCCCAGTTTTGCAGTGCCTTGGACAGCCTGTCGTTGGTTGAAGTTTAGACTGTCGGTCATGTTTAGCCTACCGATGTCTGAAGTTTGGCCTACTGAACTGTTTAAACAGATTTTAAAGTTTGTTTTAAATTTTATTTGAATTATGTTTAATTAATTTAGCATTGATAAACTATTTAAATAAATAATAAAAGGGTTCTAAAATAAATGTTTAAAAAAATGTACGCATGGATCCTAGGATATGTCTAATAAGCCTTACTTTATTTGAATGGCTTATCTCAAACATTGCTAACAAAGATGAATGTAACAACATCTGTAACGTTCGTAAAGGGGGCGTTATAGGCTTTGGCATCAGAGCGAGTTTTTGTTTTTAATTCATATCACCGCACGTCAATCCAAGTCCTCCAAGTAAGTATATTTTAAGTTAATTGTTATGAATGTAAGTTTGATGATAAGTATAAGATTTAGTTGTTTAATGATAAATGCCCTAGTGCATAATTTAGTAGTGATATCCTGTCTCATAAATTAGAAGATTATTCCTAAGCTCCTAATTCTTTTTAGAGATCAAAGATGAATGGTCGTAGAGGAATATGAACTTGTGTTCAAGTTGTTGTGGCTAATGAGAACTCAACCGATGCAAGACTACTGATAATTATTGCTGAATTGCAAAGGCAACATGAAGAGTAAAGAAGGGAGATCAAGGAACTAAGAGCTAATGGTCAAGGAGGTGAAAGACTAGGAAATGACATGCCACCTCCTCCTCCTCTGCCACAAAGAGAAGAAGCCCCAGCTTTTGCATCAAAACCAAGACCCTCCTATCAAGAACCATTGCTAGTTAATTGGAAGAGGGTTAAGCCAATAGACTTTGAAGGTTCTAAGGATCCCTAGTTGCTCAAGGATGGCTAAAGACAATTGAGGCCACTTTGAAGCTGATGGGTTTCACAAAAAATGATAAGGTCCTCTGTGCCTCATATTGCCTCAGTATGGAGGCCAGAATCTGGTGGGATGGAATTGAACAAAGCAAGAATGTAGATGAGATGACATGGGCTGATTTTGTTCATGAATTCAACATGAAGTTCTTCCACATGAACATTACCTGGAAGCATTATGATGAGTTTGAGAACTTGCACCAAGGACACATATCAGTTATCGATGTGGTGGCTAAATTTGACCAGTTGGCACGTCTTTGCCCAGGGATGGTTAGTGATGATAGTGAGAGGGTCAGAAGATTGATCAAAGTCCTTAGGCCAGAGATTACAGCAATAGTTGATGGGGCAAGTCCATCTAGAAACCAGGAACAGGTTGTCTTAGGGGCACAACAAACTAAAATCCACTTGTCAAAGCTAAGAAGAAACTATCCTTAGCTAGGTCAATTGATAAATAAAGGAAATGCTTAGAACTAGCTGTTAGACATGTATGCCCTAAGGAGAAAAATGTAATAAGTTTTTGGAGACATTTTATCAATAAAGAATTTACTTATTATTTTTATATCAAATCTTATCCTCTTTACGTTCATATTTGTTGAATGTATGTTAAGCAAACAAAAGTCTGAGACTGTCGGTCTAAACATTTAAGAATCGGGCATATGATGGACAGATTATGCAGAAGACACAATTCTTAAGGTGATGGTCTAAAACATAAGATCCGCGATCGAGGGAATAAAGTTGGGCACTTTATTCATGTAAAGATTGTTATGTTGTCTATATCCCAATTGGGAGATGGTTTGTCTTGACCATCGAGGTGGACACCATGAGTAAAAACATTGGCACGTTGTCATAGGTGACAATGTGTTGGATCGGGACATAAAGTGAATTGATTTAGATTAATAATTCTATCTCAGCAAATTGATTCACTTTAGACAATTATTTGTATTGTATCTTAATCCTGAGATGAATACTAGGCCCGTTTTGTTGACTTGTGTCTTTTGATGTACCAAAGGGTGACACCCACATCTTAATAGTGGTATGCATGCCGGTACGTTTGAGGCTTGACTCTTGATAGCGTAGACCTGTTATTCATAGATATGGAATCCATTGCTCCTCTTTAGGAGTAATGATATCCTCTTATATGCATTATCCTGTAAATAGAAAACTAGAGCGCCCAACCATTTGGATACATAGGTGTAACCGAATGGTATACTGTCTTTAGATGGTAAGTTTTTTGATGGTGAGATAATGGAACGTAAGATAAAAATAATCATGAAGGTAAGACAGAACTTGTCCTTAAGCTAATTATGGATTATCATATAAGGATATGATACACTATGATATGTCATGGAGACTTAGCTATACGAGCTTCATAATTCTATGTAGTTCGAGAGTGCAGCTCCAACCTTTTAGTGGAGTAGCGTTGGAGTTGATAATTATGAAATGTATATCTGGGATATTGGGTTTCATAATTATCGAAAGCTTATTGCTAATTGGCAATGACATTGGGGTGTTGTCATCGGTCAAATTATGGTTGACCAAGCAGTTCGACATGAAGGACTTGGGTGAGGCTAATTTTGTTCTTGGTATCTAGATCTTTTGAGATAGGAATAACAAAATGATAGCTTTGTCCCATGCTGACTACATAGATAAAATTCTCAAGAGGTTTGCAATGCAAGATTCCAAGAAAGGTGGGCAACCATCTAGGTATGGAATTACTCTTTCTAAGAAAGACTCTCCAAAGTCTTATGAAGAAAGAGAATACATGAAGAAGGTACCTTATGCTTCGACAGTGGGTAGTCTCATATATGCCATGCTTTGCACACGACCGGATATTAGTTATGCGGTTAGGATTATAAGTCGATTTCAGGCAGATCTAGGACCGAACCATTGGGTTGCGACAAAGCATATTTTCAAGTACCTGAGAAGGACTCGAGGGTATACACTTTGTATATTCGGGTGAGGACCTAACTCCTCTAGGATATACTGGCTCAGATTTTCAATCCTATCTGGATTCTAGGAAATCGACTTTGGGTTTTGTGTTTACTCTAGGTGGCAGTGCCATCAGTTGGAGAAGTGCTAAGCAATATTACACTTCGGATTCAACAGTGGAGGCCGAGTATGTGGCAGCTAGTGATGCTTCGAAAGAAGCAGTGTGGCTCTTCAAGTTCCTTGGGGATCTTGAGGTAGTTCCTGGTATGAATAAGACGGTATCACTGTACTGTGATAACAATGTGGCGGTAGCCAATGCTAAGGAACCAAGATTTCACAAGAAGAGTAAGCATATTGATCAATGGTATCATGTGATAAAGGACTTCATTGAGGGTGGGCATGTCATGGTGTGCAAGATCCCGTCAGAGGACAATTTAGCTGATCCATTTATGAAGAAACTAACTGGGAGAGTCTTCGAGAAGCATGTGGAAGCTATGGGGATGCGAGATTTGTCGTATTTACTCACTTAGTTCAAGTGGGAGATTGTTAGATATGTATGCCCTAAGGAGTAAAAATGTAATAAGTTTTTGGAGACATTTTTATCAATAAATAATTTATTTATTATTTATATACCAAATCTTGTCCTCTTTACATTCATATTTGTTGAATGTATGTTAAGCAAATAAAAGTCTGAGATTGTCGGTCAAAACCTTTAAGAATTGGGCATATGATGGACAAATTATGCAGAAGACACGATTCTTAAGGTGATGGTCTAAAACATAAGATCCGCGATTGAGGAAATAAATTTGGGCGCTTTATTGATGTAAAGATCGTTATGTTGTCTATATCCTAATTGGGAGATGGTTTGTCTTGATGATCGGAGGTGGACTCCATGAATAGAAGCATTGGCACATTGTCATAGGTGACAATGTGTTGGATCGGGACATAAAGTGAATTGATTTGGATTAATAATTCTGTCTCGGCAAATCGATTCACTTTAGATAATCATTTATATTGTATCTTAATCCTGAGATTAATAGTGGGCCTGTTGTCTTGACTTGTGTCTTTTGATGTACCAAAGGGTGACACCTACATCTTAATAGTGGTATGCATGCCGGTACGTTGGAGGCATGACTCTTGATAGCATAGACCTGGTATTCATAGATATGGAATCCATAACTCTTCTTTAGGAGTAATGATATCCTCTTATATGCGTTATCCTGTTATTGAAAAACTAGAGTGCTCAACCATTTGGATACATAGGTGTAACAGAATGATATATTGTCTTTGGATGGTAAGTTTTTCGATGGTGAGATAATGGAACGTACGATAAAAATAATCGGGAAGGTAAGACAGAACTTGTCCTTAAATGGATTATGGATTATCATATGGGGATACAATACACTATGATATGTCACGGAAACTTAGCTATACAAGCTTCGTAATTCTATATAGTTCGAAAGTGCAACTCCAAGCTTTTAGTGGAGTAGCGTTGGAGTTGATAATTATGAAATGTATATTTGGGATATTGGGTTTCATAATTATTAGGAGCTTGAACTATATAGGTCCATTTGGTCCCTTTTGCTAGCTCACAACGTCCTATAATGACACATCGTGCTTTTCCAATAATTGGTAACTTATGTCAGATTTATTAGATTGGTTGAAATTTGAAAGAATCAAATAATTCATGTCTATTTATTGGTTGAATTAATTTTGTGATAAAAATTAATTTAAGATAAACTTGTTGAATTGTAAGGATCGGATAATTCTTGTCTGTTTATCGGTTGATTTAATTTTTGAATAAATTAGATCAAGATAAATTTGTAGAATTATTGGGAATTTATTTATTTTATTAGAGATTATCTATATAAAGTTGTTTTAATTAGATAACTTTTTTATTGGGTTATTTGAATTAAAATTGAGACTTTATCCTATAGAATCTCGGGTGGAAAATAAAAGATTTGCTGAGATTTTTTATTGACAGTTTAGCATGCCAATCCTCAAGTTTGGCCTACTGATGTAGCAAGTTCGGCCTGCCTATCGTGCAGTAAAAAGATCACACGTTTTCACACAGATTTCATCTGATATTCATCCGAATTTGATTCTGATTTGAATTTTTGAGACCTAATCTGATAAGGAGTGACCCTAGACCCAACCTCTATAAGTAGGGGGTAAGTCACACAAGTTATTTATATCAATTGAGAGATTAAGAGTGATACTCTGCTAGTGAGAATCTGAAAACTCCCTGAGAGCTTTTGTTCACAAATAATGAACACTTGCTTTGGGTGGTTCTCTTGATTGGTTGGAAGAAGAATCACCTAGTGGAAGAGCTGTACGTGTGAGCCCACACTCACTCCTGTCATGGAAAGAGAATAGCAAAGAGACCAGTTGGTTGAGGCTCTTCTGGAACGCTACTTCTCTTCATGTTTTGCGAGGGTTCTTCATCACATAAGGGTTAGTAAAATCTAGTTAATTTATGCATATAGCATGTCAAACTTGTGTTTTGAAAAATACTCTGATGTAAAATTTTTAAAATTTCGCTGCATACTATTTTTCCAACACCAACCTCAGGGCAGAAACAATAATAACAACAACTAGAACAGGAGGAACAACAAGAGGAAGGGCAACTTCCAAAACCAGTAGGGCTAAGGTAATAAGAAGCAGAATGGTGGACAATACAACAACAATATTAGGCAGATTGAACCATGCGCCAAATGTGGGAGAAAACATTTAGGTGAATGTCGTTTGGGGACAAACTAGTGTTTCATCTATGGACGTGAAGACCACTTTGCTAAGAGCTGCCCTAACTAGAATAGTGTCCAAGCTCAGTAGAGAGCGCCTCATGCTCAACTCCATCATATGCAAGCTACCTTAGAAGGACCTCTAATTAATCAAGGAAGACTTGAAGCCCCACCTACTAATGCCCGCATCTATGTAATGATGAAAGAACAAGTGGCTGCTAGGCATGAAAGTAAGGAAGTTGTTAGCAAGTGGCTACATGGGTTATTTGGTAAACATTGTAGAAAAAGTCAAGAAGAGAAAGCAAAGATTGACGATGTTATGGTAGTTCGAGAATTTCGAAAGATATTTCCAAATGATCTGTCAAGCTTACTCCAGATAGGGAGATCGAATTTGAGATCGAGCTTGCTCTAGGCACTGGTCTAATTTCCAAGGCACCATACAAAATGGCCCCAACAAAATTGAAAAAGCTTCATTCTCAATTAAAGGAACTTCTCATTAAAGGTTTTATTCGACTCAGTCACTCACCATAAGGAGCACCAGTCTTATTTGTTAAGAAGGATGGTTCTATGAGACTTTGCATCAACTATAGAGAGCTAAACAAAGTGATGATCAAGGACAAGCATCTGTTGCCCCAAATTGATGAGTTATTTGATCAACTTAAGGGTGCAACTGTGTTTTCAAAGATTGATTTGTAGTGAAGATACCATCAGTTGAAGACAAAAGAAGGAGATATTCCTAAGATAGCCTTTAGATTGAGGTATGGTCACTACAAAATTTGTGATTATGCTTTTCAGTCTAACAAATGCACTTGTAGCCTTCATGGACTTGATGAATTGGGTATTCAAGGATTTCCTCGATAAATTTATCATTGTGTTTATCGACGATATTTTTGTTTATTCAAAGAGCCAGGAAGAGCATGCTGAACATCTGAGGATAGTGTTGGAGACTCTAAAGAGACATGAGTTGTATGCAAAGTTCTCGAAGTATGAGTTTTGGCTGAACTGCTGGAATTAAAATATGAAACACAGCGGAAGGAACGAATCGTTGACAAACAAAAATTTTCTGAAAACTTTGTTCATCGGGAATAGATATATAATTTTAATTAATAATAGAAAGCTTTGGGAATTTTACTAATCTTTTGAAGACTATCAGGGTATCCTAGCTTTCCTCTTTGACACCACGATCTTCCAAACCAAGCCTCCACACCAATGGAAAGATGAGTGGGCGTCAAACTACAAGAATAAATTTTCCTTGCACTTTTCTGAATCTGCTATGTACTCAACACATGAGATAGCAGACCTTTTTTTTTTTCCAGAGAAGAATTCTTAGTTTTTATCTCTGAGTGTTTTGCAAAAGTTACATGAATAAAAGAAAACTATTGAGATAACTATTATCTCTCCCATTTTATATCTGAGTCATTAGTAATTTTTTAATTAATTTTAAATTTAAAATAACCACCGTATCAGATATATGGGGAAAGGAGATATTTTACATTATTCTTACCTCTTTTTTTTGTCCTTTTCCCTTTTTTTTAATTAAAATATATATATATACACGTTTACAGAAACGTAAACGTTCAGGCTTCCCTTTTTTTTATTTAATAAACGAATCACTTAGTGATTCGTTATATAATATATATATATATATATAAACATAGAAACGTAAACAAGCGTTCACGTAAACAAATTCAAAAAAAAAGTAATATATATATATATATTAATATATTATAAAATCTTATATATATATAAGATTTGGTTCAAAACAATATATACATATATATATATATCTAAATCTAAATTAAAAAATAAATCACATTTATTTAAGAATAGATTTTAAAATTAATCAATTAATTAATTAACTAATGCTTAGATAAATGTAACAACATTTATCACATTACATTATGTGTCACAGAGAACATTTTTTTGTGTCACATTAATAATAAAAGTGTGAAATAATTAATTCAGAATTCAATAATTCCAAACTAAATATATATAATTCATTCTATGCATAAATCCAATATAGTGTTACAGAGGTGGTATTGGGGACCTATGGACCTATAACCTAAACTCCAATAAATTTGATAATTAATTAAACTCTTTAATTAATGTGCCAAATTTATTAGTTTCAATGTTACTTCACTAAAAACCTGAAACTGAACCTGGACTTCAGTTTGGAAATCATAATTGGATAGCTTTCAGCACCAACTCTCACTCCAACACTGTTTGATGAGATTCGGAGTAACCAAGATAAAGATGTAAGCCTTGCGGGGATTAAGCTAGAAATCAAGGAAGGAAAATGTGAAGAGTTCTGTATTGCAGATGATGGAACTCCATATCTCACGAACCGCTTATATGTTCCCAACGTTGATGATTTAAGGGAAAGAATTCTAGCAGAAATTCATGATACTCTTTACTCAATTCATCCTGGTGCAACAAAGATGTATAATGATCTAAGGGACAATTTTTGGTGGTTTGGAATAAAGCATGATATTGCTATGTATGTGAAGAAGTGTTTGACACGTCAGTAAGTCAAAGCTAAACACCAAAGGCCTGGCCACAATTTGCCATCAATTCAGATACCATAATGGAAATGGGAGGAGATCGTAATAGATTTCTTTAATGTTTTGCCTAGGTCTATGAATGGATATGATGCTATTTGGGTTGTTGTCAACCAATTGATGAAGATGGCCATTTCATTCCCATCAAGATCACTTATTCTATAGAGCAGTTAGCAGAACTTTATGTCAAGGAAATAGTGTGACTTTGTGGAATTCCTAAGTTTATCATTTCTGATCATGACGACAGGTTCATGTCAAAGTTCTGGAAAAGTGTACAGACTACAATGGAACTAAGTTCCATTTCAGCATGGCCTTCCATCTTCAGACTGATGGCCAGACGCAGAGGATGAATTTGATCTTAGAAGATATGCTTTAGGCCTATACCCTCGATTACAAGACCAGCTGGTGTAAAATGTTACCATTAGCAGAATTCACTTATAACAATAGCTACTAGGTGACGATTGGAATGGCACCTTATAAGGCTCTATATGGGTGGAAATATAGGTTGCCTATATGTTGGCATAAAGCTAGTAAAAAGAAGATGATGGAAAACATCGATGGCGAAAAGACTAATTTTGCCAACGAAACTTTGAGGTGATTAAGTTGATACGAAAGAGAATAGAGAATACACAAGGCCGACAGAAGAGTTACACTGATAAAAGAAGAAGGCCCTTAGACTTTGCTATAGGCGATTTTGTGTTCTTAAAGATTGTGCCGATGAAAGAAGTTATGAGATTTGGAAGGAAAGGCAAGCTGAGCCTGAGATTCATAGGACCATATGAAATCATGAAGCAAATAGGGAAAGTAGCTTATCAGTTCAGATTGCCATTGGAGATGTCATCTATTCACGATGTGTTCCATGTTCAATGCTCAAAAAATATGTCCAGATCCTACGCACGTAATTACGCCACAGGTGATTGAAATACAAGATGACCTCAACTACAAAGAAAAGCCAATGGAGATTTTAGATCCGAAGACTAAGATCTTAAGGAATAAAGAGATTCCTTTGGTCAATGTAATATAGCGAAATCACCAAATGGAAGAAGCTATATGGGAACGTGAAGACGACATTAGGGCTAGATATTTGTAATTGTTTTGAATTTCAAGGACAAAACTCTTATAAGGTGGGGAGATTTTAGATCGGAAGACTAAGATCTTAAGGAATAAAGAGATTCCTTTGGTCAATGTATTATGGCGAAATTACCAAGTGGAAGAAGCTATATGGGAACGTGAAGACGACATTAGGGCTAGATATCCTCAATTGTTCTGAATTTCAAGGACAAAACTCTTATAAGGTGGGGAGAATTGTAACACTCACCATTTTTCAGATAACGGTTAATGATAGAAATTTAACGACGTTAAGTATTTTCTTTATGATATAATGTTACCGACCATTTATTTAAGTATTATCACAAGTGATGATCACATGAAATTAATGTGCTCAAGGTGTTCATGTCATTTATAGTGTATGCATGCTAAATATTTAATGTTTTATTTTTGCAACTTTTCAAGTGGCTATTTAGCAAGCTGAATTTATTTTCCAAAATGGCATGTCGATGTATTTAATCAGCAGTCGAATTAAGACATCGATAGGCCTAACACTGTTGATGAAAAATCAACAAATAAATTTGAAATTGTGGCATTGATGAGTAATTTAATTTATTGTGAAAATTCAGAATAATTGGTATATTCTTATCTCTTTCCTTATCTAGATTAGGGAAGGTTTGACTTTTAAAAAATGATTTAAATTTATGATAAGGTTTCCTATTTTAAAAATATAAGATTTGGTAGTTATAGTAAATCATTGATTTTTTCCTTATTTTGCTTCATTCCCCCACATGTAAGCATCTCTTTTTTAAAAAATAAAATAAAATATTTTTTGATATTAAAGAGATCATTAGCCAATCTTATAATATTACTCAAGTAAATTTTCTCATCTCTCTCTATCGTTTTCTCTCCTTCTTTCTCTCTAAAATCTTCTCAAACACCTTCTCCTTCTTTCTTCACTTTCTTCCCCTTCTCTCCCTTATTTTTCCTGCAAAGAATTGAATGAAATATTGGGTTTTCTTTTGGGTAAATTCAAGGAAAGTTTGAGAAGAATCATTTTGAGGTAAGAAATTCATTCAGGCATATTCCTGAAATTATATTTTCTCTATGTTTTGACTCCGACAACTTTGTCTATGAATGTCTATTTGCTGCGAAATTTAAGTATGATATTTATCTATGTGTTATATGATATTCCTCTAAACTTCACACCATTTGGAATTTTCCATGTTGAGATGTTGAATTTTTAATCTCTGCCACTCATGATCAAACTATTGCTGATTGGTTAGGTTTTACAAAAATATAGTCTACGTTTGAGGGGCAATGAATTGTGATTTGAATGAAATTTTGCAGAAATATTCATACATATGTTAAGTTATGATTTGGAAGATTTCATGGTGATTTGATGAATATTTGATGAGTTCTTGAATTTTCTATAAGATAGCTCTTTATGGCTATTTGATCAGTAAATTCTGGACTACTTGTTTATGTGACCTTTTTGTACGACCAAACAAATTTATTTGCTAATGACACTTTTTGTTGTACTATATGTATATTTAATAGGTTGTCGTAAAAATTTTAGGGTCAAAGCAATTTTATTTTAATTATTTGAGTATGATGAATATGTGTTGCTCATTGCTTTATGTGTTTAAGGTTCATTTTGTCTCTGAATTCTAATGCATGTTTTGAATTGTTTTAAATTTATATGAAGCTAATTTTTGGATAGGTTATAGTTTCAAGTGTCTATTGTATGCAAAATTTTTATGAAATTATTTTAGGATATAGATAGTTCATTTTATGAATGTTAGTTAGGGTTGCTCATTGTTTTGTTATTGCTGGATGATTCTGTGTTGTGTATTGTGTGACATATTTTAGTTATCTAATCGAATTTTTATGGCTAAAGAAAAATTAAGGAAATTCATATATATGTTAACTACATCCCTGCAAAATTTCATGCCTTAATTGTATATGAATTGTGAGTTATTGAATTATGAATACATAAGGGTCAGGCAGGTATTAGTATTGTAGTTTTTACATGAATATTTATAAGTTAGTGAAGTGTATTTGTGTTCTTGTATTTCTTGAGATGGAAGTATGGATAATGTCATACGGTTTTGGATGATTTTAGGAGACTAAAATTTATTTTTATTTGTATATAGATATATGACATGAACACACTAAGAAGTGAGCACAACGAGGCTGCGGCGACGTCATCTAAGATAAGGTTTAAGTAAGCAAGTCATGTAAGTACATTCTTACCTGCAACATAATAAGGTTTATGAAAAGTTTGAAAGTATGTTCATGATGATTTTTATGGTGATTTCTATGATGGTTTTATTTAATGTTCTATTATGAAGGTTTTTGAGGCATAAGAAGGTTTAATGTATGTTTTGATGATGAGGCATTTCAAAAATCAAAAGTATATATGTTTATGATGTCAAAAGTTGAACTTATCATGTTTGGTTTAGGATTAGCTACCCCTCTCCTCTTATGGTGGTGTGCCTATGATGATAATAATTGTGCAACACTTAGGCCGCTAAAGATAAAATGAATGAGGTTTTAATATGGATAATGATAATGAAAAATACGTTCTATGTGAAACTGTGCCTAGTGCACTATTATGTTAATGATGATTATGATTATGATGTTTCATAAAGGTGTTCATAAAATGTTTTAAGTTTTGAGATAGGAAAGTGTACTTACTATGTTTTCGCTTACTTAGTTTATGATCATGTTGCAGATAACGATAAGAGGATCATGGAATAGGTAGAGGGCAAAGTTGGGCATGTGAACAAAGAACGACGGATTGAAATAGAAGAACACCAAGATAGAAAACTTTTAAAGTTTCTAAACTATGTTTTTATTTCTTTGTATGTTAAATTTCGACACTATTAAGTAAAAGGACTTGTTTTACATTATCTTGATTTTGCATAAGATCGGCCTTCCAATCACCATTGATCGGACTGTCGATGTTAGTATCGACCTACCGGTTACCCTGTATCGACCTGCCGATCTAAGTGTTTTAAAACCCTAGTTTTGCAGAGCTTCGAACAGCCTGCCGATGGTTGAAGTTCAGACTGCCGGTCATGTTCAACCGGCTGATGTCTGAAGTTTGGCCTACCGAAATGTTTAAACAGATTTTAAAGTTTTTTTTTTAAATTTTATTTGAATTATTGTTTAATTAATCTAGCAATGATAAATTATTTAAATAAATAATCTAAAATAAATGCTTTTTAAGAAAAAATGTACGCATGGATCTTTGGATATGTCTAATAAACCTTACTTTATTTGAATGGTTTATCTCAAATATTGCTATTAAGGATAAATGTCACAACATCTATGATGTCCGTAAAGGGGGCATTACTAAGTGCCTGTGGGCATACGTCATTCAGCCTTTCCCCAGTGGCTCTCCTTCTAACTAATTGAGAAAACTCAAGGGTAGTGTTTGTGATTTACGAACAAGAGCTCTTAGAGAGTTTCAGACTCTCACCAGTAGAGTCTCTGTTGGAGAAATAATGCATAGTAGAATTTTAAAAATTTTATGTTAAAGTGTTTTCCAAAACAAAAGTTTGACACACTATATACATAAATTAGCTAAATCTTACTAACCTCGTAAATGTAGAAAAGCTCCTACAATCTGTGAAGAGTATAACGTTTCAAAAGAGCCTCAACTAACTGGTCTTCCTTGCTATTCTCTATCCACGATCTAAGCACATGTGGGTGCACGTAGTTCAACTTTTCCTGGGTGACTCTCCTTCCAATCAATTGTGAAATACTCAAAGCTATAGTTCATGATTTGTGAACAACAGCTCTCCAGGGAGTTACAGAGTCTCACTGGCAGTGTCTCACTCTAGATTTCTCAACTGATCTAAATAACAATGACTCGCACTCCCCCTTTTATATTGGTTGGGCCCAGGAGTCGGTACTTATCAAATAAGGCCTTGAAGACTTGAATTAGAATCAAATTAGGATCAGCATCTGATAAAATCCATGTGAAAACATGTGATCTGCTTATCACTCAGTCGGTAGAACGAACTTGCTCCATCGGCATGCCGAACTTAAAGATTGGCCTGTCGAACTTCTGATAAATGATCCTTGCAAATCTTTATTTTCCACTGAGATTCTTGGGATAGAGCCTCAGCATTAATTCAAATAACCCAATAGAGAAGTTATCTGATTAAAACAGTCTCATCTAGATAATCTCTAGGAAAATAAATATTTCTTATAATTCAACAAGTTTATCTTGAATTAATTAATCTAGCTGATAAATAGACATGAATTATTCGATCTTGATAATTCAACAAGTTTATCTTGAATTAATTTTCACAAAATTAATTCAACTGATAAACAGACATGAATTATCTAATCTTATAGAATTTTCAGCCAATCTGATAATTTGACACAAGTGACCAATTATTGGAAAAGCATGCCATATTGTTATAGGATTTTTATGAGCTAGCGAAGGGGACCTAATGGACCTATATAGTTCAAGCTTCTGATAATTATGAAACCTAATATTCTAGATATACATTTCATAATTATCAACTCTAACACTACTCCACTAAAAGCTTAAAGCCGCACTCCAGAACAATATAGAATTACAAAGACCTTATAGCTAAGTCTCCATGACATATCATAATGTATCGTATCCACATAGGATTATCCATAATCGGCTTAAGGTCAAGTTCTATCTTACCTTTTCAATTATTTTTATCTTACGTTCCATTATCTCACTATCGAAAAACTTACTATACAAAGACAGTATACCATTTGGTTACACCTATGTATCCAAATGGTTGAGTGCTCCAGTTTTCTAATTATAGGATAACGCATATAAGAAGATATCAACTAATCCTAAAGAGGAGCTATGGATAACATATCCATGAATAACAGGTCTACGCTATCAAGAGTCATGCCTCTAATGTACCGGCATGCGTATGACTATTAAAATGTGGATGTCACCCTTTGGTATATCAAAAGACATAAGTCAATACAACATGCTCATTGTTCATCTCAGGATTAAGATACAACACAAATGATTGTCTAAAGTGAATCAATTTACCAAGACAGAATTATTAATCCAAATCCATTCACTTTATGTCTCGATCCAACACATCTTCACCTATGACAATGTGCCAATGTTTCTATTCGTGGAGTCCACCTTCGATGGCCAAGACAAACCATCTTTGTGAGGGATATAGACAACATAACAATCTTTGCATGAATAAAGTGCCCAACTTTATTCCCTCAATCGTGGATCTTATGGTTTACACTATTACCTTAAGAATCATACCTTCCACATCATTTGTCCATTATATGTCCAATTTTTAAAGGTTTAGGCTAACAGTCTCAGGCTATTGTTTGCTTAAATACATTCCACAAATATGAACGTAAAGAGGACAAAATTTGGTACATAAATAATAAAAAAATTCTTTATTGATAAAAATGCCTCCAAAAACATATTACATTTTTACTCCTTAGGGTATACATGTCCAACAGTCTCACTCTTAATCTCTCAATTAATCTAAATAACAAAGAGAACTCGTTCTCTTTTTATAGAGGTCAGACCTAGGGTCAATCACTATCAGATAAGGCCTCAAAATTCAAGTTTGAATTTGTTTCAAATTTGAATCCACAAAATCAGACTCGGAGTCTAATAGCTGTGGTTGACAGCGACAGAAAGGCGTGGTCGACCGCACCATCACAGATACCCGATTTGAATTTGATTTAAAGCCAAGGCTGATCCAATAGATGTTGTCTCAACCTATTGGATAATTCATATCTAATTAGTTCTTGGTATCTTTGATAGAGTTTGAATTTTAATTCAAATAACTCAATAGAAAAGTTATTTAATTAAAATAATCATATCCTAATGAACCCATGCAAATAAGTTATTCTCCACAATAATCATATCTTGAATTAATTCACCGAATTAATTCAACCAATAAACTAACATGTTTATCTCAAAATAATTACAGAATTAATTCAACCAAAAAATTAACATGAATTATTAAATCCAATTAAGTCAAATTTTAGCCAATCTAATAATTTGACATAAGTCATCAATTATTGGAAAAGCATGTTGTATCGTTATAGGATTTTTTAAGAGCTAGCAAAAGGGACATGATGGACCTATATAGTTTATGCTACGATAATTATAAAACCCAATATCCCAAATATATATTTCATAATTATCAACTCTAACGCTACTACACTAAAAGCTTAGAGCTGCACTCTCGAACTATATAGAATTACAAAGCACCCATAGCTAAGTCTCCATGACATATCATAATGTATCATATCCCTATAGGATTATCCATAATCGACTCAAGGATAAATCTATCTTACCTTCCCAATTATTTTTCTCTTACATTCCATTATCTCACTATTGAAAAACTTACCATCTAAAGACGGTATTCCATTCGGCTACACCTATGTATCCAAATGGTTCAGCACCTAGTTTTTCAATTATGGGATAACACGTATAAAAGGATATCAACTACACCGAAAGAGGAGCAACATCTATGAATAACAGGTCTACACTATCAAGAGTCATGCCTCTAATGTACCAGCATACGTACCACTATTTAAATATGGATGTCACCCTTTGGTACATCAAATGACACAAGTCGAGACAACGAGCCCACTTTTCATCTTAGGATTATGATACAATACATATGATTATCTAAAGTAAATCGATTTGCTAAGACAGAATTATTAATCCAAATCAATTCACTTTATGTCCCGATCTAACACATCGTCACCTATGACAATGTGCCAATGTTTCTATTCATGGAGTCTACCTCTGATGGTTAAGACAAACCATCTCCTGTTAAGGATATAGACTACATAACAATCTTTGTGTGAATAAAGCACCCAACTTTATTCCATCGATTGCGGATCTTATGATTTAGACCATCACCTAAAGAATCATGTCTTCCACATAATCTGTCGATCATATACCCAATTCTTAAATGTTTAGACTGACAGTCTCAGAATTTTGTTTGCTTAACTTAAATTCAACAAATATGAACATAAAGAGGACAAGATTTGGTATATAAATAATAAATAAATTCTTTATTGATAAAAAGGTCTCCAAAAACATATTACATTTTTACTCCTTAGGGCATACATGTCCAACAATCTCCCACTTGCATTAAGTAAGTAAATGTGATATGTCACGATCCCCATGGCCCCGATAGGCCATACTATCCTCTGACACGATCAAACATATTTCCACATTTTCATTGTTATATGTCTCCCTTCTATGAAGTCCTTTATCACACTATACTTCCACTCTATATGCTTACTCTTATTGTAAAATCTTGATTGCTTAGGATTAGCGATCATTGTAGTGTTATCACAATACAACAATACCGCTTTGTCCATACCAAGAACTACCTCAAAATCCCCAAGGAACTTGTGGAGCCACAAAGCTTCTTTTGAAGCATCACAAGCTGCCACATATTCGGCCTCCATCGTTGAATCCAAAGTACAATCTTGCTTTACACTTCTCCAACTGATGGCACCGCCACCCAGAGTAAACGCAAAACCCAAAGTTGATCTCCTCGAATCTAAACAGGATTGGAAATCCAAGTCATTGTATCCTATAAGAGTTAAGTCTTCACCCAAATACACATGCACATACCATCAAGTCCTTTTCAGCTACTTAAAAATATGCTTGACCACAACATATTGGTTCGGTCCTAGATTCGCCTAAAATCGACTTGCAATGCCAACCGCATAACAAATATCCGGTCATGGGTAAAGCATGGCATACATAAAACTACCCACTACCGAAGCATAAGGCACCTTCTTCATGTATTCTCTTTCTTTTTCAGACTTGAGAGAGCCTTTCTTAGAAAGAGTAATTCCAAACCTAGATGGTTGCCCACCTTTTTTAGAATCCTACATTGCAAACCTATTGAGAATGTTATCTAGGTAGCCGGCCTTGGACAAAGCTATCATTTTGTTCTTTTTATCCCGAAAGATTTGGATACCAAGAACAAAACTAGTCTCACCTAAGTACTTCATGTCAAACTGCTTGGTCAACCATAATTTGTCCGATTATAGCGACCCAACATCATTGCCAATTAGCTAAATGTCATTTACATAGAGCAGTAGAAAAACCACCTTCCTATCCCTAATGTGTTCGTACACACATGGCTCGTCCACATTTTGTACGAACCCATAAGTCTTGATCACTTAATCAAATCTTATGTTCCAAGAATAGGAAGCTTGCTTAAGTCTATATATTGACTTTAACAGCTTACAAACCTCACCCTCTTGACTCTTGACCTTGAACCCCGTTGGGTTGTTCCATATAAATGGACTCATCAAGATAGCCATTTAGAAAGGCCGTCTTGACATCCATCTGTCAAATCTCGTAGTCAAGAATGGCAGCTATAGACAAGAGAATGCGGATGGATTTAAGCATGGCTACAGGCGAAAGGTTTCCTTGTAATCAATTCCTTACGTTTGCATATATCCCTTAGCTATAAGCAGAGCCTTAAAGGTTTTGATCTTTCCATGCACTTCTTTTTTTCTCTTGTAGATCCACTTACTGTTGTAAAAACAGTGTGGGTGCGTAGTGGAAATTTTAAAAAATTTAACATCAAAGTATTTTTTCAAAACACAAGTTTGACATCCTATATGTATAAATTAAACAAATCTTACTAACCTTTATGTACCGAAGAACTTTTGCAACCCGTGAAGAGAAGTTATGTTCCAAAAGAGCCTCAATCAACTGGTCTTCTTTGCTATTCTCTATCCACGATCGGAGTGAGTTTGGGCTCACACCTACAGCTCTTCCACCAATGGCTCTCCTTCCAACCAATCGAGAGAACCCAAAGCTGGTGTTTGTGATTTGTGAACAAAAGCTCTTAGGGAGTTTTTAGATTCTCACTAGAAGACTATCACTCTTAAACTCTCAATTGATCTGAGTAACTCATGAGACTTACTGCCTTTATATAGCAATTGGTCTGGGGGTCAGTCCTTATCAGATTAGGTCTCAAAAACTCGAAACAGAATCAAGTTTAGATTAATATCTGATAAGATCCGCATAAAAATACGTAATCTTATCTGTCGCTGATCGACAGGCCGAACAGGCCCCATCGATAGGCCGAACAGGCCCCATCGGTAGGCCAAACACGTAGATCGATAAGCCAAACTGCCGCATAAATATCTCCACGAATCTTTTATTTTTCACCCAAGATTCTATAGGATAAAGTCTCAGTTTTGATTCAAATAACCCAATAGAGAAGTTATCTGATCAAAACAAACTTTATCAAGATAATCTCTAAGAAAATAAATCAATTCACAATAATTCTACAAGTTTATCTTGATTTAATTTATCCAATTAAATCAACCGATAAACAGACAAGAATTATCCTATCCCCATAATTCAACAAGTTTATCTTAAATTAATTTTATTACAAAATTAATTTAACCAATAAACAGACATGAATTAATTGATTCCTTCAAATTTTAAACCAATCTAATAAATTCAACATAAGTCACCAATTATTTAAAAAGCACGCCGTATCGTTACAGGATTTTGTGAGCTAGCAAAGGGGACCAAAATGGACCTATAAAGTTCAAGCTCTCGATAATTATGAAACCCAATATCCCAGATATACATTTCACAATTATCAACTCTAAAGCTACTCCACTAAAAGCTTGGAGCTACACTCTCAAACTTTATAGAATTATGAAGCCCGTATAGCTAAGTCTCCATGACATATCAAAGTGTGTTGTATCCTCATATGATAATCCATAATCAGCTTAAGGACAAGTTCTGTCTTACCTTCCTGATTATTTTTATCTTACGTTCCATTATCTCACCATTAGAAAACTTACCATCCAAAGATAGTATACCATTTGATTACACCTATGTATCCATATGGTTAAGCGCTCCAGTTTTCTAATTACAGGATAACGCATATAAGAGGATATCATTACTCCTAAAGAGGAGCTATGGATTTCATATCTATGAATAACAAGTCTACGCTATCAAGAGTCATGCCTCTAACGTACCGGCATGCCTACCACTATTGAGATGTGGGAGTCACCATTTGGTACATCAAAAGACACAAGTAGAGACACCGGGCCCACTATCCATCTCAGGATTAAGATACAATATAAATGATTGTCTAAAGTGAATCGATTTGCCAAGATAGAATTATTAATCCAAATCAATTCACTTTATGTCCAGATCCAACACATCGTCACCTATGACAACGTGCCAATGTTTCTATTCACGGAGTCCAACTCCGATGGTCAAGACAAACCATCTCCCAATAAGGATATAGATAACATAACAATCTTTGCATGAATAAAGTGCCCAACTTTATTCCCTCGATTGCGGATCATATGTTTTCGACCATCACCTTAAGAATCGTGTCTAACGCATAATCAGTCCATCATATGCCCAATTCTTAAAGGTTTAGACCAACAGTCTCAGACTACTGTTTGCTTAACATATTGCCGCTTTGTTATGGCCTGGCCTTCAAACATATCCTCAAGATTATCCAAGATCTACTTTGCAGTCTCATAATCTTAATGTTGAGCCTGCAACACAATATTCATGTTGGCCACAACATAGCAGCGGGCCTGATCATTGGCATCTTTCCAGCGATCATACGCTTGGAATTACTCATTAATTGAGTCTCCCGTAGGCTCGAGAGGACAAGGGATTGTCAGTACATATTTTAGTTTCTCAAATGACAGGACGATATCCAGGTTCCGTTTTCAATCATTATAATTCTCTCCAGTTAATAGGTTTTTGTCAAGTATTGATGATAAAGCATTTTTAGACATTTTTAATCTACAATAAAGAATCATATACCAAACATAAGCAAACATATAATAATAATTTAGTAAGATAACACAATCATGTAAAAAATACAAATGTGTTTATGTGTCAAAACCTTGAAAATATCACAACCTTACAACGATAATTCCCAACTCAGAATTCAACAAGCTCCTGGGGGAGTCATGCCAAATTCAGTTAGGAACACAGATCCCCTCCTGATTAATAGATGCCATCCAGGACTCGTATGATCCAACATATATTAATAATCGTTTCTTTGGCCATTAATTTTATTAATAGAGCTCCTGGGGGAGGTTAATAATAAAATTAACATGAGTGTATAACTATCGTTTTAATATTTTATCCATCATTTATAATCACCACCTAGGGGTGTGCAACCATAAATCATGCTAAAATACCTTATCTTCTCAGAGACCCAATCTGGTACATGATAGAAATCCCTTCCTAGGGGTCGAGACCACCATGTTCTACCTATGGACCAACGATGGAGGCCTTAGGTTCTCTCTTCGAAAACCTTCTCCCACTCAATCTTTGAAATCAAGGTTTTATTTTAAGGATTTGCATGAACAATTTTAATATGAGCGGCACTCCCTATTCTATAAGACATGTTATCAATATACATAGCAAATCATATTATAATGCAAACAAGCAAAGCTAGAAGCAAAATAATAAATAACTGTAATACTATGGCTCCACCCTAGAGAATAGAAAACTAATATTACAAGAGAATAATCGAGATATATTATCGATTCTTCATCCTTGAATCCTCAAGTTGTATCCTTCTTCATGTAATTCCCATCTTCAAGTCTTCAATCTCGTGTGAATTGAATACTGCATATTCCGGTTATATCCAAATTTAATGTTTATCAGAATTCTCCCAAAAATAAAATTAAAATTGCATCAGAAAAACTGCACATTTTTTAGAAATTTTCCAACTCTCGATCGGCAGGCCGATCTGGGTGATCGGCCTGCCGACTAGGAAGATCGGCATGCCGCCAGAGCCACCTGATTTCTGCTGTACTAACGGCCTACTGAATTGGAAGTCCGGCCTGCCAATCTGTGATCATCGGCCTTCCAAACTATGAGGTTTGACATGCCGACTGAGCAGAAATCTTCATTCTAGAAAATACAATTTTTAATGCAATTCATCAATTTTATTTTCAACAATTCAAAAACATAAAATTATAGACTCAGGAAATACCTGGGAGTATCATCATCAATCTTCTAGATCTGTCTTCTAGATCCGTCTTCTCTGAATAATTATTTAATTACAAAATTCTTACAAATTTAAAATTAAATAACAATTCCTAGACGGAGATGATAGTCCGCCATCTAATTACATGAAAAACCTAAATACAGATTCTAATCTCTAAGGAACCATAACCGATATAAATTAATTAATTAATAAATAATTAAACAACAATTTAATCAACCGTAATTAATTAATAAACATTCACCACATAATCCATGACAACATATATAATATATAAAAACATAGAGTGCTAACTCTCTATAAAATTAAATTTAAGCATAGGAGAGATTAAGATCACAATATTTATACATATAACATGATCACAAACTCGTAAATTTATGTAAAAACCATGGCTCTAATGCCAATTGTTGGAAAAAAGAATGCGCAGCAGAATTTTAAAAAATTTTACATCAGAGTATTTTTTAAAACACAAGTTTGACATGCTATATGCATAAATTAACCAGATCTTACTAACCTTGGTGTGCTGAAGAACCCTCGCAAAATGTGAAGAGAAGTAACGTTCCAAAAGAGTCTCAACTAACTGGTCTTCTTTGCTATTCTCTATCCACGACCAGAGTGAGTGTGGGCTCATACGTACAGCTCTTTCACTAGGTGACTCTCCTTCCAACCAACCGAGAGAACCCAAAGCAAGTGTTCGTGATTTGTGAACAAAAGCTCTCAAGGAGTTTTTAGATTCTCACTAGCCGAGTATCACTCTTAATCTCTCAATTGATCTGAGTAACTCTTAAGACATACTCCCTTTATATAGAGATTGGTCCTAGGGTCAGTCCTTATTAGATTGGGTCTCAAAAACTTGAAATAGAATCAAGTTTGGATCAATATCTAATAAGATTTGCGTGGAAACGCGTGATCTTATCCTTCACTGATCGACAGGCCGAACAGGCCCCATCTGTAGGTCAAACACGTCCATCGACAGGCCCAACTGTCGAATAAAAAATCTCCAAATCTTTTATTTTCCACCAGAGATTCTATAGGATAAAGTCTCAGTTTTGATTCAAATAACCCAATAGAGAAGTTATCTGATCAAAACAAACTTTATCAAGATAATCTCTAAGAAAATAAATCAATTCACAATAATTCTACAAGTTTATCTTGATTTAATTTATCCAATTAAATCAACCGATAAACAGACAAGAATTATCCTATCCCCATAATTCAACAAGTTTATCTTAAATTAATTTTATTACAAAATTAATTTAACCAATAAACAGACATGAATTAATTGATTCCTTCAAATTTTAAACCAATCTAATAAATTCAACATAAGTCACCAATTATTTAAAAAGCACGCCATATCGTTACAGGATTTTGTGAGCTAGCAAAGGGGACCAAAATGGACCTATAAAGTTCAAGCTCTCGATAATTATGAAACCTAATATCCCAGATATACATTTCACAATTATCAACTCTAAAGCTACTCCACTAAAAGCTTGGAGCTACACTCTCAAACTTTATAGAATTATGAAGGCCGTATAGCTAAGTCTCCATGACATATCAAAGTGTGTTGTATCCCCATATGATAATCCATAATCAGCTTAAGGACAAGTTCTGTCTTACCTTCCTGATTATTTTTATCTTACGTTCCATTATCTCACCATTAGAAAACTTACCATCCAAAGATAGTATACCATTTGATTACACCTATGTATCCATATGGTTAAGCGCTCCAGTTTTCTAATTACAGGATAACGCATATAAGAGGATATCATTACTCCTAAAGAGGAGCTATGGATTTCATATCTATGAATAACAAGTCTACGCTATCAAGAGTCATGCCTCTAACGTACCGGCATGCCTACCACTATTGAGATGTGGGAGTCACCATTTGGTACATCAAAAGACACAAGTAGAGACACCGGGCCCACTATCCATCTCAGGATTAAGATACAATATAAATGATTGTCTAAAGTGAATCGATTTGCCAAGATAGAATTATTAATCCAAATCAATTCACTTTATGTCCAGATCCAACACATCGTCACCTATGACAACGTGCCAATGTTTCTATTCACGGAGTCCAACTCCGATGGTCAAGACAAACCATCTCCCAATAAGGATATAGATAACATAACAATCTTTGCATGAATAAAGTGCCCAACTTTATTCCCTCGATTGCGGATCATATGTTTTCGACCATCACCTTAAGAATCGTGTCTAACGCATAATCAGTCCATCATATGCCCAATTCTTAAAGGTTTAGACCAACAGTCTCAGACTACTGTTTGCTTAACATATTGCCGCTTTGTTATGGCCTGGCCTTCAAACATATCCTCAAGATTATCCAAGATCTACTTTGCAGTCTCATAATCTTAATGTTGAGCCTGCAACACAATATTCATGTTGGCCACAACATAGCAGCGGGCCTGATCATTGGCATCTTTCCAGCGATCATACGCTTGGAATTACTCATTAATTGAGTCTCCCGTAGGCTCGAGAGGACAAGGGATTGTCAGTACATATTTTAGTTTCTCAAATGACAGGACGATATCCAGGTTCCGTTTTCAATCATTATAATTCTCTCCAGTTAATAGGTTTTTGTCAAGTATTGATGATAAAGCATTTTTAGACATTTTTAATCTACAATAAAGAATCATATACCAAACATAAGCAAACATATAATAATAATTTAGTAAGATAACACAATCATGTAAAAAATACAAATGTGTTTATGTGTCAAAACCTTGAAAATATCACAACCTTACAACGATAATTCCCAACTCAGAATTCAACAAGCTCCTGGGGGAGTCATGCCAAATTCAGTTAGGAACACAGATCCCCTCCTGATTAATAGATGCCATCCAGGACTCGTATGATCCAACATATATTAATAATCGTTTCTTTGGCCATTAATTTTATTAATAGAGCTCCTGGGGGAGGTTAATAATAAAATTAACATGAGTGTATAACTATCGTTTTAATATTTTATCCATCATTTATAATCACCACCTAGGGGTGTGCAACCATAAATCATGCTAAAATACCTTATCTTCTCAGAGACCCAATCTGGTACATGATAGAAATCCCTTCCTAGGGGTCGAGACCACCATGTTCTACCTATGGACCAACGATGGAGGCCTTAGGTTCTCTCTTCGAAAACCTTCTCCCACTCAATCTTTGAAATCAAGGTTTTATTTTAAGGATTTGCATGAACAATTTTAATATGAGCGGCACTCCCTATTCTATAAGACATGTTATCAATATACATAGCAAATCATATTATAATGCAAACAAGCAAAGCTAGAAGCAAAATAATAAATAACTGTAATATTATGGCTCCACCCTAGAGAATAGAAAACTAATATTACAAGAGAATAATCGAGATATATTATCGATTCTTCATCCTTGAATCCTCAAGTTGTATCCTTCTTCATGTAATTCCCATCTTCAAGTCTTCAATCTCGTGTGAATTGAATACTGCATATTCCGGTTATATCCAAATTTAATGTTTATCAGAATTCTCCCAAAAATAAAATTAAAATTGCATCAGAAAAACTGCACATTTTTTAGAAATTTTCCAACTCTCGATCGGCAGGCCGATCTGGGTGATCGGCCTGCCGACTAGGAAGATCGGCATGCCGCCAGAGCCACCTGATTTCTGTTGTACTAACGGCCTACTGAATTGGAAGTCCGGCCTGCCAATCTGTGATCATCGGCCTTCCAAACTATGAGGTTCGGCATGCCGACTGAGCAGAAATCTTCATTCTAGAAAATACAATTTTTAATGCAATTCATCAATTTTATTTTCAACAATTCAAAAACATAAAATTACAGACTCAAGAAATACCTGGGAGTATCATCATCAATCTTCTAGATCTGTCTTCTAGATCCGTCTTCTCTGAATAATTATTTAATTACAAAATTCTTACAAATTTAAAATTAAATAACAATTCCTAGACGGAGATGATAGTCCGCCATCTAATTACATGAAAAACCTAAATACAGATTCTAATCTCTAAGGAACCATAACCGATATAAATTAATTAATTAATAAATAATTAAACAACAATTTAATCAACCGTAATTAATTAATAAACATTCACCACATAATCCATGACAACATATATAATATATAGAAACCTAGAGTGCTAACTCTCTATAAAATTAAATTTAAGCATAGGAGAGATTAAGATCACAAAATTTATACATATAACATGATCACAAACTCATAAATTTATGTAAAAACCATGGCTCTAATGCCAATTGTTGGAAAAAAGAATGCGCAGCAGAATTTTAAAAAATTTTACATCAGAGTATTTTTTAAAACACAAGTTTGACATGCTATATGCATAAATTAACCAGATCTTACTAACCTTGGTGTGCTGAAGAACCCTCGCAAAATGTGAAGAGAAGTAACGTTCCAAAAGAGTCTCAACTAACTGGTCTTCTTTGCTATTCTCTATCCACGACCAGAGTGAGTGTGGGCTCATACGTACAGCTCTTTCACTAGGTGACTCTCCTTCCAACCAACCGAGAGAACCCAAAGCAAGTGTTCGTGATTTGTGAACAAAAGCTCTCAAGGAGTTTTTAGATTCTCACTAGCCGAGTATCACTCTTAATCTCTCAATTGACCTGAGTAACTCTTAAGACTTACTCCCTTTATATAGAGATTGGTCCTAGGGTCAGTCCTTATTAGATTAGGTCTCAAAAACTCGAAATAGAATCAAGTTTGGATCAATATCTGATAAGATTTGCGTGGAAACGCGTGATCTTATCCTTCACTGATCGACAGGCCAAACAGGCCCCATCTGTAGGTCAAACACGTCCATCGACAGGCCCAACTGTCGAATAAAAAATCTCCAAATCTTTTATTTTCCACCAGAGATTCTATAGGATAAAGTCTCAGTTTTGATTCAAATAACCCAATAGAGAAGTTATCTGATCAAAACAAACTTTATCAAGATAATCTCTAAGAAAATAAATCAATTCACAATAATTCTACAAGTTTATCTTGATTTAATTTATCTAAAATTAAATCAACCGATAAACAGACAAGAATTATCCGATCCCAATAATTCAGCAAGTTTATCTTGAATCAATTTTATCACAAAATTATTTCAACCAATAAACAAACATGAATTTTTGGATTCTTTAAAATTTTAACCAATCTGATAAATCCAACATAAGTCATGAATTATTGGAAAAGCACGCCTTGTCGTTACAAGATGTTGTGAGCTAGGAAATGGGACCAAATGGACCTATATAGTTCAAGCTCCCGATAATTATGAAACCCAATATCCTAGATATATATTTCATAATTATTAACTCCAACGCTACTCCTCTAAAAGCTTGGAGCTACACTCTCAAACTACATAGAATTATGAATCTCGTATAGCTAAGTCTCCATGACATATCATAGTGTATCGTATCCCCATATGATAATCCATAATCAGCTTAAGGACTAGTTCTGTCTTACCTTCCTGATTATTTTTATCTTATGTTCCATTATCTCACCATCAGAAAACTTACCATCCAAAGACAGTATACCACTCGGTTACACCTATGTATCCAAATGGTTGAGCGCTCTAGTTTTTCAATTACAAGATAACGCATATAAGAGGATATCATTACTCCTAAAGAGGAGCTATGGATTCCATATCTATGAATAACAGGTCTATGCCATCAAGAGTCATGCATCCAACGTACCGGCATGCATACCACTATTAAGATGTGGGTGTCACCCTTTGGTGCATCAAAAGACACAAGCCAAGACAACGGGCCTACTATTCATCTCAGGATTAAGATACAATACAAATGATTGTCTAAAGTGAATCAATTTACTGAGACAGAATTATAATCCAAATCAATTCACTTTATGTCCCTATCCAACACATCGTCACCTTTGACAATGTGTCAATGTTTCTATTCACGGAGTCCACCTTCGATGGTCAAGACAAACCATCTCCCAAAAGGGATGTAGACAATATAACAATCTTTGTATGAATAAAGCGCCCAACTTTATTCCCTCAATTGTGGATCGTATGATTTAGACCATCACCTTAAGAATCGTGTCCTCTGCATAATCCGTCCATCATATGCTCAATTCTTAAGGTTTAGACCGACAGTCTCAGACTATTGTTTGCTTAACATACATTTAACAAATATGAATGTAAAGAGGGCAAGATTTGGTATATAAATAATAAATAAATTATTGATAAAAATGTCTCCAAAAACTTATTATATTTTTACTCCTTAGGGCATACATGTCTAACATTATGAACATTCATTCTTAAGCAAGTAATGAAAATGTACTAAGAAAGTCATTTTAATCATTCCTTAGAAATCGAATTGAAAGAAATCATTTTATGGCCAAAGGCCCCCTTTTGAAAATGTCTATAAAGTTTTGTCATTTATTGAAAACATTTTGAAGGAATCTTAATGGTCAAAATCATTAAAACCGAGCTACCAAAGAAAGGGGGCAGAAGTACTACCTCAATTCTTATGCTATGACCCACACCACAGTCCCAGTCCGCTATACGTTAGTTTCGCGGAACGTCAAACAACCTTAAACAGGAGCTAGATTTATTAGTATCTATCTTAAGATATCCTACATTGCCAAACTATTTCATGGTGTCCTAGTGTGCCATTTAAGTCTATAAAATCATACTGAAGGTTTAAAATCTCTATCAAGGTTCAAAACAATGAAAACAGGTGAAAAATGACAAATTTTCACTATGCCCGGTCGGCCTGACGGTCTCCCTGGTTCGGTCTTCCGAACTGTATAGTTCAGCCTATCAACAAACTAGATTCGGTTAGGAACTTTTCCAGGTACGGCCTGCCAAACTCAAGAATCCGGCCTACAGAACTTCAAGTTCAGCCTGTCGAACTAGGACATTCTGGAATTTTCCAAAACCCAAGTCTTAGCCTCACTGAGCTCCAATTCTCAATTTTAACCAATTTTTCTCAATTCCTAGGCATAGATAATGATCATAATTGATAGAAAAACATAGTAGAATACTTTTGAACTAATTTAAACAAGCTTTACATAAAAAACTTCAATTAAATCTAAAAATAGAAAAATAGAGGAAAAAAATAGAAAAACTTGATTCAAATTCATTTTTCTTCAAACCAAGCTTAGATTCTAGTTATTTTAAGTTCCTCTAACTTAGATTAAGGGTTTTCTAAGATTAAATGAACTTCATCTCAAAATACAAAGAAAATTGAGAAATCTAAAAAAGTTTAAGAATTTGAAAACTAACCTTTAATTTAAGTTTTAAATTGTGTTTTTGATCGTCCAAATGTGTTTTCGAGCCTCCAATCCACTGAATACTGAAGTTTGGGTTTGATTTTTGAATCAAACTTTTGAGAGAGAATAAGAAAGGGCGACAGGCAGGGAAAAGAAAGAGAAAAGGAGAGAGAGAACGAGAGAGTAGAGAGAAAGTGTGTGAGAATGAGTGAGGGAAAGAGAGGAAGGGAGAGATAAATAGTGGGAAGGGGAGAGCAAAAACTAGGAAGAGGAAACCATGTCCTGCACATGTTTTTCCAAGTGGAACCTGCTGGTCATTTGACAAATTGTTTTGTTTCAAAATTCAAAGTACAAACAAAAAAAATTTAAAGATGATTTAAAATTAAATTGGTTATAAGCTCATTACTAAATATTTAGATTAAAGTTCAATCATAGTTTGGCATACTAGTACACCAATTTTATACACTAATAACACTTAATTAAATCTTGGGGCATTACACCAACTCATCTAAAGGTAGGGTTGATAGGTCCTTAGCTTCTTCTAGTGTGGTTCTCTTGATGTGCTATGAGCTTTGTAAAGATCTTACTAATTTTCTTACTAGTTTGCTTTCTGTAAAGGTCCTACCAAGAGAGTTCAAATTATTAACTATATTTGTAAATCTAATATATATTTTGCCAATAGTTTCATGGTCTCGCCTTTTAAACATTTCATAGTCATGCAAGAGATAATTAATTTTAGTCTCTTGGCTTGATTAGTTCCTTTGTGTACAACTTGTAAAGTACGCCATATTTCTTGTGTTGATGTGCAAGAGGTGATTCTATGAAAATCATTTCTATCTAAAGCATAATATAAAATGTTAAAGAGCTAGCATTTAATGACTTTTTTTTTTATCATCATCACTATATTTATTGTGTTCTTTTGGTGCTAAAATCCTTTCAACTTCTTTTATTGGTTTAAAAAGTCAATTTCTACAATATCCCAAAGATCATTATCAACGAATTGTAAGTAAATTGTCATTCTAATTTTCCAATAATTATAATCGGTTTTATTGAAAAAGAATGGTTTATTGGTAGAACGATCTTTCAAGTTTTGAAAACTTTGAGTACCCATTCTCAAGATTGTGAAATCTTTTTCAAAAATAAGTTTGAGCTTTCCACTCTGAAACTAATCGTTAGTCCAAGAATAACTACCCTAGATGGGGTGAATTTGGTTTTTAAATTTTTTTTACAATTATTGGAAGTTTTTAAATTAAACACTTAAGCAATAAATGCACAAATAGAAATTCAATCAAATATAAATGGCCGAAAGTAAAAGGTAAGGGAAAGAGAGATATGCTCACTATTTATAATAGTTTGGCAAAATGCCTACATCCACTATCATTGAGCATGACCTTCACTAGACCTTTTTCATTATTTCAACTGCCTCTTCGGCACGATCACTCCAAGTACAAACTAGTGACTTATCTACTTGAGGCTAACCATGACCTTTTATAATATACCAATTTTATGGAGATTGGCTAACCGAAACAACTTCAAATTTTAGTAAGGCTTTAGAGATCTGATGCACTTAGTCTTACAAGTGTTTGAATGTTTAAGCTTACTTCTCACAACTCCTAGAAAGGCTTAGAATACAATATGAAGTATACTAGGAGATGATTAAGCATACAAAAAGGATTTTTAACAAGTTTGGCTCAAGAATGTTTGAAGCTTGTTGAACACTTAGATATTGATACAAGGATGATTACAAGTATACTTAGATACTAAATAACTCAAAAATGTGGCTAGTTATAGACTAAAACTTGAAAATTGTCGTTTATAGCAGTTTAAGGCACATTTACAACGGCTAAAAAACCAGCCATTGAAGCATTCAGTTGACTGCCATTACATGGCTCGATCGACCAAGCTTGTTGAATGAGCTCGAATGAGCCAGCCTAATCTGGGCTGGGCTGATCGATCGAACTATACATCTCCTAGTCATTTAGGCTTGTTCAGCAAGCTCGGAACCTTCAATTTCATTCAAAATTTGTTTAAACCATTTTACATCAAAAAATATTTTAAAAACCATTTTAAGATCAACTCTGAGTCTCGAAATTTATTTTAGCAAATAGAACATATTTAGAATAATGTTTTAGATTTCTAAGTATTTTTTAACTTAATTTTAAAAAATAATTAAAAAGAATTAAAATCTTTAAAATCAAGCAATAAGATCAAAAGTTTAACTACTTAAACTTGATGAAAACTATATGCATGATCTCATACCGTACAATCTTATAAATAAACTTAGACCTATTCTTTATGCTTTTTGATGCCATTTCTTTAATTTCAAGCTCTAGGTAAATTGATCTTTCTTCCCTTTAATTTATTCCCAGACTTGATGAATTTTTTCATAAGTATCTTTAGATGCTAAAATAATAATACTAAATGGCTGTACACACTCAAAATGAATTATTAGTGCTTAAGTAATTAATTGTTTATTGTCATCAAAACGAAAAGAAATAATTCATTTGAAACCTTGGGGCAAACATATTATAATTTTAAATAGTGAAACTCTAATTTAAATTGGAATTGTTTGAATTGGAATTATACAGGATGATGCAGAACATCAAAAATTCCCTATAGTATGATAGGCCAATTTTTTGGAGATAATTCTCCTATGGGTGGTGGCAGCTTTAAGCGTAAGAGAGAGAAAATTATCTCTTGATTCTAAAATACTTTTGACTTCTCCTCCTACTTCTATATATGGAAACTTGGGGTCTTCAATTATTCATAGACTGTCAAGTTAGAGAATAGAGCTTAAATTACACATGTTTAGCAATCTCAATTCCTCAACACTTGAGCAGCTGGAAAAGTGTAGCTCTAGTAGAGATTTATTTTTGAACAATTGTTCAATCAAAAGTATTGTTTTCGGTATTCAATTAGTGTTAGACATGTATACCCTAAGAAGTAAAAATATAATAAGTTTTTGAAGATATTTTTATCAATAAAGAATTTATTTATTGCTTATATACCATATCTTGTCCTCTTTACATTCATATTTGTTGAATGTATGTTAAGCAAACAATAGTCTGAGACTGTCAGTCTAAACCTTTAAGAACTGGGCATATGATGGACAGATTATGTAGAAGACGTGATTCTTAAGGTGACGGTCAAAATCATAAGATCCGTAATCGAGGGAATAAAGTTAAACACTTTATTCAAGTAAAGATTGTTATGTTGTCTATATTCCTATTGGGAGATGGTTTGTCTCGACCATTGGAGGTAGACTCCATGAATAGAAACATTGGCACGTTGTCATAGGTGATGATATGTTGGATCGGGACATAAAGTGAATTGATTTGGATTAATAATTCTATCTTAGCAAATCGATTCATTTTGGACAATCATTTATATTGTATCTTAATCCTGAGATGAATAGTGGGCCCATTGTCTTGACTTGTGTCTTTTGATGTACCAAATGGTGACACCCACATCTTAATAGTGGTATGCATGTCGATACATTGGAGGCATGACTCATGATAGAGTAGACCTATTATTCATAGATATGGAATCCATAGTTCCTCTTTAGGAGTAGTGATATCTTCTTATATGCGTTATTCTATAATTGGAAAATTAGAGCACTCAACCATCTGGATACATAGGTGTAACCGAATGGTATACTGTCCTTGGATGGAAAGTGTTTTGATGCTGATATAATGGAACGTATGATAAAAATAATCCAGAAGGTAAGACAGAACTTGTCCTTAAGCCGATTATGGATAATCCTATAGGGATACAATACATCATGATATGTCATGGAGACTTAGCTATACGGGCTTCGTAATTTTATGTAGTTTGAGAGTGCAACTCCAAGCATTTAGTGGAGTAGCGTTAGAGTTGATAATTATAAAATGTATATCTGGGATATTGGGTTTCGTAATTATTGGGAGCTTGAACTATATAGGTCCATTTGGTCTCCTTTGCTAGCTCACAAAATCCTATAACGATACGGTGTGCTTTTTCAATAATTGGTGAGTTATGTCAAATTTATTGGATTGGTTGAAATTCAAAAGAATGAAATAATTCATGTCTGTTTATGGGTTGAATTAATTTTGTGATAAAATTAATTCAAGATAAACTTGTTGATTATTGGGATCAGATAATTCTTGTTTGTTTATCGGTTGATTTAATTTTGAATAAATTAAATCAAGATAAACTTGTAGAATTATTAAGAAGTCATTTATTTTCTTAGAGATTATCTAGATAAAGTTGTTTTAATTAGATAACTTTTCTATTGGTTATTTGAATTAAAACTGAGACTTTATCTTATAGAATCTTGGGTGGAAAATAAAAGATTCGTTGAGATATTTTTTCGACAGTTCGGCAAGCTGATCCTCAAGTTCAGCCTTTCGATGGGCAAGTTCAGCCTGTCGATGTGCGAAGGATAAGATTACACGTTTTTATGCAGATTTATCAGATATTGATCCGAATTTGATTCTAATTCAAATATTTGAGACCTAATCTGATAAGGACTAGACCCAACCTCTATAAATGGGAGTAAGTCTTAAGAGTTATTCAGATCAATTGAGAGATTAAGAGAGATACTCTGCTGGTGAGAATCTGAAACTCCCTGAGAGCTCTTGTTCACAAATCACGAACATTAGCTTTGGGTTCTCTCAATTGGTTGGAAGGAGAGTCACCTAGAGGAAGAGTTGTATGTGTGAGCCCACACTCACTCCGATCATGGGTAGAGAATAGCAAAGAAGACCAATTGGTTGAGGCTCTTTTGGAACGTTACTTTTCTTCACTGATTACAGGAGCTTTTCGGTACACTAAGGTTAGTAAGATCTGGTTAATTTATATATATAGCATGTCCAACTTGTGTTTTGAAAAATCCTCTGATATAAAATTTTTAAAATTCTGCTGCGTACTATTTTTCCAACAATTAGTACATTAAATTAGATTTAATTTTTTATTTATAACATAATAAATTAGATACTAGGTGATTAATAATTTTTTTAAAATTCTACTTCATCATTGAAGCAAATTTTCCAACATTTATTTTCCCTTGTTTAATTCAATTATTATTTTTAATAGATTATTATTTTTTTTGAAGAGATTATTATTATTGTCATTATTGTTGAATAGATTATTATTATTATTATTGTTATTATTCATTTTAATTTTAATTTTAAAATATTTTAAATACTTTTAGAATAATTGATTTATAATTAATTTAGTAGATGGGTGAAATGGACATTTTTTTATAAAAAAAAAAAAAACTAGGAGCTAGTTTTTTGATATTATGTCAAAACACATGATACTTATATGAAAATAGGCTTAGAGAAAAGAGCAATCTTGTTTGACCCCACGAGGTTATAACCTTACTACTAACAAAACAGTGAGATCCGATTTAAAAACTATACTACCTATTAAACTAGGCCACAATTTTGGAGTTATAACCTCATAGGGATAAAAAGATTTCTCTGAAAAAAAACCAACTTCATTTTCTTCCATTCTCTCTCTTTTTCATCACTCTTATTAAATAAAACATGAAGGAAAAAGATGAGCAATGTCGTTAGCACTAAAACTTTTGAATTGAAAACTATAATAAGTGAAAGTTTTATACTATAGCTCACTTTTTTTCTGATCATTGTAGCATGTGAGAGCTTTGAAGTATAGCAACTAAATGTTTGGTTGGAACTGATTATGGCAAACACCATTTTATGAAGGTAGGCATGTGTTTTGCATGTGGAAGGGAAGCTTAGCGAAGGCAGTATATCCACCATGCAACTTTGCCCTATTACGGCTCTTACTGAGCTACTGCAGAAGAGAAAAGAAGTGGAGAAGAAATGACACTGCTGACTGTTCCAAAACTCCCAATGACGACAACCTTCACCTTCCCCTTCTCCTTACAGACTTACTTGGTCAATAATTCTTCTTTCTTCCTTACCATGTTTCCTTTCTAATTCTTTTTTTCTAACTTGGATTTTTTTTCTTAGAAACCAAATAGAATTTTTCTTGAATTTTTGCCCTTACCCAAGCGGAGACACCGTTTGAGGCTTGTGGGTTGTGCACATGTTGCTGAAAAAATAATACGTAGCGGAATTTTAAAAATTTTATATCAGAATATTTTTAAAACACAAGTTTGACATGCTATATGCATAAATTAACCAGATCTTACTAACCTTTGATTGCCAAAGAACTCCCGCAATCTGTGAAGAGAAGTAACGTTCCAAAAGAGTCTCAACTAACTGGTCTTCTTTGCTATTCTCTATCCACGATCAGAGTGAGTATGGAATCACACGTGTATCTCTTCCTCTAGGTGACTCTCCTTCCAACCAATTGAGAGAACCCAAAGCTAGTGTTCATGATTTGTGAATAAGAGCTCTCAGGGAGTTTCAGGTTCTCACCAGCAAAGCATCTCTCTTAATCTCTTAATTGATCTAAATAACTTATGTGACTTACTCCCTTTGAATACAGGTTGGGTCTAGGGTGTCAGTCCTTATCAGATTAGGTCTCAAAAATTCAAATCAGAATCAAATTTGATCAATATCTGATAAAATCCATGTGATAACGCGTAATCTTTTTTTCACGCATTGGCAAGCTAAACTTGCCCCATCAACAGGCCGAACTTGAGGATTGGCATGCCAAATTACCGAAAAAAGATCTCAGCGAATCTTTTATTTTTCACCTGAGATTCTATAGGATAAAGTCTCAGTTTTAATTCAAATACCCCAATAGAAAAGTTATCTAATTAAAACAACTTTATCTAGATAATCTCTAAGAAAATAAATGAATTCCTAATAATTCTACAAGTTTATCTTAATTTAATTTATTCAAAATTTAATCAATTGATAAACAGAAAAGAATGATTTGATCCCAATAATTCAACAAGTTTATCAATGAATAATAGGATATCACTACTCCTAAAGAGGAGCTATTGATTCTATATCTATGAATAATAGGTCTACGCCATTAAAGTCATGCCTCCAACATACCAGCATACATACCACTATTATAAGTGGGTGTCACCCTTTGGTACATCAAAAAACATAAATCAAGACAATAGATCCATTATTCATGTTAGGATTAAGATACAATACAAATGATTGTCTAAAGTGAATCGATTTGCCGAGACAGAATTATTAATCCAAATCTATTCACTTTATGTGCCAATCCAATACATCATCTCCTATGACAACGTGCCAATGTTTCTATTCACAGAGTCCACCTCCGATGGCCAAGACAAACCATCTCCCAATAGGGATATAAACAACCTAACAATCTTTACATGAATAAAGCACCCAACTTTATTCTCTCGATTACAGATCTTATGATTTAGACCGTCACCTTAAGAATCGTGTCTTCCGCATAATCTATCCATCATATGCCCAATTCTTAAAGGTTTAGACTGACAGTCTCAGACTTTTATTTTCTTAATATACATTCAACAAATATGAATGTAAATAGGACAAGATTTGGTATATAAACAAAAAATAAATTCTTTATTGATTAAAATATCTCCAAAACCTTAGGCATACATGTCTAACAAATCCCACTTGCACTAAGTGAGTAAATGTGACAAATCTCGCATCCCCATAGCTTCCACATGCCTCACGAAGACTCTCTCAATAAGTGTCTCCATAAATAGATTAGCTAAATTTTCCTCTGACACGATCTTGCACACTGTGACATGCTCGCCCTTAACAAAGTCATTTATCACATGATACTTTCGATCAATATGCTTACTCTTCTTGTGAAATCTTTGTTCCTTAGCATTAGCTACCACTGCACTATTGTCACAATACAGTGATACCGCCTTATCCATACTAGAAACTACCTCAAGATCCCCAAGGAACTTGCAGAGCCACACTGCTTCTTTTGAAGCATCACTTGCTGCGACATACTCTGCTCCATCGTTGAATCTGAAGTGCAATCTTGCTTGACACTTCTCCAACTAATGCCACTACCACCCAAAGTAAACACAAAAGCCAAAGTCGATTTCCTAGAATTCAGACAGGATTGAAAATCTGAGTCAGTATATCCTAAAAGTGTCAAGTCCTTACCCAAATTATACAAGCATATACCCTAGAGTCCTTCTCAGGTACTTGAAAGTATGCTTTATCGCAACCAAATGGTTCGGTCCTAGATCCGCCTCAAAACGACTTACAATCTCGACTGCATAACAAATATCCAGTCTTGTACAAAGCATGGCATACATGAGACTACCCACTACCGAAGCATAAGGCACCTTCTTTATGTATTCTCTTTCTTCACAAGACTTTGGAGAGTCTTTCTTAGAAAGAGTAATTCCAAACCTAGATGGTTGTCCACCTTTCTTGGAATCCTACACTGCAAACCTCTTGAGAATTTTATCTATGTAGCCGGCCTAGGACAAAGCTATCATTCTGTACTTCCAATCCTGAAAGATCTAGATATAGCGAATAAAATTAGCCTGACCCAAGTCCCTCATGTCAAACTGCTTGGTCAACCATAATTTGATAGATGACAAAGCCCCAATGTCATTGTCAATTAGCACAATGTCATATACATAAAGCAGTAGAAAAACCACATTCCCATCCTTAATGTGTTTATAAACACATGTTCATCCACATTTCAGGAAAACCCATAAGTCTTGATCATCTATCAAGTCTTATGTTCCATGAATGTGAAGCCTGCTTAAGTCCATAAATTGACTTTAGCAGCTTACAAACCTCACCCTCTTGACCCTTGACCTTGAACCCATCTGGTTGTTCCATATAAATGGACTCATCAAGATAGCCATTTAGAAAAGCCGTCTTGATATCCATTTGTCAAATCTCATAGTCGAGAGCGGCAGCTATAGATAAGAGAATCCAGATGGACTTGAGCATGGCTACAAGCGAAACGGTTTCCTCATAATCGATTCCTTCCTTTTGCATATAACCCTTAGCTACCGGTCTAGCCTTAAAGGTTTCGACCTTTCCATCTACTCCTCTTTTCCTCTTGTAGATCCACTTACACCCTATGGGAAGATCCACATGCTCCCAAATATGATTAGTCTCCATAGACTTCATCTCTATGTTCGTGGCCTCTATCTAGAATTTTGAATCAACATCCTCCATAGCCTCTGCGTAAGTATAGGGATCCCTATCATGTTCATCTAGTTTAGTCAAGAAGACCTCCCCATTGAACATATACCTCTCAGGTTGATGCCCAATCCTCCCACTACACCGAAGCCCCTTAGGTTGTTGTTCAGGTTTGTTTGATTTTTCTACACTAATAGGAATGGTTTCATTCGGAACCTCCAGAGTGATTGGATCACTCCTTAACTCCTCAAACACCACTTTACTTCGATGCTTAATGTTGTCCATGTAACTCTCCTCAAGGAAAGTTGCATTAGTTGAAACCATGACTTTATTTTCCTTTGGGTTATAAAAATAACCCCCTTTAGTCCCTTTTCGATATCCTACAAACACGCAAACTTCTGAATGTGCTTCCAACTTATTTGCATCCTTAAACAAGATATGTGCCAGACATCCCCATATGTGAATATGGTTTAAGGATGTCTTCCTACCCATATACAACTCGTGAGTGGTTTAGGGACTGATTTTAAAGGCACATTGTTCAAAAGATAACATACGGCTTGTAGTGCATATCCCAAAAGGACAAAGGTAATGATGAATAACTCATCATGAACCTTATCATGTCTAATAAAGTCCTATTTCTTCTCTCCACTATGCCATTCTACTGCGGAGTGCTTGGCGCAG
Source organism: Artocarpus heterophyllus (assembly GCA_025403435.1). Classification (NCBI taxonomy): domain Eukaryota; kingdom Viridiplantae; phylum Streptophyta; class Magnoliopsida; order Rosales; family Moraceae; genus Artocarpus; species Artocarpus heterophyllus. The sequence continues at coordinate 27,522,357 of CM046345.1, read as the reverse complement.
TCAAGCGGGATGAAATCCCATTCTCGCATAAGTGTCCTAAGAACTCTTCAAAAAGGTATTCTCTACCTCAATCGGATCGAAGTGCCTTTATGGGTCCATCCAATTGCTTTTCTACTTTAGCCTGAAACTCCCTAAACTTGTCAAAAGTTTCGCTTTTATGGTGCATCAGGTACACATACCCATATCTTGAGTAATCGTCAATAAAAGTGACGAAGTACTTATACCCTCCTCGTGCTCGGATGTTCATTGGTCCGCAAACATCACTATGCACAAGTTCTAGAACCCCTTCAGCCTTATTGCCTTTAGACCCATATGGTCTTTTGGTCATTTTACCCTCCAAACAAGATTCACATTGAGGTATAGATTCCACCTTTAAGTGACTTAAAGGTCTATCCCTTACCAACCTTTGAATCCTATTCAGGTTAATATGACTAAAGTGCAAATGCTAAAGATAAGTCTTATTAGAGTGAGAAGTTTTAAGTCTTTTAGAGTTATTATCATTCAACTCAACATTAAACAGTAAGTCCATCTTAGGTTTGATAAAATATAGATTATTTTGCATCCATCCAGAACAAATAAAAGATTTGTTTTTACGAATCGCCACTTTATCATTAAAAAAAAAACCAAATAGGAGTCTTTAAATAAACAAGCCGCAGAAATTAAATTCCTTTTAAATTTAGGAACATAAAAACAATCTTGCAAAATCAAATTCCTATATTTATCAAAGTAAAGATGGATGTCTCCCACTGCTTTCACTAAGACCAAGGATCCATCGCCCATCCAAAGTGTGAAGTCTTCATGTAACAGACTTCTCGTTTCTTTGAACCCCTATCGAGAAACACAAACATGATTAGTTGCACTGGAATCTATGACCTGAATGCCACAGGATTCCTCAACCAAACAAGTTTCTAAATATAGAAGATCACACCTACCTCCTTTGGAAAGGAAGTCCTTGCAATGCTTCTTTATGTGGCCGACCTTCCCGCAGAAGAAGCACCAAAGCTTCTTTGGGTTCTTCTTCTTCTTTTTCTTGTTTTTAGTGCTAGCAGGAATAGAAGACTTCCCATTCTTGGGTTGTTGCTTCTTTTCATTCCCAGAGTTGGGATTGGAACTAGGAGCAGCTACCAAATTGGCCTCTTCACCCGCAGGAGACTCCCTAATCAGCAGTTCAAACTCCTATAAATGTTTCATTAATTCTGTTAAGGTCATATCTCGCTATTGCTTAAATTAAAAGTAGCTCTAAATGGAATAAATTCCTTTGATAGAGTCTCAAAGACCATAGTTATCTGAGTTTCAACATCGATGTCAACTCCATTGGTTTGAGCCTGAGCGCGGTAACCCACGACCAACATCATGTGCTCCTTTATAGATGCCCCGGCCTTTGCTTATAGATCAAGAGTTTCTAAAGCACCTCTTGCCACTTTGTTATGGCCTGGCCTCCAAACATATCTTCAAGATTATCCAAGATCTGCTTCGCAGTCTCATAATCTTTATGTTGAGCCTACAACATGTTATTCATGCTAGCCATAACATAGCAGCAGGCCTAATCATTTGCATCTTTCTAGTGATCGTACGCTCAGAATTGCTCATTAGTGGAATCTCCCCTAGGCATGGGAGGGCAAGGGGTTGTCAGCATAAATTTTAGTTTCTCAAAGGAGAGGACGATATCCAGGTTTCATTTCCAATCATTATAATTCTCTCTAGTTAATAGGTTTTTATCAAGTATCAAAGATAAATCATTTTTAGATATTTTTAATCACAATAAAGAATCATATACCAAATATAAGCAAACATATAATAATTTAGTAAGATAACACAATCATGTAAAAAAAATATACAAATATTTTTATGTGTCAAAAACTTGAAAAATCACAACCTTACAACGATAATTCCCAACTTAGAATTCAACAAGCTCCTAAGGGAGTCATGCAAAATTCAATCAGGAACATGGATCCCCTCCTGATTAATATCTGCTATCTAGGACCCGTATGATCCAGCATATATTAATAATTATTTCTTTGGCCATTAATTTTATAATCAGAGCTCCTAGGGGAGGTTAATAATAAAATTAATGTGAGTGTATAACAATCATTTCAATATTTTATCCATGATTTATAATCACCACCTAGGGGCGTGCAATCTTATATGAATCGAATACATCATATTTTTGGTCATATCCAAATTTAATGCCTTTTAGAATTGTCCCAAAAATAAAATTAAAACTGTTGGAAAAATAGTACGTAGCAGAATTTTAAAACTTTTATATCAGATTATTTTCCAAAACACAAGTTTGACATGCTATATGCACAAATTAACCATATCTTACTAACCTTTGATTGCCAAAGAACCCTTGCAAAATGTGAAGAGAAGTAACGTTTTAGAAGAGCCTCAACCAACTGGTCTTCTTTGCTATTCTCTATCCACAAACGGAGTGACTCTCCTTCCAACCAATTGAGAGAACCCAAAGCAAGAGTTTGTGATTTATGAACAAAAGCTCTCAAGGAGTTTCCCTATTCTCACTAGCAGAGTATCACTTTTAATCTTTCAATTGATCTAAATAACTTATATGACTTACTCCCGATTTATAGAGGTTGGGTCTAGGGTCAGTCCTTATCAGATTAGGTCTCAAATATTTGAATCAGAATCAAATTCATATCAATATCAGATAATATCTGCGTAAAAACACGTGATCTTATCCTTCGCTCATCGGCAGGCCGTTCAGGATAATAGGCAAGCCGAACAGGCCCATCGATAGGCCGAACATGTAGATCGGTAGGCCAAACTGAAGAATAAAAATCTTAGCGAATATTTTATTTTCCACCCGAGATTCTATAGGATAAAGTCTCAGTTTTAATTTTAATAACCCAATAGAAAAGTTATCTGATTAAAACAACTTTATCTAGATAATCTCTAGGAAAATAAATGAATTCCTAATAATTCTACAAGTTTATCTTGATCTAATTTATTCAAAATTAAATCAACCGATAAATAGACAAGAATTATCCGATGCCAATAATTCAACAAGTTTATCTTGAATTAATTTTATCACAAAATTAATTCAACCGATAAACAGACATAAATTATCTGATTCTTTCCAATTTTAACCAATTTGATAAATTTGACATAAGTCACCAATTATTGGAAAAGTATGCCGTATTGTTACAGGATTTTATGAGCTAGCAAAGGGGACCAAATGGACCTATATAGTTCAAGCTCTCGATAATTACGAAACCCAATATCCCAGATATGCACTTCATAATTATCAACTCCAACGCTACTCCACTAAAAGCTTGGAGCTGTACTTTCAAACTACATAGAATTTTAAAGCTCATATAGCTAAGTTTCCATGACATATCATAGTGAATCGTATCCCCATATGATTATCCATAATCGGCTGAAGGACAAGTTCTATCTTACCTTCTCGATTATTTTTATCTTATGTTTCATTATCTCACCATCGAAAAACTTACCATCCAAAGACAGTATTGTTAGATATGTATGCCCTAAGGAGTAAAATGTAATACATTTTTTTAGAAACATTTTTTTATCAATAAAGAATTTATTCATATACCAAATCTTGTCCTCTTTACGTTCATATTTGTTGAATGTATGTTAAGCAAACAGCAGTCTGAGACTGTCAGTCTAAACCTTTAAGAATTGGGCATATGATGGACTGATTATGCGAAAGACACGATTCTTAAGGTGACGGACTAAAATATATGATCCGCAATTGAGGGAATAAAGTTGGGTGCTTTATTCATGCAAAGATTATTATGTTGTCTATATCCCTATTGGGAGATGGTTTGTCTTGACAATCAGAGTTGGACTCCATAAATAGAAACATTGGCACGTTGTCATAGGTGACGATGTGTTGGATTGGGACACAAAGTGAATTGATTTGGATTAATAATTACATCTTGGCAAATCGATTCACTTTAGACAATCATTTGTATTGTATCTTAATCCTGAGATGGATAGTGGGCCCGTTGTCTTGACTTGAGTCTTTTGATGTACCAAATGGTGACTCCCACATCTCAATAGTGGTATGCATGCCGGTACGTTGGAGGCATGACTCTTGATAGCGTAGACTTGTTATTCATAGATATGAAATCCATAGCTCCTCTTTAGGAGTAATGATATCCTCTTATATGCGTTATCCTGTAATTGGAAAACTAGAGCGCTCAACCATTTGGATACATAGGTGTAACTGAATTGTATACTATCTTTGGATGATAAGTTTTCTAATGGTGAGATGATGGAACGTAAGATAAAAATAATTGGGAAGGTAAGACAGAACTTGTCCTTAAGCTGATTATGGATTATCATATGGCGATATGATACACTTTGATATGTCATGGAAGCTTAGCTATACGGGCTTCGTAATTCTATAAAGTTTGAGAGTACAGCTCCAAGCTTTTAGTGGAGTAGCGTTGGAGTTGATAATTGTGAAATGTATATCTAGGATATTGGGTTTCATAATTATCCAGAGCTTGAACTTTATAGGTCCATTTTGGTCCCCTTTGCTAGCTCACAAAATCCTGTAACGATACGACATGCTTTTTCAATAATTGGAGACTTATGTCGAATTTATCAGATTGGTTTAAAATTTGAAAGAATCAAATAATTCATGTCTGTCTATTGGTTAAATTAATTTTGTAATAAAATTAATTTAAGATAAACTTGTTGAATTATTGGGATCGAAAAATTCTTGTTTGTTTATTGGTTGATTTAATTGGATAAATTAAATCAAGATAAACTTGTAGAATTGTTGTGAATTGGTTTATTTTCTTAGAGATTATCTTGATAAAGTTTGTTTTGATCAGATAGCTTCTCTATTGGGTTATTTCAATCAAAACAGAGACTTTATCCTATAGAATCTTGGGTGAAAAATAAAAGATTCGCGGAGATATTTACGCGGCAGTTTGGCCTGCCGATCTACGTGTTCGGCTTGCCGATAGGGCCTGTTCGGCCTGTCGATCAGCAAGAGATAAGATTACGTATTTTCACACAGATCTTATCAGATATTGATCCGAACTTGATTCTATTTCAAGTTTTTGAGACCTAATCTGATAAGGACTGACCCTAGGACCAATCGCTATATAAAGGGAGTAAGTCTCATGAGTTACTTAGATCAATTGAGAGATTAAGAGTGATACTCTTTTCGTGAGCATCTAAAAACTCCCTGAGAGCTTTTGTTCACAAATCATGAACACTAGTTTTGGGTTCTCTTGATTGGTTAGAAGGAGGGTCACCAGTGGAAGAGCTGTACGTGTGAGCCCACTCTCACTCCGATCGTGGATAAAGAATAGCAAAGAAGACCAGTTGGTTGAGGTACTTCTGGAACGTTACTTATCTTCATGGGTCGCAGAGGTTCTTCAGCACATAAAGGTTAGTAAGATCTGTTTAATTTATACATATAGTATGTCAAACTTGTGTTTTAGAAAAATACTCTAATGTTAAAATTTTTAAAATTTTCGCTGCACATCTCACACTTTTTTTCCCGACAATTGGTATCAGAGACAAGGTTTTTACATAAATTTACAAGTTTGTGATCATACTATATGTATAAATTTTGTGATCTTAATGTCTCCTATAGTTGAATTTAATTTTACAAAGAGAGTTGGCACTCTAGGTTTCTATATAATTATATGTTGTCATGGATTATGTGGTGAATGTTCATTAATTAATTATGGTTGATTAAATTGTTATTTAATTATTTATTAATTAATTAATTTATGCTGGTTATGGTTCCTTAGAAATTAGAATGTGTATTTAGGTTTTTCATGTGATTAGATGGCAGACTATCATCTCCGTCTAGGAATTATATTTAATTTTAAATTTGTAAGAATTTTGTAATTAAATAATTATTCGGAGAAGACGGATCAAGTAGTCAGATCTAAAAGATCGATAATGACGCACCCAGGTATTTCCTGTGTCTCTAATTTTATGTTTTTGAATTGTTAAAAATAAAATTGATGAATTGCATTAAAATTGTATTTTTTGGAATGGAGATTTCTGCTCCGTCGGCATGCCGAACCTTCAGTTCGGTAGGCCGATGGTCATAGATCGGCATGCCGAACGTGTGGTTTGGCAGGCCGATAGTGGGGCAGAAATAGGCTGGCTCTACCAGCATGCCAAAGTTCCAATTCGGCATGCCAAACTTTAATGGGTCAGCAGTCGATCTTTTTTATCGACAGGCCGATGAAGCATGACCGGCAGGCCGATCACCCAGATCGGCCTGCCGACCAAGAGCTGGAAAATTTATAAAAAATGTGCAATTTTTGCAGTGCAGTTTTAATTTTATTTTTAAGATGATTCTAAGAAACATTAAATTTGGATATGGTCAAAAATATGAAGTATTTGATTCATATGGGATTGAAGACTTGAAGATAGGAATTATGTGAAGAAGGATACAACTTGAGGATTCAAGGATGAACAATCAATTTATGTCTCAATTATTCTCTTGTAATCTTAGTTTTCTATTCTCTAGGATGGAGCCATAATATTACGGTTATTATTATTTTGCTTGTAGCTTTGCTTGATTGTTTTGCTTGTCTGCATTATAATATGATTTGCCATATATATTGATAACATGTCATATAGAATAGGAAGTGCCACTCATATTAAAATTGTTCATGCATAATTTTATAATAAAACCTTGACTTCAAAAGATTGAGTGGGAGAAGGTTTTCGAAGAGAGAACCTAAGGCTTACATCGTTGGTCCATAGGAATAACATGGTGGTCCCGACCCCTAGGAAGGGATTTCTATCATGTACCAGATTGGATCTCTAAGAGGATAAGGTACTTTAGTATGATTTATGGTTGCACACCCCTAGGTGGTGATTATAAATCATGGATAAAAATATTGAAATGATGGTTATACACTCACGTTAATTTTATTATTAACCTCCCCTAGGAGCTCTGTTAATAAAATTAATAGGCAAAGAAATGATTATTAATATATGCTGGATCATACGGGTCCTGGATGGCATATATTAATCAGGATGGGATCCGTGTTCCTAATTGAATTTCGCATGAGTCCCCTAGGAGCTTGTTGAATTCTGAGTTGAGAATTATCGTTGTAAGGCTGTGATATTTTTAAGGTTTTTGACACATAAACACATTTGTATGATTTTAGATGATTGTGTTATCTTACTAAATTATTATGATATGTTTGCTTATGTTTGGTATATGATTCTTTATTGTAGATTAAGAATGTCTAAAAATGCTTTATCATCGATACTTGACAAAAACCAATTAACCGGTGAGAATTATGATGATTGGAAACGAAATCTGGATATCGTCTTGTCCTTTGAGAAACTGAAATATGTTCTGACAACCCCTTGTCCTCCCGAGCCTACGGGAGATTCATCTAATGAGCAATTCAAAGCGTATGACTGCTAGAAAGATGCTAATGATCAGGCCCGCTGCTATGTTATGGCCAGCATGAATAATGTGTTGCAGGCTCACCATCAAGATTATGATACTCCGAAGTAGATCTTGGATAATCTTGAGGACATGTTTGGAGGCCAGGCCATAACAAAGCGGCAAGGGGTGGTTTGGAAACTCTTAAGCTGTAGACAGAGACCGAGGACATCTGTAAAGGAGCATATGATGTTGGTCATGGGTTATCTCGCTGAGGCTCAAACTAATGGAGCCGACATCGATGCTGAAACTCAGATGACTATGGTCTTTGAGACTTTGTCTAAGGAATTTATTTCGTTTAGAGCTACTTTTAATTTGAGCAATAGACGGGATATGACTTTGACAAAACTGATGAAACAGTTACAGGAGTTCGAACTGCTGATCAAGGAGCCTCCTGCGGGCGGTGAGGACAACATGGTAGTTGCTTCTGTTTCCAATTCTAACTCTGGGAATGGAAAGAAGCAATGGGCCAAGAATGGGAAGTCTTTTGTTCTTGCTAACACCAAGAGCAAGAAGAAGAAGAAGAAGAACCCAAAGAAGCTTAAGTGCTTCTTTTGTGGAAAGGTCAGGCATATTAAGAGGCATTGCAAGGACTTCCTTTCCAAAGGAGGTAGGTGTGATCTTCTGTATTTAAAAACTTGTTTGGTTGAGGAATCCAGTGACATTTGGGTCATAGATTCTGGTGCAACTAATCATGTTTGTGTTTCTCTGTAGGGGTTCAAAGAAACGAGAAGTCTGCTACATGAAGACTTCACGCTTCGGATAGGCGATAGATCCTTGGTCTCAGCGGAAGCAGTGGGAGACGTCCATCTTTACTTTGATAACTATAGGAATTTATTTTTGCAAGATTGTTTTTATGTTCCTAAATTTAAAAGGAATTTAATTTCTGTATCTTGTTTATTTAAAGACTCCAATGTTGTATCTTTTAATGAAAAAGTGATGATTCGTGAAAACAAATCTTTTATCTGTTCTGGATGGATGCAAAATAATCTATATTTTATCAAACCTAAGATGGACTTGTTGGTTAATGTTGAGATGAATGATAATAACTCTAAAAGACTTAAAACTTCTAACTCTAATAAGACTTATCTTTGGCATTTGCGCCTTGGTCACATTAACCTGAATAGGATTCAAAGGTTGGTAAGGGATGGACCTTTAAGTCACTTAAAGGTGGAATCTATACCTCAATGTGAATCTTATTTAGAGGGTAAAATGACCAAAAGACCATACGGGTCTTAAGGCAATAGGGCCAAAGGGGTTCTAGAACTTGTGCATAGTGATGTTTGCGGACCGATGAACATCCGGGCACGAGGAGGGTATGAGTACTTCGTCACTTTTATTGACGATTACTCAAGATATGGGCATGTGTGCCTAATGCACCATAAAAGCAAAATTTTTGACAAGTTCAGGGAGTTTTGGGCTGAAGTGGAAAAGCAATTGGGTGATCCATAAAGGCACTTCGATCCAATCGAGATGGAGAATACCTTTCTGATGAGTTCTTGGGACACCTGTTAAAGAATGGGATTTTATCCCATTTAACTGTACTGGGCACTCCGCAGCAGAATGGCATAGTAGAGAGAAGAAATAGGACTTTGTTGGACATGGTCAGGTCTATGATGAGTTATTTATCATTACCTTTATCCTTTTGGGGATATGCACTACAAATTGCATGTTACCTTTTGAACAATGTGCCTTCAAAATCAGTCCCTAGAACTCCTCACGAGTTGTGGACAAGAAGGAAGACATCCTTAAACCATATTCGCATATGGGGATATCTGGCTCATGTCCTATTTAAGGATCCGAATAAGTTGGAAGCACGTTTGAAAGTTTGTGTGTTTGTAGGATATCCAAAAGGGCTAAAGGGGGTTATTTATATAACCCGAAGAAAAATAAAGTTGTGGTTTCTGCTAATGGAACTTTCATTGAGGAGAGTTGCATGGATGACTTTAAACCTCGACGCAAAGTGGTGTTTGAGGAGTTAAGGAGTGATCAAATCACTCTGCGGGTTCTAAATGAAACCATTCCGATCAGTGTAGAAAAACGAAACAAACTTGAACAACAATCTCAGGGGCTTCGGCGTAGTGGGAGGATCGTGCATCAACCTGAGAGGTATATGTTCAATGGGGAGGTCTTCTTGGCTGAACCGGATGAACATGATAGGGATCCTTCTGCTTACGCAGAAGCTATGGAGGATGTTATTCAAAACTCTAGACAGAGGCCATGAACATAGAGATGAATTCTATGGAGACTAATCAGGTCCGGGAGCTTGTGGATCTTCACCGAAGGGGTAAAACCCATAGGGTGTAAGTGGATCTACAAGAGGAAAAGAGGAGTGGATGGAAAGGTTGAAACCTTTAAGGCTAGACTGGTAGCTAAGGGTTATATGCAAAAGGAAGGAATTGATTATGAGGAAACCTTTTCGTCTATAGCCATGCTTAAGTCCATCTGGATTCTCTTATCCATAGATGCTGCTCTAGACTATAAGATTTGGCAGATGGATGTCAAGACGGCTTTTCTAAATGGCTATCTTGATGAGTCCATTTATATGGAACAGCCAGACGGGTTCAAGGTCACGGGTCAAGAGGGTAAGGTTTGTAAGCTGCTAAAGTCAATTTATGGACTTAAGCAGGCTTCTTGTTCTTGGAACATAAGATTTGATTAGGTGATCAAGACTTATGGGTTCTCACAAAATGTGGATGAACCATGTGTTTATAAACACATTAAGGATGGGAAGGTGGTTTTTCTACTACTCTATGAAGATGACATTCTGCTAATTGGCAATGACGTTGGGGCGTTGTCATCGGTCAAATTATGGTTGACCAAACAAATCTTTTACGGCTTGTCACAAGCTGGCTACATAGATAAAATTCTCAGGAGGTTTGCAATACAGGATTCCAAGAAAGATGGGCAACCATCTAGGTCTAGAATTACTCCTTCTAAGAAAGACTCTCCAAAGTCTTATGAAGAAAGAGAATACATGAAGAAGGTGCCTTATGCTTCAACAATGGGTAGTCTCATGTATGCCATGCTTTGCACACGACCGGATATTAGCTATGCAGTCAGGATTGTAAGTCGATTTTAGGCGGATCTAGGACTGAACCACTGGGTTGCGGTAAAGCATATTTTCAAGTACCTACGAAGGACTCGAGGGTATATGCTAGTATATTCGGGTGAGGACCTGACTCCTCTAGGATATATTGATTCAGATTTTCAAGCCTGTCTGGGTTCTAGGAAATCGACTTCGGGGTTTGTGTTTACTCTAGGTGGCGGTGCCATCTGTTAAAGAAGTGCGAAGCAAGATTGCACTTCAGATTCAACGATGGAGGCCGAGTATGTGGCAGCTAGTGATGCTTCGAAAGAAGCAGTGTGGCTCCGTAAGTTCCTTGGGGATCTTGAGGTTGTTCCTGGCATGGATAAGGCGGTATCACTATACTGTGATAACAGTGCTACGGTAGCTAATGGTAAGGAACCAAGATTTCACAAGAAGAGTAAACATATTGATCGGAAGTATCATGTGATAAAGGACTTCATTGAGGGTAGGCGTGTCACGGTGTACAAGATCGCGTCCGAGGAAAATTTAGCTGATCCATTTACGAAGACACTTACAGGGAGAGTCTTCGAGAAACATGTGGAAGCTATGGGGATGCGAGATTTGCTGTATTTACTCACTTAGTGCAAGTGGGAGATTGTTAGATATGTATGCCCTAAGGAGTAAAAATGTAATACGTTTTTGGAGACATTTTTATCAATAAAGGATTTATTCATTTATATATACCAAATCTTGTCCTCTTTACGTTCATATCTGTTGAATGTATGTTAAGCAAACAGTAGTCTAAAACTGTCAGTCTAAACCTTAAAAATTGGGCATATATGGGCTGATTATGCGAATGACACGATTCTTAAGGTCACGGTCTAAAACATATGATCCACAATCGAGGGAATAAAGTTGGGCGCTTTATTCATGCAAAGATTGTTATGTTGTCTATATCCTTATTGGGAGATGGTTTGTCTTGACCATCGGAGTTGGACTCTGTGAATAGAAACATTGGCACGTTGTCATAGGTGATGATGTGTCGGATCGGGACACAAAGTGAATTGATTTGGATTAATAATTCTGTCTTGGCAAATCGATTCACTTTAGACAATCATTTGTATTGTATCTTAATCCTAAGATGGATAGTGGGCCCGTTGTCTCGACTTGTGTTTTTTGATGTGCCAAAGGGTGACTCCCACATCTCAATAGCGGTATGCATGCCAGAACGTTGGAGGCATGACTCTTGATAGCATAGACTTGTTATTCATAGATATGGAATCCATAGCACCTCTTTTGGAGTAATGATATCCTCTTATATGCATTTTCCTGTAATTGAAAAACTGGAGCGCTCAACCGTTTAGATACATAGGTGTAACTGAATGGTATACTATCTTTGGATGGTAAGTTTTCCAATTACAGGCGGATCCAGGATAGTATACCATTCGGATACACCTATGTATCCAAATGGTTGAGCGCTCCAGTTTTCCAATTATAGGATAACACATATAGGAGGATATCATTACTACTAAAGAGGAGCTATGGATTTCATATCTATGAATAACAAGTCTAAGCTATCAAGAGTCATGCCTCCAACGTATCGGCAGGTATACCACTATTGAGATATGGGAGTCATCCTTTGGTACATCAAAAGACACAAGTCGAGACAACGGGCCCACTATCCATCTCAGGATTAAGATACAATATAAATGATTGTCTAAAGTGAATCGATTTGCCAAGATAGAATTATTAATCCAATTCAGTTCACTTTGTGTCCCGATCCAACATATCGTCACCTATGACAATGTGCCAATGTTTTTATTCATGGAGTCCAACTCTGATGGTCAAGAGAAACCATCTCCCAATAGGATATAGACAACATAACAATCTTTGCATGAATAAAACACCCAACTTTATTCCCTCGATTGCGGATCATATGTTTTAGACCGTCACCTTAAGAATCGTGTCTTCTGCATAATCAGTCCATCATATGGCCAATTCTTAAAGGTTTAGACTGATAGTCTCAGACTACTATTTGCTTAACATACATTCAACAAATATGAACGTAAAGAGGACAAGATTTGGTATATGTAAATTAATAAATTCTTTATTGATAAAAAAAATGTCTCCAAAAATGTATTACATTTTTACTCCTTAGGGCATACATATCTAACATTCTAATGGTCAGATGATGGAACGTAAGATAAAAATAATTGAGAAGGTAAGACAGAACTTGTCCTTAAGCTGATTATGGATTATCATATGGGGATACGATACACTTTGATATGTCATGGAGACTTAGCTATACGGGCTTCATAATTCTATAAAGTTGGAGAGTACAGTTCCAAGCTTTCAGTGGAGTAGCGTTAGAGTTGATAATTGTGAAATGTTTATCTGGGATATTGGGTTTCATAATTATCAAGAGCTTGAACTTTATAGGTCCATTTTGGTCCCCTTTGCTAGCTCACAAAATCATGTAACGATATAGCGTGCTTTTTAAATAATTGGTGACTTATGTCGGATTTATCGAATTGGTTTAAAATTTGAAAGAATCAAATAATTCAAGTCTATTTATTGGTTAAATTAATTTTGTAATAAAATTAATTTAAGATAAATATGTTGAATTATTGGTATCGGATAATTCTTGTCTGTTTATCGGTTGATTTAATTGGATAAATTAAATCAAGATAAACTTGTTGAATTATTGTAAATTGATTTATTTTCTTAGAGATTATCTTGATGAAGTTTGTTTTGATCAGATAGCTTCTCTATTGGGTTATTTGAATCAAAACTAAGACTTTATCCTATATAATCTCGGGTGAAAAATAAAAGATTCATGGAGATATTTATGCGGCAGTTCGGCCTACCGATCTACGTGTTCGGCTTACCGATGGGGCCTGTTTGGCCTACCGATCAGGCTGTTCAGCCTGCCGATCAGCGAGAGACAAGATTACACATTTTCCCGTGGATCTTATCAGATATTGATCCGGACTTGATTCTGTTTCAAGTTTTTGAGACCTAATCTGATAAGGATTGACCCTAGGACCAATCGCTATATAAAGGGAGTAAGTCTCATGAGTTACTTAAATCAATTGAGAGATTAAGAGTGATACTCTTCTGGTGAGCATCTGAAAACTCCCTAAGAGCTTTTGTTCACAAATCACGAGCACTAGTTTTGGTGGAAGAGTTGTACGTGTGAGCCCATACTCACTCCAATCGTGGATAGAGAATAGCAAAGAAGACTAGTTGGTTGAGGCTCTTCTGGAACGTTACTTCTCTTCACGGGTCGCAGAGGTTCTTCGGCACATAAAGGTTAGTAAGATCTATTTAATTTATACATATAGCATGTCAAACTTGTGTTTTGGAAAAATACTCTGATGTTAAAATTTTTAAAATTTTCGCTACGCACCTCACACTGTTTTTTCCAATAAGTATACCATTTGGTTACACCTATGTATCCAAATGGTTGAGCGCTCTAGTTTTCCAATCACAGGATAACACATATAAGAGGATATCACTACTTCTAAAGATGAGCTATGGATTCCATATCTATGAATAACTAGTCTACACTATCTAGAGTCATGCCTCCAACGTACCGGTATGCATACCACTTATTAAGATGTGGGTGTCACCCTTTGGTACATCAAAAGACCCAAGTTAAGACAACGGTCCCACTATTCATCTCAAGATTATCCTATAGAATCTCCGGTGGAAAATAAAAGATTCACTTAAATTTTTATTCGACAGTTTGGCCTGCCGATGGGGCTGTTCGGCCTGTCGATCATCCTGATCGGCCTACTGATGAGCGAAGGATTAGATCACACATTTTACAGGGATCTTATCAAATATTTATTCGATTTTGATTCTGGTTCAAATTTTTGAGAACTAATCTGTTAAGGATTAACCCTAGGACCAACCTCTGTAAATGAATAGTAAGTCTTAAGAGTTACTCAGATCAGTTGAGAGATTAAGAGTGATACTCTGCTAGTGAGAATCTGAAAAACTCCCTAAGAGCACTTGTTCACAAATAACAAACACTAGCTTTGGGTTCTCTCTATTGGTTGGAAAGAGAGTCACTTGGTGGAAGAGCTGTACGTGTGAGCCCACACTCACTCCGGTTGTAGATAGAGAATAGCAAAGAAGACCAGTTAGTTGAGGCTCTTCTAGGATGTTACTTCTCTTCACACTTTGCGAGGGTTCTTCGACAATCAAAGGTTAGTAAAATCTGGTCAATTTATGCAGATAGCATGTCAAACTTGTGTTTTGGAAAATACTCAGATGTTAAATTTTCAAAATTTTGCTGCATACTATTTTTTCAATAGTTATGAATTTCACTACCTAGAGATTTCTCATTGTCCATTTAATCACATTCATCTATCTAGGGTTCAATACATAGAGTTAGAGTGATTTAGCATACACTCACACTTAGGGAGTCTTAAATGAAGTGAAATAGCTGTTCATTATTGAAATGCTAGATATTCTTAATGTTTGCAATTTCCTTTAAGCTTTGAAGCATTTTGTGGTTTTTGAGATATTTAGTTAGTTATCAAATGGATACAAAACCCATATTTTGTTTTTCTTTTGTTTTCTTGTTGGTTTAATTTTTGTTGTTCATCAATTTTCTTTTATTTTGCTTGAGGACAAGCAAATATTTAAGTTTGAGGGTATTTTATGAGTGAGTATTTTACTCGCAAATCAATTATTTCATAAGCTTAAGTATTGTTAAAATTCTCAAGCATTTGGGTTTTTTTAATGTTTTTGGTGTTATTTGGTAGGAAATTAACAAAATAGGGATTAAAGGATATTTTGATATCAAAATCAATTTTAAAAGCATTTTTTTAGGTGCAATCAGCGTGTTGTGTACCCAAGGGCGTGTGCAAGGCGTTGGCCCCACATTAAGGGCCTCGTGCGGCTACATAAACCTACAAGCACCCGAGAATTGTGTGTGGTAGGCAACCTAAGAAAGGTACATACCAATGTAAGCCTTGGCATAGCCTGCGTGCTTGCGAGCAGTCCTACTGCCCGACTTCACGGGCTACAAGCCTTGAGGCCCCTAAGCATGCTAAACGGGGCTCTTTTGGGGCTGATCTTGCCCTCTTACTTAACTGACAGTCTAAATTCATCCTGAATGAAGCCTAATTTCTTAAAACCCTAAACAACCGTAAAGGAGGGGGAAGCCTCCATTTTTTGGGAGAGAAGGCATAATTTTTCATGGAGATTTTGAGCTGAATCTAAAGATGAAGATGGGAAAAAAGAAAAGAAAATAATATTTATTTCTTTTGTTCTATTTAGGATTTTAATTTCTAGTTTTAGATTTGGGTTTTATTTCCAATAAATCATCATGGAAGATGCATTTTGAAGATCAAAAAAGATAAGAGGAGAAGAAGATAAAGAGTTTGGAGACTATGACAACTCCAAAGTAGGTGTTTTTCAATCTTATTCTCTTCTTGTTATTTTTATGATTTGTAAATGTTAAATCCATTATGTTAGCTTAATTAATTTTAGTCAAATAGAGATATAGACTTCAATATCTATGCATATTATCTCATTTAACACTTGGGAGAGGTAATGAGGTTAATTTTTAGCCCTTGAATAATGAATTATGAGACCAACTTCATAATAAAATTAATGCACATCAATTATGGTGAAATTAGTGCTCTAGTACTTTTCATTAATTTTTTTTATTTTATTTCTTTTGTTTAGTTGTCTTTTATTCATTTTTCTCTCCAGTAGTCCAAATAATCTTGGAATCAATCAATTTTAGTACTTAACGCAAATTAAACACAATCCTCATGTATCGACATCCATACTTCGATACACTCTATTACTTGCAATCGTGTGCACTTCGCATCATAGTCTAATAGAGGCATAATGAAGCAAATAGCTAGAAATGTTAATATTTAATATAGAATTCATTCCTTCTTTAATAAGAAGTAGATAAGTAATTCTCTTAAGCATTGATTCAAGACTTGAATAATATGAACACTCAAATTCGTGATCAAGTTCATGAATTTATTATTTATTAGAGAATCAATAGCACTCAAGGATGAAGATGTACTTAGACGTTAACAGATTTCCACCTAACTTTAGTTATGAATTATTTATGAAGGAGTCTAGACAAAGGCTACATCAACATGGACGAATCTCTTTTCAAGTAATTATATATTAGTAATTTCAAGAGTGTACTTTTAAGTTTTTACTAGAGTAACATTGAAATTGATAAAAAATTAATAAAAGAACTATACATTAATTAAAGAATTTAATTTTAGATACTGATTTTGTTAGAGTTTGAAATTATAGGCCATTAGTCCCACATTATCTTTTCAAACACTGGTTAGATAAGTGGAATGATTTGGTTTCATTAATTAATTTAGAATTATAGAATTCTAAATGAAATCACTCAAAATAAATTATGAATTAGTTTATAAATATTAAATAATAAGACTATTTTATAAAATAATTAATTTAGAAGACACGGTGTGGGTGGGACCTAAATTGTGTAGTGCACGCATGGCATAGGTTTTCTATGTAATGCTTGCTTCTTCTTCAAGTTTTCTATTTTTGATTAGTCAAATGTTTCTAATTTTAAAAAATAGGATTTTTTTAAAATTAGGTATTTGAATTTTAGAGAAAGAAATATAATTAAGTAACCAACAACTTCTTCTTCCCTACCATATGGAGATTAGCACCACATGCACACGGTAACCCCAATGTGTGGCACCAATTATAGCACAACAAGAAAGTAATTAAGTTATTTTTATTTTAAATATGTCATATTTAAATTTAAACTAATAGGAAGCTTCAAGAATTAATTGTGTATGTCCACTCTACAAATAGGAGGCTTACTCTATTGCTTAGGTTGTTGTTCTTTTCAATTAAAATTTTGGGTGCAAAACTTTTCTGCTATCCCTTAATAATTGCTTAATTTTAGAGAGAATAAAAAGAGAAGAAAAGTTCTTCCAATTCCTAGTCTTGCTTTGCTCATGCGTTGTAACTCGTTGAAGACTCAATTAAAAGAGTGATCTAGAAAACCAAATTCTCCTCTATGCTCACACATTCATCTAATAAGTGATAAGGACTTGACGAGGAAGACTTTGGTGTCATAGAGTTCGTTGCCTTGAAGTTATCATTCTTAATCATCTCAACCGATTAAATAATATTTGTACATATGTATGTGTGTGTTAGACATGTATGCTCTAAGGAGTAAAAATGTAATACGTTTTTGGAGACATTTTTATCAATAAAGAATTTATTCGTTTATATATACCAAATATTGTCCTCTTTACGTTCATATTTGTTGAATGTATGATAAGCAAACAGTAGTCTGAGACTGTCAGTCTAAACCTTAAGAGTTGGGCATATGATGGGATGATTATGCGGTAGACACGACTCTTAAGGTGATGGTCTAAAATATATGATCCGCAATCGAGGGAATAAAGTTGGGCGCTTTATTCATGTAAAGATTGTTATGTTGTCTATATCCCTTTTGGGAGATGGTTTGTCTTGGCCATCGGAGTTGGACTCCGTGAATAGAAACATTGACGCGTTGTCATAGGTGACGATGTGTTGGATCGGGACATAAAGTGAATTGATTTGGATTAATAATTCTGTCTTGGCAAATCGATTCACTTTAGACAATCATTTGTATTGTATCTTAATCCTGAGATGAATAATGGGCCCGTTGTCTCGACTTGTGTCTTTTGATGTACCAATGGGTGACTCCCACATCTCTATAGTGGCATGCATGCCAGTACGTTGGAGGCATGACTCTTGGTAGCGTAGACTTGTTATTCATAGATATGGAATCCATAGCTCCTCTTTAGGAGTAATGATATCCTCTTATATGCGTTGTCCTGTAATTGAAAAACTGGAGCGCTCAACCATTTGGATACATAGGTGTAACCGAATGGTATACTATCTTTGGATGGTAAGTTTTCTAATGGTGAGACAATGGAACGTAAGATAAAAATAATCGGGAAGGTAAGACAGAACTTGTCCTTAAGCCGATTATGGATGATCATATGGGGATGCGATACACTATGATATCTCATGGAGACTTAGCTACACAAGCTTCGTAATTCTATAAAGTTCGAGAGTGCAGCTCCAAGCTTTTAGTGGAGTAGCGTTGGAGTTGATAATTGTGAAATGTATATCTGGGATATTGGGTTTCATAATTATCATGAGCTTGAACTTTATAGGTCCATTTTGGTCCCATTTGCTAGCTCACAAAATCCTGTAACGACACGGCGTGCTTTTCCAATAATTGGTGACTTATGTCGGATTTATCAGATTGGTTTAAAATTTATAAGAATCAAATAATTCATGTCTTTTATCGGTTGGATTAATTATGTAAGAAATTAGTTCAAGATGAACTTGTTGAATTATGGCATTCAGATAATTCTTGTCTGTTTATCGGTTGTTTTAATTTTGGACAATTAGAACAAGATAAACTTGTAGAATTATTGTGAATTGATTTATTTTCTTAGAGATTATCTTGATAAAGTTTGTTTTGATCAGATATCTTTTCTATTGGGCTATTTGAATCAAAACTGAGACTTTATCCTTTAGAATCTCGGGTGGAAAATAAAAGATTCGCGGAGATTTTTTTCTCGATAGTTCGGCCTGCCTATCAGAAAGTTCGGCCTACCGAACTGGCCAGTTCGGCCTGCCTATCACACAGTTCGGCATGCCGACCGCGACAGTTAAGATTACGCGTTTTGTCACACGTATCTTATCAGATATTGATCCGAACTTGATTCTGTTTCGATTTTTGAGACCTAATCTGATATGGACTGACCCCAAGGACCAATAGGTATAAAAAGGGAGTGATTCTAATGATTTACTCATATCAATTTGAGAGATTAAGAGTGATACTCTTCTAGTGAGCATCTAAAAACTCCCTGAGAGCTTTTGTTCACAAATTACGAACACTAGTTTTGGGTTCTCTCTATTGGTTGGAAGGAGAGTCACCGGTGGAAGAGCTGTACGTGTGAGCCCACACTCACTCCGGTTGTGGATAGAGAATAGCAAAGAAGACCAGTTGGTTGAGGCTCTTCTGGAACGTTACTTCTCTACACAGGTCGCAGAGGTTCTTCGGCACACTGAGGTTAGTAAGATCTGTTTAATTTATACATATAACATGTCAAACTTGTGTTTTGGAAATTACTCTGATGAAAAATTTTTAAAATTCCGCTGCGCACTTTGTTTCCAACAATTGGTATCAGAGCCGAGGTTTTTACATAAATTTGCAAGTTTGTGATCATGTTATATGCATAAATTTTGTGATCTTAATCTCTCTAATGCTTGAATTAAATTTTATAGAGAGATGGCACTCTAGGTTTCTATATAATATATATGTTGTCATGGATTATATGGTGAATGTTTATTAATTAATTATGGTTGATTAAATTGTTGTTTAATTATTTATTAATTAATTAATACCGGTTATGGTTCCTTAGAGGTTAGAATGTGTATCTAGGTTTTTCATGTAATTAGATGGAGGACTATCATCTCTGTCTAGGAATTATTATTTAATTTTTAATTTGTAAGAATTTTGTAATTAAATAATTATTCGGAGAAGACGGAACGAGAAGTCGGAACTTAAAGATTGATGATGGCGCCTCCAGGTATTTCCTAAGTCTCTAATTTTATGTTTTTGAATTGTTGAAAATTAAATTGATGAATGGCATTAAAATTGTATTTTCTGGATTGAGGGTTTTTTGCTCGGTCGGCATGCCGGACCTCACAGTTCGGCAGGCCGAAGGTCACAGATCGGCAGGCCGACAGTGGGGCAGAAATTTTGGTGCTCTGCCGACAGGCCGAACCTTCATGTTCGGCAGGCCGAACCTCCATGATCGGTAGGCCGATCACCTAGATCGGCCTGCCGACCGAGAGCTGCCAGGTGTCCAGAAAAGGTGCGATTTTTCCAGTGCAGTTTTAATTTTATTTTTGGGACGATTCTGAGAAACATTAAATTTGGATATGACCGGAAATATGAAGTGTTCGATTCATACGGGATTGAGGACTTGAAGATGGATATTACATGAAGAAGGATACGGCTTGAGGATTCAAGGATGAAGAATCGATAAATGTCTCGATTATTCTCTTGTAATCTTAGTTTTTCTATTCTCTAGGGTGGAACCATAATATTACGGTTATTATTATTATGCTTGTAGCTTTGCTTGATTGCTTTGCTTGTCTGCATTATAATATGATTTACCTTGTATATTGATAACATGTCATATAGAATAGGGAGTGCCGCTCATATTAAAATTGTTCATGCATAATTTTAAAATAAAACCTTGACTTCAAAAGATTGAGTGGGAGAAGGTTTTCGAAAAGAGAACCTAAGGCCTCCATCGTTGGTCCATAGGAAGAACATGATGGTCCCAACCCCTAGGAAGGGATTTCTATCATGTACTAGATTGGATCTCTGAAAGGATAAGGAATTTTAGTATGATTTATGGTTGCACACCCCTAGGTGGTGATTATAAATCATGGATAAAATATTAAAACGGTGGTTATACACTCACGTTAATTTTATTATTAACCTCCCGTAGGAGCTCTGTTAATAAAATTAATGGCCAAAGAAACGATTATTAGTATATGCTGGATCATACGGGTCCTGGATGGCATATATTAATCAGGAGGGGATCCGTGTTCCTGATTGAATTTGGCATGACTCCCCTAGGAGCTTGTTGAATTCTGAGTTGGGAATTATCGTTGTAAGGTTGTGATATTTTCAAGGTTTTGACACAAAAACACATTTGTATGATTTTACATGATTGTGTTATCTTACTAAATTATTATATATGTTTGCTTATGTTTGGTATATGACTCTTTATTGTAGATTGAAAATGTCTAAAAACGCTTTATCATCGATACTTGACAAAAACCAATTAACCGGTGAGAACTATAATGATTGGAAACGAAACCTGGACATCGTCCTTTCCTTTGAGAAACTGAAATATGTTCTGACAACTCCTTGTCCTCCCGAGCCTACGGGAGACTCAAGTAATGAGCAATTCCAAGCGTACGACCGCTGGAAAGATGCTAATGATCAGGCCCGCTGCTATTTTATGGCTAGCATGAATAACGTGCTGCAGGCTCAACATCAGGATTATGAGACTGCGAAGCAGATCTTGGATAATCTTGAGGACATGTTTGGAGGCCAGGCCATAACAAAGCAGCAAGGGGCGCTTCGGAAACTCTTAAACTGTAGACAGAGACCGGGGACATCTGTAAAGGAGCACATGATGTTGGTCATGGGTTACCTCGCTGAGGCTCAAACCAATGGAGCCGACATCGCTGCTGAAACTCAGATGACTATGGTCTTTGAGACTCTGTCTAAGGAATTTATTCCGTTTAGAGCTACTTTTAATCTAAGCAATAGACAGGATATGACCTTGACAGAACTGATGAAACAGTTACAAGAGTTTGAACTGCTGATCTGGGAGTCTCCTGCTGGTGGAGAGGCCAATATGGTAGCTGCTTCTGGTTCCAATCCTAACTCTGGGAATGGAAAGAAGCAACGGGCCAAAAGTGGTAAGTCTTCTATTCCTATTGCTACCAAGAGCAAGAAAAAGAAGAAGAAGAACCCAAAGAAGCTTAAGTGCTTCTTTTGTGGTAAGGTCGGGCATATAAAGAAGCATTGCAAGGACTTCCTTTCCAAGGGAGGTAGGTGTGATCTTCTATATTTAGAAACTTGTTTGGTTGAGGAATCCAGTGACATTTGGGTCATAGATTCCGGTGCAACTAATCATGTTTGTGTTTCTCTGCAGGGATTCAAAGAAACGAGAAGTCTACTTCGTGAAGACTTAACGCTTCGGATGGGCGATGGATCCTTGGTCTCAGCGGAAGCAGTGGGAGATGTCCATCTTTATTTTGATAATTATAGGAGTTTAATTTTGCGAGATTGTTTTTATGTTCCAAAATTTAAAAGGAATTTAATTTCTGTATCTTCTTTATTTAAAGACTCCTACGTGGTATCTTTTAATGAAAAAGTGGTGATTCGTAAAAACAAATCTTTTATCTGTTCTGGATGGATGCAAAATAATCTATATTTTATCAAACCTAAGATGGACCTATTGCTTAATGCTGAGATAAATGATAATGACTCAAAAAGACTTAAAACTTCTCACTCTAATAAGACTTATCTTTGGCATTTGCGCCTTGGCCATATTAACCTAAATAGGATTCAAAGGTTGGTAAGGGATGGACCTTTAAGTCACTTAAAGGTGGAATCTATACCTCAATGTGAGTCTTGTTTGGAGGGTAAAATGACCAAAAGACCATACGGGTCTAAGGGCAATAGGGCCGAAGGGGTTCTAGAACTTGTGCATAGTGATGTTTGCGGACCGATGAACATCCGGGCACGAGGAGGGTATGAGTACTTCGTTACTTTTATTGACGATTACTCAAGATATGGGTATGTGTACCTAATGCACCACAAAAGTGAAACTTATGATAAGTTCAGGGAGTTTCGGGCTGAAGTGGAAAAGCAATTGGGTAGACCCATAAAGGCACTTCGATCTGATCGAGGTGGGGAATACCTTTCTGATGAGTTCTTGGGACACTTGTTAGAGAATGGGATTTTATCTCTTTTGACTGCGCCGGGTACTCCGCAGCAGAATGGCGTAGCAGAGAGAAGGAATAGGACTTTGTTGGACATGATTCGGTCCATGATGAGTTATTCATCATTGCCTTTATCCTTTTGGGGATATGCACTACAAACCGCATGTTATCTTTTGAACAATGTGCCTTCAAAATCGGTCCCTAAAACTCCTCACGAGTTGTGGACAAGACGGAAGACATCCTTAAACCATATTCGCATGTGGGGATGTCCAGTTCATGTCCTGTTTAAGGATCCGAATAAGTTGGAAGCACGTTCAGAAGTTTGCGTGTTTGTAGGATATCCAAAAGGGACTAAAGGGGGTTATTTTTATAACCCAAAGGAAAATAAAGTCGTGGTTTCAACTAATGCAACTTTCCTTGAGGAGAGTTACATGAACGACTTTAAACCTCAAAGCAAAGTGGTGCTTGAGGAGTTGAGGGGTAATCCGTTTACTCCGGAGGTTCCGAACGAAACCATTTCGATCGGTGTAGAAAAACCAAACAAACCTGAACAACAACCTCAGGGGCTTCGGCGTAGTGGGAGGATCGGGCGTCAACCTGAGAGGTATATGTTCAATGGGGAGGTCTTTTTGGCTGAACCGGATGAACATGACAGGGATCCTTATACTTACGCAGAAGCTATGGAGGATGTTGATTCAAGACTCTGGACAGAGGCCATGAACATTGAGATGAAGTCTATGGAGACTAATCGGGTCTGGGAGCTTGTGGATCTTCCCGAAGGGATAAAACCCATAGGGAGTAAGTGGATCTACAAGAGGAAAAGAGGAGTGGATGGAAAGGTCGAAACCTTTAAGGCTAGACTGGTAGCTAAGGGTTATACGCAAAAGGAAGGAATCGATTATGAGGAAACCTTTTCGCCTGTAGCCATGCTTAAGTCCATCCGGATTCTCTTGTCCATAGCTGCCGCTCTCGACTACGAGATTTGGCAGATGGATGTCAAGACGGCTTTTCTGAATGGCTATCTTGATGAGTCCATTTATATGGAACAACCAGACGGGTTCAAGGTCACGGGTCAAGAGGGTAAGGTTTGTAAGCTGCTAAAGTCAATTTATGGACTTAAGCAGGCTTCTCGTTCTTGGAACATAAGATTTGATCAAGTGATCAAGACTTATGGGTTCTCACAAAATGTGGATGAACCATGTGTTTACAAACACATTAAGAATGGGAAGGTGGTTTTTCTACTACTCTATGTAGATGACATTCTGCTAATTGGCAATGACGTTGGGGCGTTGTCATCGGTCAAATTATGGTTGACCAAGCAGTTTGACATGAAGGACTTGGGTGAGGCTAATTTTGTTCTCGGTATCCAGATCTTTCGGGATAGGGAGAACAAAATGATAGCTTTGTCACAGGCCAGCTACATAGATAAAATTCTCAGGAGGTTTGCAATGCAGGATTCCAAGAAAGGTGGGCAACCATCTAGGTCTGGAATTACTCTTTCTAAGAAAGACTCTCCAAAGTCTTATGAAGAAAGAGAATACGTGAAGAAGGTACCTTATGCTTCGGCAGTGGGTAGTCTCATGTATGCCATGCTTTGCACTCGACCAGATATTAGCTATGCGGTCGGGATTGTGAGTCGATTTCAGGCGGATCCAGGACCGAACCATTGGGTTGCGGTAAAGCATATTTTCAAGTACCTGAGATGGACTCGTGGGTATATGCTTGTGTATTCGGGTGAGGATTTAACTCCTCTAGGATACACTGATTCGGATTTTTAATCCTGCCTGGATTCTAGGAAATCGACTTCGGGGTTTGTGTTTGCTCTGGGTGGCGGTGCCATCAGTTGGAGAAGTGCGAAGTAAGATTGCACTTTGGATTCAACGATGGAGGCCGAGTATGTGGCGGCTAGTGATGCTTCGAAAGAAGCAGTGTGGCTCCGCAAGTTCCTTGGGGATCTTGAGGTAGTTCCTGGTATGGATAAAGCGGTATCACTGTACTGTGATAACAGTGCGGCGGTAGCTAATGCTAAGGAACCAAGATTTCACAAGAAGAGTCAGCATATTGATCGGAAGTATCATGTGATAAAGGACTTCGTTGAGAGCGGGCATGTCACGGTATGCAAGATCGCGTCAGAGGACAATTTAGTTGATCCATTCACGAAGACACTTACTGGGAGAGTCTTCGAGAGGCATGTGGAAGCTATGGGGATGCGAAATTTGCAGTATTTACTCACTTAGTGCAAGTGGGAGATTGTTAGACATGTATGCTCTAAGGAGTAAAAATGTAATACGTTTTTGGAGACATTTTTATCAATAAAGAATTTATTCGTTTATATATACCAAATATTGTCCTCTTTACGTTCATATTTGTTGAATGTATGATAAGCAAACAGTAGTCTGAGACTGTCAGTCTAAACCTTAAGAGTTGGGCATATGATGGGATGATTATGCGGTAGACACGACTCTTAAGGTGATGGTCTAAAATATATGATCCGCAATCGAGGGAATAAAGTTGGGCGCTTTATTCATGTAAAGATTGTTATGTTGTCTATATCCCTTTTGGGAGATGGTTTGTCTTGGCCATCGGAGTTGGACTCTGTGAATAGAAACATTGGCTGCGTTGTCATAGGTGACGATGTGTTGGATCGGGACATAAAGTGAATTGATTTGGATTAATAATTCTGTCTTGGCAAATCGATTCACTTTAGACAATCATTTGTATTGTATCTTAATCCTGAGATGAATAATGGGCCCGTTGTCTCGACTTGTGTCTTTTGATGTACCAATGGGTGACTCCCACATCTCTATAGCGGCATGCATGCCGGTACGTTGGAGGCATGACTCTTGGTAGCGTAGACTTGTTATTCATAGATATGGAATCCATAGCTCCTCTTTAGGAGTAATGATATCCTCTTATATGCGTTGTCCTGTAATTGGAAAACTGGAGCGCTCAACCATTTGGATACATAGGTGTAACCGAATGGTATACTATCTTTGGATGGTAAGTTTTCTAATGGTGAGACAATGGAACGTAAGATAAAAATAATCGGGAAGGTAAGACAGAACTTGTCCTTAAGCCGATTATGGATGATCATATGAGGATGCGATACACTATAATATGTCATGGAGACTTAGCTACACGAGCTTCGTAATTCTATAAAGTTTGAGAGTGCAGCTCCAAGCTTTTAGTGGAGTAGCGTTGGAGTTGATAATTGTGAAATGTATATCTGGGATATTGGGTTTCATAATTATCATGAGCTTGAACTTTATAGGTCCATTTTGGTCCCCTTTGCTAGGTCACAAAATCCTGTAACGACACGGCGTGCTTTTCCAATAATTGGTGACTTATGTCGGATTTATCAGATTGGTTTAAAATTTATAAGAATCAAATAATTCATGTCTTTTATCGGTTGAATTAATTATGTAAGAAATTAGTTCAAGATGAACTTGTTGAATTATGGCGTTCGGATAATTCTTGTCTGTTTATCGGTTGTTTTAATTTTGGACAATTAGAACAAGATAAACTTGTAGAATTATTGTGAATTGATTTATTTTCTTAGAGATTATCTTGATAAAGTTTGTTTTGATTAGATATCTTTTCTATTGGGCTATTTGAATCAAAACTGAGACTTTATCCTTTAGAATCTCGGGTGGAAAATAAAAGATTCGCGGAGATTTTTTTCTCGGCAGTTCGGCCTGCCTATCAGAAAGTTTGGCATGCCGAACTAGCAAGTTCGGCCTGCCTATCACATAGTTCGGCATGCCGACCGCGACAGTTAAGATTACGTGTTTTGTCACGCGTATCTTATCAGATATTGATCCGAACTTGATTCTGTTTCGATTTTTGAGACCTAATCTGATATGGACTGACCCCAAGGACCAATAGGTATAAAAAGGGAGTGAGTCTAATGATTTACTCAGATCAATTTGAGAGATTAAGAGTGATACTCTTCTAGTGAGCATCTAAAAACTCCCTGAGAGCTTTTGTTCACAAATTACGAACACTAGTTTTGGGTTCTCTCTATTGGTTGGAAGGAGAGTCACCGGTGGAAGAGCTGTACGTGTGAGCCTACACTCACTCCGGTTGTGGATAGAGAATAGCAAAGAAGACCAGTTGGTTGAGGCTCTTCTGGAACGTTACTTCTCTACACAGGTCGCGGAGGTTCTTCGGCACACTGAGGTTAGTAAGATCTGTTTAATTTATACATATAACATGTCAAACTTGTGTTTTGGAAATTACTCTGATGAAAAATTTTTAAAATTCCGCTGCGCACTTTGTTTCCAACAGTGTGTATATTTATTGTTATATTAATGTAATCTAAAGATTTGTGCTCACAAGTTTTATAAAAATTTTTGTTGTATATTATCGATCCCCATACCACGTTTCCACAACTTTTGTTTGTCTAAAAACGTTTTAGAAATCAACAGAGGTTTAAGGACCCATACCACTACTTGCTATTATATTGTCCATTTTGGGCCTAAACCCAAATAGTTTTGCTCTTAGATTTAACTCTAAAAGCCCTTATACCATTAAGAGATAGTTATGATCTAGTCAGAAGTGTCACCAACAAGGATGTTCAGTCCCAAAAGGTGAGGTGATTGTGACAGTCATCAATCACTTGAGGCAAAATGGCCAAAAGAGAGTCAATTGTGTAGTCCCATTTTGCCTAAGAAAGTTCATAAGTGATAGTGTTAGACATGTATAACCTAAGGAGTAAAAATATAATAAGTTTTTTAGAAACATTTTTATCAATAAAGAATTTATTTGTTGTTTATATACCAAATCTTGTCCTCTTTACATTCATATTCGTTGAATGTATGTTAAGCAAATAATAGTCTGAGACTGTCGGTCTAAACCTTAAGAATTGGGTATATGATGGACAATCATGCAGAAGACACGATTCTTAAGGTGATGGTCTAAATCATAAGATCCGCAATCGAGGGAATAAAGTTGGGCGCTTTGTTCATGTAAAGATTATTATGTTGTCTATATCCCTATTGGGAGATGGTTTGTCTTGACCATCAGAGGGGGACTCCATGAATAGAAACATTGGCACGTTGTCATAGGTGATGATGTGTTGGATAGGGACATAAAGTGAATTGATTTGGATTAATAATTCTCTCTTAGCAAATCGATTCATTTTAGACAATCATTTGTATTGTATCTTAATCTGAGATGAATAATGAGGCCGTTGTCTTGACTTGTGTCTTTTGATGTACCAAAGGGTGGCACCCACATCTTAATAGTGGTATGTATGCTGGTACGTTGGAGGCATGACTCTTGATAGCATAGACTTGTTATTCATAGATATGGAATCCATAGCTCCTCTTTTGAAGTAATGATATCCTCTTATATGCATTATCCTGTAATTGGAAAACTAGAGCGCTCAACCATTTGGATACATAGGCGTAACCGAATGGTATACTTGTTGGAAAAAATAGGTGTGAGGTGCACAGCGAAAATTTTAAAAATTTTAACATCAAAGTATTTTTCCAAAACATAAGTTTGACATGCTATATGTATAAATTAAACAGATCTTACTAACCTTTATGTACCGAAGAACTTCCGCAACCCGTGACGAGTAGTAACGTTCCAGAAGAGCCTCAACCAACTGGTCTTCTTTGCTATTCTCTATCCACGATTGGAGTGAGTATGGGCTCACACGTATAGCTCTTCCACCAATGACTCTCCTTCCAACCAATCAAGAGAACCCAAAGCTAGTGTTCATGATTTGTGAACAAAAGCTTTCAGGGAGTTTTTAGATGCTTACCAGAAGAGTATCACTCTTAATCTCTTAATTGATCTGAGTAACTCATGAGACTTACTTCCTTTATATAGCAATTGGTCTTGGGGTCAGTCCTTATCAGATTAGGTCTCAAAAACTCGAAACAGAATCAAGTGCATATCAATATCTGATAAGATCCGCGTGAAAATGCGTAACCTTATCTATCGCTGATCAGTAGGCCGAACAGCCTGAACGACAGGCCGAACAGCCTGATCGACAAGCCAAACACGTAGATCGGCAGGCCAAACTGCCGCGTAAATATCTCCACGAATCTTTTATTTTCCACCCAAGATTCTATAGGATAAAGTCTCAGTTTTGATTCAAATAATCTAATAGAGAAGTTATCTAATCAAAACAAACTTTATCAAGATAATCTCTAAGAAAATAAATCAATTCACAATAATTCTACAAGTTTATCTTGATTTAATTTATCGAATTAAATCAACCGATAAACAGACAAGAATTATCCTATCCTCATAATTCAACAAGTTTATCTTAAATTAATTTTATTACAAAATTAATTTAACCAATAAACAGACATCAATTATTTGATTCTTTCAAATTTTAAACCAATCCGATAAATCCGACATAAGTCACCAATTATTTAAAAAGCACGCCGTATCGTTATAGGTTTTTGTGAGCTAGCAAAGGGGACCAAAATGGACCTATAAAGTTCAAGCTCTTGATAATTATGAAACCCAATCTCCCATATATACATTTCACAATTATCAACTCCAAAGCTACTCCACTAAAAGCTTAGAGCTGCACTCTCGAACTTTATAGAATCACGAAGCCCGTATAGCTAAGTCTCCATGACATATCAAAGTATATTGTATCCCCATATGATAATCCATAATCAGCTTAAGGGCAAGTTCTGTCTTACCTTCCCGATTATTTTTATCTTCCGTTCCATTATCTCACCATTAGAAAACTTACCATCCAAAGATAATATACCATTCGGTTACAACTATGTATCCAAATGATTGAGCGCTGTAGTTTTCTAATTACAGGATAACGCATATAAGAGGATATCATTACTCCTAAAGAGGAGCTATGGATTCCATATCTATGAATAACAAGTCTACGCTATCAAGAGTCATGCCTCCAACGTACCGGCATGCATACCACTATTGAGATGTGGGAGTCACCCTTTGGTACATCAAAAGACACAAGTCGAGACAACGGGCCCACTATCCATCTCAGGATTAAGATACAATATAAATGATTGTCTAAAGTGAATCGATTTGCCAAGATAGAATTATTAATCCAAATCAATTCACTTTGTGTCCTGATCCAACACATCGTCACCTATGATAACGTGCCAATGTTTCTATTCACGGAGTCCAACTCCGATGGTCAAGACAAACCATCTCCCAATAGGGATATAGACAACATAACAATCTTTGCATGAATAAAGCATCCAACTTTATTCCCTCGATTGCGGATCATATGTGTTAGACCGTCACCTTAAGAATCATGTCTTCCGCATAATCAGTCCATCATATGCCCAATTCTTAAATGTTTAGACCGACAGTCTCAGACTACTGTTTGCTTAACACACATTCAACAAATATGAACGTAAAGAGGACAAGATTTGGTATATGTAAATAAATAAATTCTTTATTGATAAAAATGTCTCCAAAAATGTATTACATTTTTACTCCTTAGGGCATACATATCTAATAATCTCCCACTTGCACTAAGTGAATAAATACAGCAAATCTCGCATCCCATAGCTTCCACATGTTTCTCGAAGGCTCTCCCTATAAGTGTCTTCATAAATGGATCAGCTAAATTGTCCTCTGACGCGATCTTGTACATGACACGCCCGCCCTCAATGAAGTCCTTTATCACATGATACTTCCAATCAATATGTTTACTCTTCTTGTGAAATCTTGGTTCCTTAGCATTAGCTACCGCTGCACTGTTATCACAGTACAGTGATACTGCCTTATCCATGCTAGGAACAACCTCAAGATTTCCAAGGAACTTGTGGAGCCACACTGCTTCTTTCAAAGCATTACTAGTTGCCACATACTCGGCCTCCATCGTTGAATCCGAAGAGAAATCTTGCTTGGCACTCCTCCAACTGATGGCACTGCCACCCAGAGTAAACACAAACCCCGAAGTCAATTTCCTAGAATCCAGACAGGATTGAAAATCTAAATCAGTATATCCTAGAGGATTTAGGTCCTCACCTGAATATACTAGCATATACCCTCGAGTCCTTCGTAGGTACTTGAAAATATGCTTTACCGCGACCCAGTGGTTCGGTCCTGGATCCGCCTGCAATTGACTTACAATCCCGACCACATAGCTAATATCTGATCCTATGCAAAGCATGGCATACATGAGACTACCCACTGTTGAAGCATAAGGCACCTTCTTCATGTATTCTCTTTCTTCATAAGACTTTGGAGAGTCTTTTTTAGAAAGAGTAATTCCAGACCTAGATGGTTGCCCACCTTTCTTGGAATTCTACATTGCAAACCTCCTGAGAATTTTATCTATGTAGCCAGCTTGTGACAAAGCTATAATTTTTTTCTTCCTATCCCGAAAGATGTAGATACCGAGAACAAAATTAGCCTGACCCAAGTCCTTCATGTCAAACTGCTTGGTCAACCGTAATTTGACCGATGACAACGCCCCAACGTCATTGCCAATTAGCAGAATGTCATCTACATATAGTAGTAGAAAAACCACCTTCCCATCCTTTATGTGTTTATAAACACATGGTTCATCTACATTTTGTGAGAACCCATAAGTCTTGATCACCTGATCAAATCTTATGTTCCAAGAACGAGAAGCCTGCTTAAGTCCATAAATTGACTTTAACAGCTTACAATTCTTACCCTCCTGACCCGTGACCTTGAACCCGTCTGGCTATTCCATATAAATGGACTCATCAAGATAGCCATTTAGAAAAGCCATCTTGATATCCATCTGTCAAATCTCATAGTCGAGAGCGGCAACTATGGATAAGAGAATCCGAATGGACTTAAGCATGGCTACAGGCGAAAAGGTTTCCTCATAATCGATTCCTTCCTTTTGCGTATAACCCTTAGTTACCAGTCTAGCCTTAAAGGTTTCGACCTTTCCATCCACTCCTCTTTTCCTCTTGTAGCTCCACTTACACCCTATGGGTTTTACCCCTTCGAGAAGATCCACAAGCTCCCAGACCTGATTAGTCTCCATATACTTCATCTCTATGTTCATGGCCTCTGTCTAGAGTTTTGAATCAACATCCTCCATAGCTTCTGCGTAAGTATAAGGATCCCTTTCATGTTCATCCGGTTCAGCCAAGAAGACCTCTCCATTGAACATATACCTCTCATGTTGACGCCCGATCCTCCCACTACGTCGAAGCCCCTGAAATTGTTGTTCAAGTTTGTTTGGTTTTTCTACACAAATCGAAATGGTTTCATTCAGAACTTGCGGAGTGATTTGATCACTCCTTAACTCCTCAAGCACCACTTTGCTTCAAGGTTTAAAGTCGTCCATGCAACTCTCCTCAAGGAAAGTTGCATTAGCAGAAACCACGACTTTATTTTCCTTCGGGTTATAAAAATAACCCCTTTTAGTCCATTTTGGATATCCTACAAACACGCACACTTCCAAACGTGCTTCCAACTTATTCGAATCCTTAAACAAGACATGAGCTGGATATCC
The DNA here is from genome assembly GCA_025403435.1 of Artocarpus heterophyllus. Taxonomy (NCBI): domain Eukaryota; kingdom Viridiplantae; phylum Streptophyta; class Magnoliopsida; order Rosales; family Moraceae; genus Artocarpus; species Artocarpus heterophyllus. The sequence continues at coordinate 27,489,873 of CM046345.1, read as the reverse complement.
CCATATGCGAATATGGTTTAAAGATGTCTTCCTTCTTGTCCACAACTCGTGAGGAGTTTTAGGGACCGATTTTGAAAGCACATTGTTCAAAAGATGACATGCAGTTTGCAGTGCATATCCCCAAAATGATAAAGGTAATGATGAATAACTCATCATGGACCTGACCATGTCCAACAAAGTCCTATTTCTTCTCTCAGCTATGCCATTCCGCTACGGAGTGCTCGGCGCAGTCGAATGGGATAAAATTCCATTCTCTAGCAAGTGTTGTAAGAACTCATCAGAAAGGTATTCTCCACCTCGATCGGATCGAAGTGCCTTTATGGGTCTATCCAATTGCTTTTCCACTTCAGCCCGAAACTCCCTAAACTTGTCAAAAGTTTCACTTTCATGGTGCATCAGGCACACATATCCATATCTTTAGTAATCATCAATAAAAGTGACGAAGTACTCATACCCTCCTCGTGCCCAGATGTTCATCGTTCCACAAACATCACAATGCACAAGTTCTAGAACCCCTTCGGCCCTATTGCCTTTAGACCCGTATGGTCTTTTGGTCATTTTACCCTCCAAACAAGATTCACATTATGGTATAGATTTCACCTTTAAATGACTTAAAGGTCCATCCCTTACCAACCTTTGAATCCTATTCGGGTTAATGTGACCAAGGTGCAAATGCCAAAGATAAGTATTATTAGAGTGAGAAGTTTTAAGTGCTTTGGAGTTATTATTATTCATCTCAGCATTAAGCAATAAGTCCAACTTAGGTTTGATAAAATATAGATTATTTTGTATCCATCCAGAATAGATAAAAGATTTGTTTTTACAAATCACCACTTTTTCATTAAAAGATACCACGTAGGAGTCTTTAAATAAACATGATACAGAAATTAAATTCCTTTTAAATTTAGGAACATAAAAACAATCTTGAAAAAATAAATTCCTATAGTTATCAAAGTAAAGATGGACGTCTCCCACTGCTTCTGCTGAGACCAAGGATCCATCGCCCATCCAAAGCATGAAGTCTTCATGTAACAGACTTCTCGTTTCTTTGAACCCCTATAGAGAAACACAAACATGATTAGTTGCACCGAAATATATGACCCAAATGTCACTAGATTCCTCAACCAAACAAGTTTCTAAATACAGAAGATCACACCTACCTCCTTTGGAAAGGAAGTCCTTGCAATGCTTCTTAATATGCCCGACCTTACCACAGAAGAAGCATTTAAGCTTCTTTGGGTTCTTCTTCTTCTTCTTCTTCTTCTTGCTTTTGGTATTAGTAGGAACTAAAGACTTCCCATTCTTGGCCCATTGTTTCTTTCCATTCCCAGAGTTAGAATTGGAACTAGAAGCAGCTACCATGTTGGCCTCACCACCCATAGGAGACTCCCTGATCAGCAGTTCAAACTTCTGCAACTGTTTCATTAGTTCTATCAATGTCATATCCCGTCTATTGCTCAAATTAAATGTAGCTCCAAACAGAATAAATTCCTTAGACAGTGTCTTAAAGACCATAGTCATCTGAGTTTCAGCATCGATGTCGGCTTCATTGGTTTGAGCCTCAGCGAGGTAACCCATGACGAATATCATATGCTCCTTTATAGATGTCCCTGATCTCTGTCTACAGTTAAGAATTTTTTGAAGCGTTCCTTGTTGCTTTGTTATGCCCTGGCCCCCAAACATGTCCTCAAGATTATCCAAGATCTGCTTCGCAGTCTCATAATCTTGATGTTGAGCCTGCAGCACATTATTCATGCTGGCCATAACATAGCAGCGGGCCTGATCATTAGCATCTTTCCAGCGGTCATACGCTTGGAATTGCTCATTTGATGAGTCTCCCGTAGGCTCGGGAGGACAAGGGGTTGCCAGAACATATTTCAGTTTCTCAAAGGACAGGACGATATACAGGTTCCGTTTCCAATCATTGTAATTCTCACTGGTTAATTGGTTTTTGTCAAGTATCGATGATAAAGCGTTTTTAGACAGTTTTAATCTACAATAAAGAATCATATACCAAACATAAGCAAACATATCATAATAATTTAGTAAGATAACACAATCATGTAAAATCATACAAATGTGTTTATGTGTCAAAACCTTGAAAATATCACAACCTTACAACGATAATGCCCAACTTAGAATTCAACAAGCTCCTAAGGGAGTCATGCCAAATTCAATCAGGAACATGGATCCCCTCCTGATTAATATATGCCATCCAGGACCCGTACGATCCAGTATATATTAATAATTGTTTCTTTAGCCATTAATTTTATTAACAGAGGTCCTAGGAGAGGTTAATAATAAAATTAACGTGAGTGTATAACCATCGTTTCAATATTTTATCCATGATTTATAATCACCACCTAGGGGTGTGCAACCATAAATCATACTAAAATACCTTATCCTCTTAGAGATCCAATCTGGTACATGATAGAAATCCCTTCCTAGGGGTCGGGACCACCATGTTCTTCCTATGGACCAACGATGGAGGCCTTAGGTTCTCTCTTCGAAAACCTTCTCCCACTCAATCTTTTGAAGTCAAGGTTTTATTCTAAAATTATGCATGAACAATTTTAATATGAGCAGCACTTCCTATTCTATATGACATGTTATCAATATACATGGCAAATCATATTATAATGCAGACAAGCAAAGTAATCATACAAAGCTACAAGCAAAATAATAATAACCGTAATATTATGGCTCCATCCTAGAGAATAGAAAACTAAGATTACAAGAGAATAATCGAGACATAAATCAATTCTTCATTTTTGAATCCTCAAGTTGTATCCTTCTTCACATAATTCCCATCTTCAAGTCTTCAATCCTGTATGAATCAAATACTTCATATTTCCGGTCATATCCAAATTTAATGTTTCTCAGAATCGTCTCAAAAATAAAATTAAAACTACACTACAAAAATTGCACCTTTTTTGGAAATTTTCCAGCTCTCGATCGATAGGCCGATCTGGGTGATCGGCCTGCCAGTCACACTTCATTGGCTTGCTGATCTAAAAGATCAGCCTGCCAACCCATGAAAGTTTGGCATGCCAAACTGGAAGTTTGGCCTGCCGACAGAGCCAGCCTATTTCTGCCCCACTGTCGGCCTGCCAAACCACACGTCTGGCCTACCAATCTGTGATCATTGGCCTACCAAACTGAAGGTTCGGCATGCCAACCGAGCAAAAATCTCCATTCCAGAAAATACAATTTTAATGCAATTCATCAATTTTATTTTTAACAATTCAAAAACATAAAATTAGAGACACATGAAATACCTGGGTACGCCATCATCTATCTTTTAGATCCGACTTCTCGATCGTCTTCTTTGAATAATTATTTAATTACAAAATTCTTACAAATTTAAAATTAAATAACAATTCCTAGATGGAGATGATAGTCCACTATCTAATTACATGAAAAACCTAGATACATATTCTAAACTCTAAGGAACCATAACTGGCATAAATTAATTAATTAATTAATAATTAAATAACAATTTAATCAACCATAATTAATTAATGAACATTCAACACATAATCCATGACAACATATAATTATATAGAAACCTAGAGTACCAACTCTATTTGTAAAATTAAATTCAAGCATATGAGAGATTAAGATCATAAAATTTATACATACAGTATGATCACAAACTTGTAAATTTATGTAAAAACCTTGGCTCTGATACAAATTTTTGGAAAAAATATGTGTTAGGTGTGCAGCGAAAATTTTAAAAATTTAACATCAGAGTATTTTTCCAAAACACAAGTTTGACATGCTATATGTATAAATTAAACAGATCTTACTAACCTTTATGTACCGAAGAACTTTCGCAACCCATGAAGAGAAGTAACGTTCCAGAAAAGCCTCAACCAACTGGTCTTCTTTGCCATTCTCTATCCACGATCGGAGTGAGTGTGGGCTCACACATACAGCTCTTCCACCAGTGACTCTCCTTCCAACCAATCAAGAGAACCCAAAGCTAGTGTTCATGATTTGTGAACAAAAGCTCTCAGGGAGTTTTTAGATGCTCACCAGAAGAGTATCACTCTTAATCTCTTAATTGATCTGAGTAACTCATGAGACTTACTCCCTTTATATAGCGATTGGTCTTGGGTTCAGTCCTTATCAGATTAGGTCTCAAAAACTCGAAACAGGATCAAGTTCGGATCAATATCAGATAAGATCCGTGTGAAAATACGTAATCTTATCTATCGCTGATTGGCAGGCCAAACAGCCTGATCGGCAGGCCGAACAGGTCCCACAGGCAGGTTGAACACGTAGATCGACAGGCTGAACTGCTGTGCAAATATCTCCGCAAATCTTTTATTTTTCACCCGAGATTCTATAGGATAAAGTCTCAGTTTTGATTCAAATAACCCAATAGAGAAGTTATCTAATCAAAACAAACTTTATCAAGATAATCTCTAAGAAAATAAATCAATTCACAATAATTCTACAAGTTTATCTTTATTTAATTTATCTAATTAAATCAATCGATAAGCAGACAAGAATTATCCGATCCCCATAATTTAACAAGTTTATCTTAAATTAATTTTATTACAAAATTAATTTAACCAATAAACTGACATGAATTATTTAATTCTTTCAAATTTTAAACTAATCCGATAAATCCGACATAAGTTACCAATTATTGAAAAAGCACGCCGTATTGTTACAGGATTTTGTGAGCTGGCAAAGGGGACCAAAATAGGCCTATAAAGTTCAAGCTCTTGATAATTATGAAACCCAATATCCTAGATATACATTTCACAATTATCAACTCTAGCACTACTCCACTATAGGCTTGGAGCTGCACTCTCAAACTTTATAGAATTACGAAGCCTGTATAGCTAAGTCTCCATGATATATCAAAGTGTATTGTATCCCCATATGATAATCCATAATCAGCTTAAGGACAAGTTCTGTCTTACCTTTTCGATTATTTTTATCTTATGTTCCATTATCTCACCATTAGAAAACTTACCATCCAAAGATAGTCTACGATTCGGTTACACCTATTTATCCAAATGGTTGAGCGCTCCAGTTTTTCAATTACAGGATAACGCATATAAGAGGATATCATTACTCCTAAAGAGAAGCTATGGATTCCATATCTATGAATAGCAAGTCTACGCTATCAAGAGTCATGCCTCCAATGTGCCGGCATGCATACCACTATTGAGATGTGGGAGTCATCCTTTGGTACATCAAAAGACACAAATCGAGACAACGGGCCCACTATCCATCTCAGGATTTGTAGCGTCCCAAAATTTATTTAATGTTATTGTAACGTAAAATGATAAATTAGTGTGCCATAATTAATGTTTCAACGTTAATTTGATCATTTGATTAAATTTTTAATTTTAGGTTGTTTTGTTAATTTAATAAATTCTAATGATTTCTTATTGTTTTAAAATGTTGTTTTGAGTTTTAAAACACAACAGTTTGTAAAATGTTACAAATATTTCGTTTTACAAAACAGTGGGTGGCACATGGTTTTCGCACAGTAAAACCGCCCACCATTTCTCTCTATTTATTCTCTCACTCACTCTCTTCCTCTCACTCTCTCTGATCTCTCTCTTTCTCACCCGTGAGTCTCTCTCACTATTCTCTCTCAATTTTTCCTCAAATTTTTGAATCAAAATTCAAATCCAAGCTTCGGGTTAGCAAGAAGGAAGCTCAGGGATGAGATTTGGCAACCAAGAACGTGGATTGAAGCTTCGATTCGAGGATCGTTTGTGGTTCCATTGAGCTAACGTATAGTGGACTGGGATTAAGGTGTGGGGCATCGATATGAGTATCGAGGTAGGACTTCTACCCTACCTTTGGTAACCCAGTTTAAAAATGATTTGGCTTTGAAAAGGGTTTCTATAAAAATATTTTCAACGATTGATTGAAAAATGAGACTTTATCGATTATTTGTATAAATCGTGAATTGAAGTGAACTTCATAATGAATGTTAATGAGAATATTTGGTAAATGGACTTTGTATGATAATAGAAATAAATATAAGGGCATGATGCCATATTAGAGATCGGGTCATGTAGCGATCGACCTTGGGGGTAAGTCCCGAAACCTAGCTGGGCCACTACGGTGGTGATATTCATGTGGTTTGCCTAGGAAAAGAAAATAATGTATTTCTATTCGATCGAACAAACTGTTTTGGGTAAGAGTGGTTTCATTTAAATTTATTTATTTATTCAAGGTTTCTTGTAAATAATTCCCTTAATAGTGAGACTTTTCTTTAAATTAAATGATTTATTAAAATATAGTCCTACTGAGCCTTTCGCTCACATTTTGTTTGTTTTTAAATTTCCCCCCTCTAGGTGGATTCCCATTTAAGTTCAAAGAGGACTCAACGGATAGAACTCGGGAGTAGTAGAAGGATTAGTAGATTATTTCTATTACTTGAACAAGGCATGTAATGTTTTTAACTTTCTTTGTGCTTGGACTGTAGTTGTATTATTATATTGTCAGTTCTATGTGTGTACACAAGTTGTGGGTTAGTGGGACCCATACTCACGGTTCTTTATTATTTTATTATTCACTTAATGATTTCACCTACTTACTGTTTATGAATTCTTTTATAAAATGTTGTTTCGAAACTTTCACATTTTCATATATTTGATTTAACCCCTAAGATTTTTGATTTAAATTAAATTCTCCTTTTAATTAATTTAAGTAATCCACCACGTCACCTTCCGTACTCTAGGGCGTGACAGAATGGTATCAGAGCTCAAGGTTATGAACCTTGGGAATTGTGCACACATAGGTTTGACAATGAAATACCTCTGACAGTCCAAAATTTTGTTTTCAAAAGTGAGAGGATGGCACCTAGATGTCATTCGACAGTTGACGCCAAGTTCAAAAATGATGAGGGTATGATGAGGTCTATGTTTACAGCTTTTTGACAGATGGAAGCCAGGGCTAGACCGGAGGATTCTAATGTCAGTCGTCAACAAACGTATTTTAAGGAATTTTGGCATGCGTCTATTCTGACTTTCGATGGTAATGGGGATCCGCAGTTGGCAGAATATTAGCTAGACTCGATCGTGAAGCATTTGCATACCCTAGGTGTGCCTGATGAGTACCGTGTGGAATTTGCTGCATATTAGCTCAAGGGTGGTGCTAATACTTGGTGGAAACAAGCTAAGAGTTTGGAACGTGGTGGCGATATCAGTTGGGACAGATTCGAGGAGTTGTTCAATGACAGGTATTCTTCATAGGGGTATAGAGATCAGAAGGCAGCTGAGTTCTACAGGTTGCAGCAGGATGATTTGTCAGTTCGGGAATATGAGGCAAGATTTAATGAGTTGGCCAGGTTTCCTTCATCAATAGTGGCATCGAAACGCGAGAGGTGCATTAAGTTTCAAGAAGGGCTCAAGGCTCCTATTCGGTGGTAGGTGGTTGCTTTGTGACTTAGGAGTTTTAGAAAGCTTGTGTCGTTAGCAATATCGATGAAAAATGATTATGCGCAATATTGTGAGGATCGAGCAAAGGCTTCAGGAGGATCGTAGAGGAGCGATAGGAAGAGCACCAATAGCCGTCCAACTCTGGGAAAGAGCAAGCAGGGTGGCGCGAATAGTGGTAGCAGCAGTTCATCGGGTAGGGGGCGCAGCAATCCCTACAGCTTCCATTGTCATTTTTCTCAGCAGCCAGGACACATCAAGAGGAATTGCCTGATCAGGAGTGCCCGTCTTGGATCTCAAACCGGAGAAGATGCTAGTCATCAATCTCAGCCTCAGACCCTACCTCTGCCTCAATAGTATCTGCAATTACAGTATCCTCAGTTCTCTCCTCAGTAGTTTTCATATCCGGCACGAGGGCAGCAGCCGCAGCATTTCTAGCGTAGTGTCCCTCAGTATCGAGCGTCGAGTACAGCTAGTGTGCAGTCGTCTCCGTCTCAGCAGTATCGGTAGAATAATCCAGGACCCAGCAATGTTGGTAGAGGAAAAGGAAAGGCACCAGTGCAGGTTCATGCAATGGCATCGGGTGGTTTGAATTCTCAGACCAGTAACGCGATTATCAATGGTACGATCTTAGTTTCTCAATCTTTAGCTCACGTTTTATTTGATACAAGTGCCTCTCATTCTCTCATTTCGAGTTCTTTTGTACATGCCTTGGGATTAGATATAGAAGAGTTTAATGAACCCCTAGTCATAACTTCTCCCTTGGGGCGGGTGTGTGTGAATTGTGTATGTAAATCTTGTAAAATAAAGATCGGGAATGAGATTTTGAAAAGTGATTTGATTATACTCCCCATGAGCTCATATGATGTAATTTTAGTGATGGACTGGTTGTCTAGGTATAATGCAGTTGTAGACTGCCAACTTAAAAAAGTAACCCTAGTGTTTGATAGAGGGACGATGATCACCTACCAGGGTGGTGGTGATTGGTTAATGAGTGAGCACCTCATGAAGTCGTGTCTAGGAGGACGAAGAAATCTGGTTTGTTGTGCTTTTCTTGCAAATCTAGAGTGCAAGCCCTATGCTTTGAGAGGAAGTGTAGCGATTTCGGTGGTTGATGAGTTCGAGGATGTCTTTCCTGATGAGTTGTCAGGATTACCACCGCATCGGGAAATCAAGTTTGGTATTGAGTTGTTTCCGAGGACAGCATCGATTTCTATAGCACCTTATCGGCTGGCATCGGCAGAAATGAAAGAATTGAGGAAGCAACTTCAGGAGCTTGCTGATAAAGGGTATATTCAGAATAGCACATCTTCGTGGGGAGCACCGGTTTTGTTTGCTAAGAAACATGATGGGACTCTTAGGTTATGTGTAGATTATCGATAGCTGAATCATGTAACAGTGAAGAATAAGTATCCCTTGCCTAGGATCGATGAGTTGTTTGATCAGTTGGGAGGTTCGCGGTACTTCTCAAAGATTGATTTGCACTCAGGGTACCATCAACTCAGGATTAAGGAAGAGGATATTCTCAAGACAGCTTTTAGGACCCGGTATGGACATTTTGAGTTTCTGGTTATGTCGTCTGGGTTGACGAATGCTCTGGCAGCTTTCATGGATTTGATGAACAGGATATTTAGGCCGTATCTGGATTAGTTCATGATTGTGTTCATCGATGACATTCTAGTGTATTCTAAGACTTGGGAGGAGCATGAGCAGCATCTCCAGATTGTGCTTCAGACTCTACGGGAGCACCAGTTGTATGCCAAGAAAGAAAAGTATGAGTTTTGGTTGACTGAAGTCAAATTTCTGGGTCATGTCATCTCTGAGCATGGTATTTCTGTGGATCCGTCCAAGATTGAAGCCATAGTTGAGTGGGAACGACCAAGGAATGTAGCAGAAATTCGTAGCTTCTTGGGTCTTGCTGGTTATTACTGGAAATTTGTAAAGGATTTTTCAAAGATTGCAGCTCTGTTGATGAGATTGATCAAGAAAAATGTCATGTTTGAGTGGGATGAAGAATGTGAGCTTGATTTTCAGGAATTGAAGAACCAGTTGACTTCAGCCCCAGTGTTGGTTATTCCTAACAGTGACGAGTCGCATGAGGTTTACGTAGATGCTTTAGGGCGCGGACTTGGATACGTGTTGATGCAGCATGGACACATGGTTACGTACGGATTGAGACAGCTACGACCTCACGAGCGAAATTATCCTACTCATGACTTGGAGCTCGCAGCAGTGATTCACGCGCTGAAGATTTAGAGGTGTTATTTGTATGGAGTGACATTTTAGGTCTTCTCTGATCATAAGAGTTTGAGGTATCTGTTCACTCAGAGGGATCTTAATTTGAGGCAGCGGAGATGGATAGAGTATATGGAGGATTATGATTTTGCATTGCAGTATCATCCCAGGAAAGCTAATGTGGTCGCGGATGCACTTAGCAGGAAGTCTTTAGGGATTCTCGCTTGTTTGGCTTTTGAGGACTGGAGCAAGGATGCGACAGTGAGTGAGTATGGGTTATGGTAACATGAAGACTATGATCGAGTTTTGGTATATCATGTGGAGGCGACCCCAGCTCTTGTTCAGATGGTGAAGCAAAATCAGTGGTAGGATCACCATTTGCAGGGGATTTGGACGCGGATTTAGAACAGAGAGCAGTTTAAAGAATGGAGAGTTTATGTAGATAGATCGTTATATTTTTGGGAGCGTCTCGCAGTTTCAGCTATCGTTGAGGTGACGAAAGCCGTTTTGGATGAAGCCTATAGGTCTCAGTTCGCCATTCATCTAGGGAGCACAAAGATGTATCGTGATTTGAAGAGACAATATTGGTGGAGAGGCATGAAGAAAGATGTTCGAGAGTATGTTCGCCAAGTGCACAACGTGTCTTAGGTGAAAGCTGAGCATCAGAAGCCTACAGGTCAACTTCAGCTGCCTCCTATTCCAGGGTGGAAATGGGAGCATGTGACGATGGATTTTCTCATAGGTTTGCCGAGGACGGAGCAGCGGCATGATGCAGTTTGGGTCGTGGTCGACAAGTTGACGAAATCAACGTATTTCATTTTATTCAGGTTGACACGTTCGAGGAGGATTCTCGGGGATTTGTATCTACAGAACATAGTGAGGTTGCATGGAGTTCCTTTGTCCATCACTTCTGATCGAGACACCAGGTTTAATGCTAAGTACTGGAGGAGTTTTTAGGAGGCTTTAGGTACGGATTTGAACTTCAGTACGGTGTTTCATCCTCAGACTGATGGGCAGTCTGAGCGGGTTATTCAGATTCTCGAGGATATGTTGTGTACCTGTGCGTTAGACTTCGGTGGGAATTGGAAGAAATATTTGCATCTAACGGAGTTCGCGTACAACAACAGCTATTAGGAGAGTATTGGTATGGCACCATTTGAAACGTTGTATGGGCGACCGTGTCAGTCATCGGTGTGTTGGGCAAAGCTGGAAGACGGGGTTATTCTTGGGCCGGATGAGATCTGTGATAGCAATTAGAAAGTCGCTATGATTCGAGATCGATTGAGGGCAGCTCAGAGTCGACAGAAGAGTTATGCAGATAGAAGATGTATACCCTTAGAGTTTGCGGTAGGAGATTTCGTACTCTTGAAGGTATCACCTCGTAAAGGAACTATGCGGTTTGGAGTGAGTGGAAAGCTTGCACCGAGGTATATTAGACCGTTCGAGATCACTCAACGTGTTGGTGTGGTTGCTTATCGGCTCGACCTTTCACCCAAACTCTCTCATGTTCATGATGTGTTCCATATGTCGATGCTTAGGAAGTGTCCGCCTGAGCAGGGTAAGATAGTTTCATTTCGCGATGTGCAGGTTCCAGAAGATACGACATACGAGGAGATGTCGATTCAGATCATCGATCGAAAAGTGATCAGTTTGCATCGTCGTGAGATACCGTTGGTAAAGATCGAGTGGCAGCATCACGGGCTTGATGAAGCCACTTGGGAATTAGAGTCGAGTATGCAGGAATTGTATCTGCATTTGTCTTATTTCTGAATTGAGATGTAAATTTCGAGGGCAAAATTTCTTTTAGGGGTGGAGAGTTGTAACGCCCTGAAATTTATTTAATGTTATTGTAACGTAAAATGATAAATTAGTGTGCCATAATTAATGTTTCAATGTTAATTTGATCATTTGAATCAAATGATAAATTAGTGCGCCTCTCACTCTCTCTCTCTCTCTCTCACCCGTGAGTCTCTCTCACTCTCTCCCTCTTGGTCTCTCCTCTTCTCTCTCAATTTTTCCTCAAATTTTTGAATCAAAATTCGAATCCAAGCTTCGGGTGAGCAAGAAGGAAGCTCGGGGATGAGTTTGGCAACCAAGAACGTGGATTGAAGCTTCGATTCGAGGATCGTTTGTGGTTCCACGAAGCTAACATATAGCGGACCAGGATTACGGTGTGGAGCACTAGCATGAGTATCGAGGTAGGACTTCTACCCTATCTTTGGTCACCTAGTTTCAAAATGGTTTGGCTTTGAAAAGGGTTTCTATAAAAATGTTTTCAACAATTGATTGAAAATGAGACTTTATCGGTTATTTGTATAAATCGTGAATTGAAGTGAACTTCATAATGAATGTTAATGAGAATATCTAGTAAATGGACTTTGTATGATAATAGAAATGAATATAAGGGCATGATGCCATATCAGAGATCGGGTCGTGTAACGATCGACCTTGGGGGCAGGTCTCGAAACCCAGCTGGGCCACTACGGTGATGATATTCATGTAGTTTGCCTAGGAAAAGAAAATAATGTATTTCTGGTTGACCGAACAAACTGTTTTGGGTAAGAATGGTTTTATTTAAATTTATTTATTTATTTATTCAAGGTTTCTTTTAAATAATTCCCTGAATAGTGAGACTTTTCTTCAAATTAAATGATTTATTAAAATATAGTCCTACTGAGCCTTTCGCTCATATTTTGTTTGTTTTCAAATTTTCCCCCTCTTGGTGGATTCGCATTTAGGTTCAGAGAGGACTCAACGGACAGAACTCAGGAGCAGTAGAAGGATTAGTAGATTATTTCTATTATTTGAACAAGGCATGTAATGTTTTTAACTTTCTTTGTGCTTGGACTGTAGTTGCATTATTATATTGTCAGTACTATGTGTGTGCACAAGTTGTGGGTCAGTGGGACCCATACTCGTGGTTCTTTATTATTTTAATATTCGCTTAATGATTTCACCTACTTACTGTTTATGAATTGTTTTATAAAATATTGTTTCAAAACTTTCACATTTTCATATATTTGATTTAACCCCTAAGATTCTTGATTTTAATTAAATTCTCCTTTTAATTAATTTAAGTAATCTGCCACGTCATCTTTCGTATTCCGGGGCGTGACAGGATTAAGATACAATACAAATGATTGTCTAAAGTGAATCGATTTGCCAAGACAGAATTATTAATCCAAATCAATTCACTTTGTGTCCCAATCCAACATATCGTTACCTATGACAACGTGCCAATGTTTCTATTCATGGAGTCCAACTCCGATGGTCAAGACAAACCATCTCCCAATAGGGATATAGACAACATAACAATCTTTGCATGAATAAAGCGTTCAACTTTATTCCCTCGATTGCGGATCATATGTTTTAGACCGTCACCTTAAGAATCGTGTCTTCCGCATAATCAGTCCATCATATGCCCAATTCTTAAAGGTTTAGACCGACAGTCTCAGACTACTGTTTGCTTAACATACATTCAACAAATATGAACGTAAAGAGGACAAGATTTGGTATATGTAAATAAATAAATTCTTTATTGATAAAAATGTCTCCAAAAACGTATTATATTTTTATTTCTTAGGGTATACATATCTAACAATACTGTCTTTGGATGGTAAGTTTTTCGATGGTGAGATAATGGATCGTAAGATAAAAATAATCAGGAAGGTAAGACAGAACTTGTCCTTAAGCCAATTATGGATAATCATATGGGGATACAATGCACTATGATATGTCATGGAGACTTAGCTATACGGGCTTCGTAATTCTATGTAGTTCGAGAGTACAGCTCCAAGCTTTTAGTGGAGTAGCGTTGGAGTTGATAATTATGAAATGTATATCTAGAATATTGGGTTTCATAATTATCGGGAGCTTGAACTATATAGGTCCATTTGGTCCCCTTTGCTAGCTCACAACATCCTGTAACGATACGGCGTGCTTTTTTAATAATTGGTGACTTATGTCAAATTTATCAAATTGATTAAAATTTAGAAGAATCAAATAATTTATGTCTGTTTATCGGTTGAATTAATTTTGTGATAAAATTGATTCAAGATAAACTTGTTGAATTATTGGGATCGGATAATTCTTGTCTGTTTCTCGGTTGATTTAATTTTTGGATAAATTAGATCAAGATAATCTTGTAGAATTTTTTAGAATTCATTTATTTTCTTAGAGATTATCTAGATAAAGTTATTTTTATTAGATAACTTTTCTATTAGGTTGTTTAAATTAAAACTGAAACTTTATCCTATAGAATCTTGGGTGGAAAATAAAAGATTCACTAAGATTTTAATTGACAATTCGGCTTGCCAATCTTCGTGTTCGGCCTACCGATAGGGCCTGTTCGGCCTGCCGATCGTCATGATAGGCCTGCCAATGAGTGAAGGATAAGATCACGTGTTTTTACTCAAATCTTATTAGATATTGATCTGAATTTGATTCTGATTCTAATTTTTGAGACATAATCTAATAAGGACTGACCCTAGACCCAACCTCTATAAATAAGGAGCAAGTCTCATAAGTTATTTAGATCAATTGAGAGATTAAGAGTGATACTCTGCGGGTGAGAATCTAGAAACTCCCAGAGAGCTCTTGTTCACAAATCACGAACACTAGCTTTGGGTTCTCTCAATTGGTTGGGAGGAGAGTCACCTAGAGGAAGAGCTGTACATGTGAGCCCACACTCACTCCGATCGTGGATAGAAAATAGCAAAGAAGACCAGCTGGTTGAGTCTCTTTTGGAACGTTACTTCTTTTCACTGATTACAGGAGCTTTTCGACATACAAATGTTAGTAAGATCTGGTTAATTTATGCATGTAGCATGTCAAACTTATGTTTTAGAAAATACTCTGATATAAAAATTTTAAAATTCTGTTGCGTACTATTTTTTCAACAATTGGTATCAGAGCCATGGTTTTTACATAAATTTACGAATTTGTGATCATGTTATATGTATAAATTTTATGATCTTAATCTGTCCTATGCTTAAATTTAATTTTGAAGAGAGTTGGCACTCTAGGTTTCTATATTTCATATATGTTGTCATGGATTATGTGGTGAATGTTCATTAAATAGTTATGGTTGATTAAATGGTTATTTAATTATTTATTAATTAATTAATTTTACCGGTTATGGTTCTTTAGAGGTTAGAATATGTATCTAGGTTTTTCATGTAATTAGATGACAGACTATCATCTTCGTCTAGGAATTATTATTTAATTTTAAATTTATAAAAATTTTGTAATTAAATAATTATTCGGAGAAGACGGATCTAAAATACGGATCTAGAAGAATGATGATGGCGCTCCCAGGTATTTCCTGCATCTCTAATTTTATGTTTTTGAATTGTTGAAAATAAAATTGATGAAATGCATTAAAAATTGTATTTTCTAGAGTGGGAGATTTCTACTCGGTCGGCATGCCGAACCTCACAGTTCGGCAGGCCGACGGTCGCAATTCGACAAGCCAGACGTGAGGTTTAGTAGGCCGTCAGTGGGGCAGAAATCAGGTGGCTTTGGTGATAGGCCAAACTTCATGAGTCGACTGGCCCATCTTCCTGATCGATAGGCCGATGGAGCATGACCAGCAGGGCGATCTACATGATCGGCCTGCCAATAGAGAGCTAGAAATTTCTAGAAAAGATGTGGTTTTCCCAATGCAGCTTTAATTTTATCTTTGGGACAATTCTAAGAAACATTAAATTTGGATATAACCAGAAATATGAAGTATTTGATTCAGACAGGATTGAAGACTTGAAGATGGGCATTACATGAAGAATGATACAGCTTGACGATTCAAGGATGAAGAATCAATAATATGTCTTGATTATTCTCTTGTAATCTTAGTTTTCTATTCTCTAGGGTGGAACCATAATATTACAGTTATTATTATTTTGCTTGCAGCTTTGCTTGATTGCTTTGCTTGTCTACATTATAATATGATTTGCCATGTACATTGATAACATGTCATATAGAGTAGGAAGCGTCACTCATATTAAAATTGTTCATGCATTATCTTAAAATAAAACCTTGATTTCAAAAGCTTGAGTGGGAGAAGGTTTTGAAGAGAGGACCTAAGGCCTCCATCGTTGGTCCATAGGCAAAACATGGTGGTTCCGACCCCTAGGAAGGGATTTCTATCATGTATCAGATTGGATCTCTGAGAGGATAAGGTATTTTAGCATAATTTATGCTTGCACACCACTAGGTGGTGATTATAAATCATGGATAAAATATTGAAATGATGGTTATACACTCACGTTAATTTTATTATTAACCTCCCCTAGGAGCTCTGTTAATAAAATTAATGGCCAAAAAAACAATTATTAATATATGTTGGATCATACGGGTCCTGGATGGCATATATTAATCAGGAGGGGATCTATATTCCTGATTGAATTTGGCATGACTCCCCTAGGAGCTTGTTGAATTCTGAGTTAGGAATTATCGTTGCAAGGTTGTGATATTTTCAAGCTTTTAACACATAAACACATTTGTTTTTTTACATGATTGTGTTATCTTACTAAATTATTACTACATGTTTGCTTATGTTTGGTATATGATTCTTTGTTGTAGATTAAAAATGTCTAAAAACGCTTTATCATCGATACTTGACAAAAACCTATTAACTAGAGAGAATTATAATGATTGGAAACGGAACCTGGATATCGTCCTCTCCTTTGAGAAACTGAAGTATGTGCTAACAACCATTGTCCTCCTGAGCCTACGGGAGACTCAACTAATGAGCAATTCCAAGCGTATAGTCGCTGGAATGATGCTAATGATCATGCTCGCTGCTATGTTATGGCTAGCATGAATAACGTGCTGCAGGCTCAACGTCAGGATTATGAGACCATGAAGTAGATCTTGAATAATCTTGAGGATATGTTTGGAGGCCAAGCCATAACAAAGCGGCAAGGGGTGCTTTGGAAACTTCTTAACTATACGCAGAGGCTAGGGACATTTATAAAGGAGCACATCATGTTGGTCATGGGTTACCTCACTGAGGCTCAAACCAATGGAGTCGACATCGATGCTGAAACTCAAATGACTATGGTCTTTAAGACTCTGTCAAAGGAATTTATTGCATTTAGAGCTACTTTTAATTTAAGCAATAGAAGGGATATGACAGTAATGGAATTAATGAAACAATTACAGGAGTTTGAACTGTTGAGTAGGGAGTCTCTACAGATGGAAAGGCCAACATGGTAGCTGCTATTGGTTCAAATCTCAATTCTGGGAATGGAAAGAGACAACGGGCCAAGAACGGGAAGTCTTCTATTCCTGCTAGCACCAAGAGCAAGAAGAAGAAGAAGAAGAACCCGAATAAGCTTAAGTGCTTCTTTTGTGGGATGGTCGAACACATAAAGAAGCATTGTAAGGACTTCCTTTCAAAAGGAGGTAGGTGCGATCTTTTGTATTTAGAAACTTGTTTGGTTGAGGAATCTTGTGACATTTGGGACATAGACACTGGTGCAACTAATCATGTTTGTGTTTCTCTATAGGGGTTCAAAGAAACGAGAAGTCTGCTGCATGAAGACTTCACGCTTTGGATGGGAGATGGATCCTTGGTCTCAGTGGGAGACGTCCATCTTTATTTTGATAATTATAGGAATTTATTTTTGCAAGATTGTTTTTATATTCTTAAATTTAAAAGGAATTTAATTTCCATAGCTTGTTTGTTTAAACACTCCTATTTAGTTTCTTTTAATGATAAAGTGGTGATCGTAAAAACAAATCTTTTATCTGTTCTAGATGGATGCAAAATAATCTATATTTTATCAAACCTAAAATGGACTTATTGCTTAATGCTAAGATGAATGATAATAACTCTAAAGACTTAAAACTTCTCACTCTAATAAGACTTATCTTTGGCATTTGTGCCTTGGTCATATTAACCTGAATAGGATTCAAAGGTTGGTAAAGGATGGACCTTTAAGTCACTTAAAGGTGGAATCTATACCTCAATGCGAATCTTGTTTAGAGGGTAAAATGACCAAAAGACCATTCAAGTCTAAGGGCAATAGGGCTTAAGGGGTTCTAGAACTTGTGCATAGTGATGTTTGCAGACCAATGAACATCTAGGCACGAGGAGGGTATAAGTACTTTGTCACTTTTATTGACGATTACTCAAGATATGGGTATGTGTACCTGATGCACCACAAAAGTGAAACTTTTGACAAGTTTAGGGAGTTTTAGGCTGAAGTGGAAAAGCAATTGGGTAGACCCATAAAGGCACTTCGATCTGATCGAGGTGGGCAATATCTTTTTGATGAGTTCTTGGGACACTTATTAGAGAATGGGATGTTATCCCATTTGACTGCATCGAACACTCCGCAGTAGAATGGCGTAGCGAAGAGAAGAAATAGCACTTTATTGGACATGATTAGACCCATGATGAGTTATTTATCATTAGCTTTATCCTTTTGGGGATATGCACTACAAACCGCATGTTGTCTTATGAACAATATGCCTTCAAAATCGGTCCCTAAAACTTTTCACGAGCTGTGGACGAGTAGGAAGACATCCTTAAACCATATTTACATATGGGGATGTCCGGCTCATGTCCTGTTTAAGGATTCGAATTAGTTGGAAGTACATTCAAAGTTTGTGTGTTTGTAGGATATCCAAAAGGGACTAAAGGGGGTTATTTTTATAACCCAAAGGAAAATAAAGCCGTGGTTTCAACTAATGCAACTTCCCTTAAGAAGAGTTACATGGACAACTTTAAACCTCAAAGTAAAGTGGTGCTTGAGGAGTTAATGAGTGATCCGATCACTCTGGAGGTTCTGAATGAAACCATTCCGATCAATGTAGAAAAACCAAACAAACCTAAATAACAAACTGAGTGGCGTTGGCGTAGTGGGAGGATCGAGCATCAACCTGAGAGGTATATGTTCAATGGGGAGGTCTTCTTGGCTGAACCGAATGAACTTGATAGGGATCCTTATACTTACGTAGAGCCTATGGAGGATGTTGATTCAAAACTCTGGACAGAGGCCATGAACATTGAGATGAAGTCTATGAAGACTAATCAAGTCTGGTAGCTTATGGATCTTCCCGAAGGGGTAAAACCCATAGGGTATAAGTGGATCTATAAGAGGAAAAGAAGAGTGGATGGAAAGGTCAAAACCTTTAAGGCTAGATTGGTAGCTAAGTGTTATACGCAAAAGGAAGGAATCGATTATGAGGAAACCCTTTCGCCTGTAGCCATGCTTAAGTCCATCCAGATTCTCTTGTCTATAGCTGCCACTCTTGACTACGATATTTGGCTTATAGATGTCAAGACAGCTTTTTTGAATGGCTATCTTGATGAGTCCTTTTATATGGAACAACCGAACGGGTTCAAGGTCACGAGTCAAGAGGGTAAGGTTTGAAGCTGCTGAAGTCAATTTATGAACTTAAGCAGGCATGCCGCTCTTGGAACATAAGATTTGATTAGGTGATCAAGACTTATGGGTTCTCACAAGATGTGGATGAGCCATGTGTTTATAAACACATTAAAGATGGGAAGGTGGTTTTTCTACTGCTCTATGTAGATGACATTCTGCTAATTGGCAATGACATTGGGGCATTGTCATCAGTCAAATTATGGTTTACCAAGCAGTTTGATATGAGGAATAAAATGATAGCTTTGTCCCAGGCCGGCTACATAGATAAAATTCTCAGGAGGTTTGCAATGCAGGATTCCAAGAAAGGTGGGCAACCATCTAGGTCTGGAATTACTCTTTCTAAGAAAGACTCTCCAAATTCTTATGAAGAAAGAGAATACATGAAGAAGGGGTCTTATGCTTTGGCAGTGGGTAGTCTCATGTATGCCATGCTTTGCACACGAATGGATATTAGTTATGCGGTCAGGATTGTAAGTCAATTTCAGGCAGATCCAAGACCAAACCATTGGGTTGTTGTAAAGCATATTTTCAACTACTTCAGAAGGACTTGAGGGTATATGCTTGTGTTAGACATGTATGCTCTAAGGAGTAAAAATGTAATACGTTTTTGGAGACATTTTTATCAATAAAGAATTTATTCATTTATATATACCAAATATTGTCCTCTTTACGTTCATATTTGTTGAATGTATGATAAGCAAACAGTAGTCTGAGACTGTCAGTCTAAACCTTAAGAGTTGGGCATATGATGGGATGATTATGCGGTAGACACGACTCTTAAGGTGATGGTCTAAAATATATGATCCGCAATCGAGGGAATAAATTTAGGCGCTTTATTCATGTAAAGATTGTTATGTTGTCTATATCCCTTTTGGGAGATGGTTTGTCTTGGCCATCGGAGTTGGACTCCGTGAATAGAAACATTGGCGCGTTGTCATAGGTGACGATGTGTTGGATCGGGACATAAAGTGAATTGATTTGGATTAATAATTCTGTCTTGGCAAATCGATTCACTTTAGACAATCATTTGTATTGTATCTTAATCCTGAGATGAATAATGGGCCCGTTGTCTCGATTTGTGTCTTTTGATGTACCAATGGGTGACTCCCACATCTCTATAGTGGCATGCATGCCGGTACATTGGAGGCATGACTCTTGGTAGCATAGACTTGTTATTCATAGATATGGAATCCATAGCTCCTCTTTAGGAGTAATGATATCCTCTTATATGCGTTGTCCTGTAATTAGAAAACTGGAGCGCTCAACCATTTGGATACATAGGTGTAACCGAATGGTATACTATCTTTGGATGGTAAGTTTTCTAATGGTGAGACAATGGAACGTAAGATAAAAATAATCGGGAAGGTAAGACAGAACTTGTCCTTAAGCAGATTATGGATGATCATATGGGGATGCGATACACTATGATATGTCATGGAGACTTAGCTACACGAGCTTCGTAATTCTATAAAGTTCGAGAGTGCAGCTCCAAGCTTTTAGTGGAGTAGCGTTGGAGTTGATAATTGTGAAATGTATATCTGGGATATTGGGTTTCATAATTATCATGAGCTTGAACTTTATAGGTCCATTTTGGTCCCCTTTGCTAGCTCACAAAATCCTATAACGACACGGCGTGCTTTTCCAATAATTGGTGACTTATGTCGGATTTATCAGATTGGTTTAAAATTTATAAGAATCAAATAATTCATGTCTGTTTATCGGTTGAATTAATTTTGTAAGAAATTAGTTCAAGATAAACTTGTTGAATTATTGTGTTCGGATAATTCTTGTCTGTTTATCGGTTGTTTTAATTTTGGACAATTAGAACAAGATAAACTTGTAGAATTATTGTGAATTGATTTATTTTCTTAGAGATTATCTTGATAAAGTTTGTTTTGATCAGATATCTTTTCTATTGGGCTATTTGAATCAAAACTGAGACTTTATCCTTTAGAATCTCGGGTGGAAAATAAAAGATTCGCGGAGATTTTTTC
This sequence comes from Artocarpus heterophyllus, assembly GCA_025403435.1. Taxonomy (NCBI): domain Eukaryota; kingdom Viridiplantae; phylum Streptophyta; class Magnoliopsida; order Rosales; family Moraceae; genus Artocarpus; species Artocarpus heterophyllus. Next base: position 27,468,834 of record CM046345.1, on the reverse strand, counting down.
TCGGCAGTTTGGCATGCCGGATGACGTGTTCGGCCTGCCGAACCTGCCAGTTTGGCCTGCCTATCACACAGTTCGGCATGCCGACCGCGACAGTTAAGATTACGCGTTTTTCACGCGTATCTTATCAGATATTGATCCGAACTTGATTCTGTTTCGATTTTTGAGACCTAATCTGATATGGACTGACCCCAAGGACCAATAGGTATAAAAAGGGAGTGAGTCTAATGATTTATTCAGATCAATTTAAGAGATTAAGAGTGATACTCTTCTAGTGAGCATCTGAAAACTCCCTGAGAGCTTTTGTTCACAAATTACGAACACTAGCTTTGGGTTCTCTCTATTGGTTGGAAGGAGAGTCACCGGTGGAAGAGCTGTATGTGTGAGCCCACACTCACTCCGGTTGTGGATAGAGAATAGCAAAGAAGACCAGTTGGTTGAGGCTCTTCTGGAACGTTACTTCTCTACACAGGTCGCGGAGGTTCTTCGGCACACTGAGGTTAGTAAGATCTATTTAATTTATACATATAACATGTCAAACTTGTGTTTTGGAAATTACTCTGATGAAAAATTTTAAAAATTCCGCTGCGCACTTTGTTTCCAACAATTGGTATCAGAGCCGAGGTTTTTACATAAATTTGCAAGTTTGTGATCATGTTATATGCATAAATTTTGTGATCTTAATCTCTCCAATGCTTGAATTAAATTTTATAGAGAGATGGCACTCTAGGTTTCTATATAATATATATGTTGTCATGGATTATATGGTGAATGTTTATTAATTAATTATGGCTGATTAAATTGTTGTTTAATTATTTATTAATTAATTAATACCGGTTATGGTTCCTTAGAGGTTAGAATATGTATCTAGGTTTTTCATGTAATTAGATGGCAGACTATCTTCTCCGTCTAGGAATTATTATTTAATTTTTAATTTGTAAGAATTTTGTAATTAAATAATTATTCGGAGAAGACGGAACGAGAAGTCGGAACTTAAAGATTGATGATGGCGCCTCCAGGTATTTCCTGAGTCTCTAATTTTATGTTTTTGAATTGTTGAAAATAAAATTGATGAATTGCATTAAAATTTTATTTTCTGGATTGAGGGTTTTCTGCTCGGTCGGCATGCCGGACCTCACAGTTCGGCAGGCCGAAGGTCACAGATCGGCAGGCCGGACGTACGGTCTGGCAGGCCGATAGTGGGGCAGAAATTTTGGTGCTCTGCCGGCAGGCCGAACCTTCATGTTCGGCAGGCCGAACCTCCATGATCGGTAGGCCGATCACCCAGATCGGCCTGCCGACCGAGAGCAGCCAGGTGTCCAGAAAAGGTGCAATTTTTTGGTGCAGTTTTAATTTTATTTTTGGGACGATTCTGAGAAACATTAAATTTGGATATGACCGGAAATATGAAGTGTTCGATTCATACGGGATTGAGGACTTGAAGATGGATATTACATGAAGAAGGATACAGCTTGAGGATTCAAGGATGAAGAATCGATAAATGTCTCGATTATTCTCTTGTAATCTTAGTTTTTCTGTTCTCTAGGGTGGAACCATAATATTACGGTTATAATTATTATTATGCTTGTAGCTTTGCTTGATTGCTTTGCTTGTCTGCATTATAATATGATTTACCATGTATATTGATAACATGTCATATAGAATAGGGAGTGCCGCTCATATTAAAATTGTTCATGCATAATTTTAAAAATAAAACCTTGACTTCAAAAGATTGAGTGGGAGAAGGTTTTCGAAGAGAGAACCTAAGGCCTCCATCGTTGGTCCATAGGAAGAACATGATGGTCCTAACCCCTAGGAAGGGATTTCTATCATGTACCAGATTGGATCTCTGAAAGGATAAGGTATTTTAGTATGATTTATGGTTGCACACCCCTAGGTGGTGATTATAAATCATGGATAAAATATTAAAACGGTGGTTATACACTCACGTTAATTTTATTATTAACCTCCCCTAGGAGCTCTGTTAATAAAATTAATGGCCAAAGAAACGATTATTAGTATATGCTGGATCATACGGGTCCTGGATGGCATATATTAATCAGGAGGGGATCCGTGTTCCTGATTGAATTTGGCATGACTCCCCTAGGAGCTTGTTGAATTCTGAGTTGGGAATTATCGTTGTAAGGTTGTGATATTTTCAAGGTTTTGACACATAAACACATTTGTATGATTTTACATGATTGTGTTATCTTACTAAATTATTATATATGTTTGCTTATGTTTGGTATATGATTCTTTATTGTAGATTGAAAATGTCTAAAAACGCTTTATCATCGATACTTGACAAAAACCAATTAACCGGTGAGAACTATAATGATTGGAAACGGAACCTGGACATCGTCCTTTCCTTTGAGAAACTGAAATATGTTCTGACAACTCCTTGTCCTCCCGAGCCTACGGGAGACTCAAGTAATGAGCAATTCCAAGCGTACGACCGCTGGAAAGATGCTAATGATCAGGCCCGCTGCTATGTTATGGCTAGCATGAATAACGTGCTGCAGGCTCAACATCAGGATTATGAGACTGCGAAGCAGATCTTGGATAATCTTGAGGACATGTTTGGAGGCCAGGCCATAACAAAGCGGCAAGGGGCGCTTCGGAAACTCTTAAACTGTAGACAGAGACTGGGGACATCTGTAAAGGAGCACATGATGTTGGTCATGGGTTACCTCGCTGAGGCTCAAACCAATGGAGCCGACATCGATGCTGAAACTCAGATGACTATGGTCTTTGAGACTCTGTCTAAGGAATTTATTCCGTTTAGAGCTACTTTTAATCTAAGCAATAGACGGGATATGACCTTGACAGAACTGATGAAACAGTTACAAGAGTTTGAACTGCTGATCAGGGAGTCTCCTGCTGGTGGAGAGGCCAATATGGTAGCTGCTTCTGGTTCCAATCCTAACTCTGGGAATGGAAAGAAGCAACGGGCCAAGAGCCGGAAGTCTTCTATTCCTATTGCTACCAAGAGCAAGAAGAAGAAGAAGAAGAAGCCCAAAGAAGCTTAAGTGCTTCTTTTGTGGTAAGGTCGGGCATATAAAGAAGCATTGCAAGGACTTCCTTTCCAAGGGAGGTAGGTGTGACCTTCTATATTTAGAAACTTGTTTGGTTGAGGAATCCAGTGACATTTGGGTCATAGATTCTGGTGCAACTAATCATGTTTGTGTTTCTCTGTAGGGATTCAAAGAAACGAGAAGTCTACTTCGTGAAGACTTAACGCTTCGGATGGGCGATGGATCCTTGGTCTCAGCGGAAGCAGTGGGAGATGTCCATCTTTATTTTGATAATTATAGGAGTTTAATTTTGCGAGATTGTTTTTATGTTCCTAAATTTAAAAGGAATTTAATTTCTGTATCTTCTTTATTTAAAGACTCCTACGTGGTATCTTTTAATGAAAAAGTGGTGGTTCGTAAAAACAAATCTTTTATCTGTTCTGGATGGATGCAAAATAATCTATATTTTATCAATCCTAAGATGGACCTATTGCTTAATGCTGAGATAAATGATAATGACTCAAAAAGACTTAAAACTTCTCACTCTAATAAGACTTATCTTTGGCATTTGCGCCTTGGCCATATTAACCTAAATAGGATTCAAAGGTTGGTAAGGGATGGACCTTTAAGTCACTTAAAGGTGGAATCTATACCTCAATGTGAATCTTGTTTGGAGGGTAAAATGACCAAAAGACCATACGGGTCTAAGGGCAATAGGGCCGAAGGGGTTCTAGAACTTGTGCATAGTGATGTTTGCGGACCGATGAACATCCAGGCACGAGGAGGGTATGAGTACTTCGTTACTTTTATTGACGATTACTCAAGATATGGGTATGTGTTCCTAATGCACCACAAAAGCAAAACTTATGATAAGTTCAGGGAGTTTCGGGCTGAAGTGGAAAAGCAATTGGGTAGACCAATAAAGGCACTTCGATCTGATCGAGGTGGGGAATACCTTTCTGATGAGTTCTTGGGACACTTGTTAGAGAATGGGATTTTATCCCATTTGACTGCGCCGGGCACTCCGCAGCAGAATGGCGTAGCAGAGAGAAGGAATAGGACTTTGTTGGACATGATTCGGTCCATGATGAGTTATTCATCATTGCCTTTATCCTTTTGGGGATATGCACTACAAACCGCATGTTATCTTTTGAACAATGTGCCTTCAAAATCGGTCCCTAAAACTCCTCACGAGTTGTGGACAAGACGGAAGACATCCTTAAACCATATTCGCATATGGGGATGTCCAGCTCATGTCCTGTTTAAGGATCCGATTAAGTTGGAAGCACGTTCAGAAGTTTGCGTGTTTGTAGGATATCCAAAAGGGACTAAAGGGGGTTATTTTTATAACCCAAAGGAAAATAAAGTCGTGGTTTCAACTAATGCAACTTTCCTTGAGGAGAGTTACATGAACGACATTAAACCTCAAAGCAAAGTGGTGCTTGAGGAGTTGAGGGGTAATCCGTTTACTCCGGAGGTTCCGAACGAAACCATTCCGATCGGTGTAGAAAAACCAAACAAACCTGAACAACAACCTCAGGGGCTTCGACGTAGTGGGAGGATCGGGCGTCAACCTGAGAGGTATATGTTCAATGGGGAGGTCTTTTTGGCTGAACCGGATGAACATGACAGGGATCCTTATACTTACGCAGAAGCTATGGAGGATGTTGATTCAAGACTCTGGACAGAGGCCATGAACATTGAGATGCAGTCTATGGAGACTAATCGGGTCTGGGAGCTTGTGGATCTTCCCGAAGGGGTAAAACCCATAGGGTGTAAGTGGATCTATAAGAGGAAAAGAGGAGTGGATGGAAAGGTCGAAACCTTTAAGGCTAGACTGGTAGCTAAGGGTTATACGCAAAAGGAAGGAATCGATTATGAGGAAACCTTTTCGCCTATAGCCATGCTTAAGTCCATCCAGATTCTCTTGTCCATAGCTGCCGCTCTCGACTACGAGATTTGGCAGATGGATGTCAAGACGGCTTTTCTGAATGGCTATCTTGATGAGTCCATTTATATGGAACAACCAGAAGGGTTCAAGGTCATGGGTCAAGAGGGTAAGGTTTGTAAGCTGCTAAAGTCAATTTATGGACTTAAGCAGGCTTCTCGTTCTTGGAACATAAGATTTGATCAAGTGATCAAGACTTATGGGTTCTCACAAAATGTGGATGAACCATGTGTTTACAAACACATTAAGAATGGGAAGGTGGTTTTTCTTCTACTCTATGTAGATGACATTCTGCTAATTGGCAATGACGTTGGGGCGTTGTCATCGGTCAAATTATGGTTGACCAAGCAGTTTGACATGAAGGACTTGGGTGAGGCTAATTTTGTTCTCGGTATCCAGATCTTTCGGGATAGGAAGAACAAAATGATAGCTTTGTCACAGGCCGGCTACATAGATAAAATTCTCAGGAGGTTTGCAATGCAGGATTCCAAGAAAGGTGGGCAACCATCTAGGTCTGGAATTACTCTTTCTAAGAAAGACTCTCCAAAGTCTTATGAAGAAAGAGAATACATGAAGAAGGTACCTTATGCTTCGGCAGTGGGTAGTCTCATGTATGCCATGCTTTGCACTCGACCAGATATTAGTTATGCGGTCGGGATTGTGAGTCGATTTCAGGCGGATCCAGGACCGAACCATTGGGTTGCGGTAAAGCATATTTTCAAGTACCTGAGAAGGACTCGTGGGTATATGCTTGTGTATTCGGGTGAGGATTTAACTCCTCTAGGATACATTGATTCGGATTTTCAATCCTGCCTGGATTCTAGGAAATCGACTTCAGGGTTTGTGTTTACTCTGGGTGGCAGTGCCATCAGTTGGAGAAGTGCGAAGCAAGATTGCACTTCGGATTCAACGATGGAGGCCGAGTATGTGGCGGCTAGTGATGCTTCGAAAGAAGCAGTGTGGCTCCGCAAGTTCCTTGGGGATCTTGAGGTAGTTCCTGGTATGGATAAAGCGGTATCACTGTACTGTGATAACAGTGCGGCGGTAGCTAATGCTAAGGAACCAAGATTTCACAAGAAGAGTAAGCATATTGATCGGAAGTATCATGTGATAAAAGACTTCCTTGAGAGTGGGCATGTCACGGTGTGCAAGATCGCGTCAGAGGACAATTTAGCTGATCCATTTACGAAGACACTTTCTGGGAGAGTCTTCGAAAGGCATGTGGAAGCTATGGGGATGCGAAATTTGCAGTATTTACTCACTTAGTGCAAGTGGGAGATTGTTAGACATGTATGCTCTAAGGAGTAAAAATGTAATACGTTTTTGGAGACATTTTTATCAATAAAGAATTTATTCATTTATATATACCAAATATTGTCCTCTTTACGTTCATATTTGTTGAATGTATGATAAGCAAACAGTAGTCTGAGACTGTCAGTCTAAACCTTAAGAGTTGGGCATATGATGGGATGATTATGCGGTAGACACGACTCTTAAGGTGATGGTCTAAAATATATGATCCGCAATCGAGGGAATAAAGTTGGGCGCTTTATTCATGTAAAGATTGTTATGTTGTCTATATCCCTTTTGGGAGATGGTTTGTCTTGGCCATCGGAGTTGGACTCCGTGAATAGAAACATTGGCGCGTTGTCATAGGTGACGATGTGTTGGATCGGGACATAAAGTGAATTGATTTGGATTAATAATTCTGTCTTGGCAAATCGATTCACTTTAGACAATCATTTGTATTGTATCTTAATCCTGAGATGAATAATGGGCCCGTTGTCTCGATTTGTGTCTTTTGATGTACCAATGGGTGACTCCCACATCTCTATAGTGGCATGCATGCCGGTAAGTTGGAGGCATGACTCTTGGTAGCGTAGACTTGTTATTCATAGATATGGAATCCATAGCTCCTCTTTAGGAGTAATGATATCCTCTTATATGCGTTGTCCTGTAATTGGAAAACTGGAGCGCTCAACCATTTGGATACATAGGTGTAACCGAATGGTATACTATCTTTTGATGGTAAGTTTTCTAATGGTGAGACAATGGAACGTAAGATAAAAATAATCGGGAAAGTAAGACAGAACTTGTCCTTAAGCCGATTATGGATGATCATATAGGGATGCGATACACTATGATATGTCATGGAGACTTAGCTACACGAGCTTCTTAATTCTATAAAGTTCGAGAGTGCAGCTCCAAGCTTTTAGTGGAGTAGCGTTGGAGTTGATAATTGTGAAATGTATATCTGGGATATTGGGTTTCATAATTATCATGAGCTTGAACTTTATAGGTCCATTTTGGTCCCCTTTGCTAGCTCACAAAATCCTGTAACGACACGGCGTGCTTTTCCAATAATTGGTGACTTATGTCGGATTTATCAGATTGGTTTAAAATTTATAAGAATCAAATAATTCATGTCTGTTTATCGGTTGACTTAATTTTGTAAGAAATTAGTTCAAGATAAACTTGTTGAATTATTGTGTTCGAATAATTCTTGTCTGTTTATCGGTTGTTTTAATTTTGGACAATTAGAACAAGATAAACTTGTAGAATTATTGTGAATTGATTTATTTTCTTAGAGATTATCTTGATAAAGTTTGTTTTGATCAGATATCTTTTCTATTGGGCTATTTGAATCAAAACTGAGACTTTATCCTTTAGAATCTCGGGTGGAAAATAAAAGATTTGCAAAGATTTTTTCTCGGCAGTTCGGCATGCCGAATGACGTGTTCGGCCTGCCGAACCTGCCAGTTCGGCCTGCCTATCACACAGTTCGGCATGCCGATCGCGACAGTTAAGATTACGCGTTTTTCACACGTATCTTATCAGATATTGATCCGAACTTGATTCTGTTTCGATTTTTGAGACCTAATCTGATATGGACTGACCCCAAGGACCAATAGGTATAAAAAGGGAGTGAGTCTAATGATTTACTCAGATCAATTTAAGAGATTAAGAGTGATACTCTTCTAGTGAGCATCTGAAAACTCCCTGAGAGCTTTTGTTCACAAATTACGAACACTAGCTTTGGGTTCTCTCTATTGGTTGGAAGGAGAGTCACCGGTGGAAGAGCTGTACATGTGAGCCCACACTCACTCCGGTTGTGGATAGAGAATAGCAAAGAAGACCAGTTGGTTGAGGCTCTTCTGGAACGTTACTTCTCTACACAGGTCGCGGAGGTTCTTCGGCACACTGAGGTTAGTAAGATCTGTTTAATTTATACATATAACATGTCAAACTTGTGTTTTGGAAATTACTCTGATGAAAAATTTTAAAAATTCCGCTGCGCACTTTGTTTCCAACAGCTTGTATATTTGAGTGAGGACTTTACTCCTCTAGGATATACTGACTCGAATTTTCAATCTTGTCTGGATTCTAGGAAATCGACTTCAGGTTTTGTGTTTCCTCTGTGCAGCGGTGCCATCAGTTGGAGAAGTGTAAAGCAAGATTGAACTTCAGATTCAACGATGGAGGCTAAGTATGTGGCAGCTAGTGATGCTTCGAAAGAAGTAGTGCAGGTCTGCAAGTTCCTTAGGGATCTTGAGGTAGTTCCTCGTATAGAAAAGGTTGTATCACTGTACTATGATAACAATGCGGTGGTAGCTAATGCTAAGGAACCAATATTTCACAAGAAGAGTAAGCATATTGATCGAAAGTATCATGTGATAAAGGACTTCATTGAGGGCGAGCATGTCCCGGTGTGCAAGATCGCGTCAGAGGACAATTTTGCTTATCCATTTACAAAGACACTTACTAGGAGAGTCTTCGCGAGGCATGTGGAAGCTATGGCGATGCGAGATTTGTCATATTTACTCACTTAGTGCAAGTGGGAGATTGTTAGACAAGTATGCCCTAAGGAGTAAAACTGTAATAACTTTTTGGAGACATTTTTATCAGTAAAGAATTTATTTATTGTTTATATACCAAATCTTGTCCTCTTTACGTTCATATTTGTTGAATATATGTTAAGCAAACAATAGTCTAAGACTATCGGTCTAAACCTTAGGAATTGGGCATATGATGGACAGATTATACGGAAGACACGATTCTTAAGGTGATGGTCCAAATCATAAGATCCGCAATCGAGGGAATAAAGTTGGGCGCTTTATTTATGTAAAGATTGTTATGTTGTCTATATCCCTATTGGAAGATGGTTTGTCTTGACCATCGGAGGTGGGCTCCATGAATAAAGACATTGGCACGTTGTCATTGGTGACGATGTGTTGGATTGGGACATAAAGTGAATTGATTTGGATTAATAATTCGATCTTGACAAATCGATTCACTTTAGACAGTCATTTGTATTGTATCTTAATCTTGAGATGAATAGTGGGCCCGTTGTCTCGACTTGTGTCTTTTGATGTACCAAAGGGTGACTTCCACATCTCAATAGTGGTATGTATGCCAGTACGTTGGAGGCATGACTCTTCATAGCGTAGACCTGTTATTTATAGATATGGAATCTATAGCTCCTCTTTAGGAGTAATGATATCCTCTTATATGCGTTATCCTGTAATTGGAAAACTAGAGCGCTTAACCATTTGGACACATAGGTGTAACCGAATGGTATACTGTCTTAGCAAATTGATTCACTTTAGATAATCATTTGTATTGTATCTTAATCCTGAGATGAATAGTGGGCCTGTTGTCTTGACTTGTGTCTTTTGATGTACCAAATGGTGACGCGTATGTCTTAATAGTGGTATGCATGCCGGTACGTTAGAGGCATGACTCTTGATAGCGTAGACTTGTTATTCATAGATATGAAATTCATATCTTCTCTTTAGGAGTAATGATATCCTCTTATATGCGTTATCTTATAATTGAAAAACTAAAGCGCTCAACCATTTGGATACATAGGTGTAACCGAATGGTATACTGTCTTCGGATGGTAAGTTTTACAATGGTGAGATAATGGAACGTAAGATAAAAATAATCGGGAAGGTAAGACAGAGCTGGTCCTTAAGCCGATTATGGATAATCATATGGGGATACGACACACTATGATATGTCATGGAGACTTCGCTATAGGAGCTTCGTAATTCTATGTAGTTTGAGAGTGTAGCTCCAAGCTTTTAGTGGAGTAGCATTGGAGTTGATAATTAAGAAATGTATATTTGGGATATTAGGTTTCATAATTATCGGGAGCTTGAACTATATAGGTCCATTTGGTCCCCTTTGCTAGCTCACAACATCCTGTAACGATACGGCGTGCTTTTCTAATAATTGGTGACTTATGTCAGATTTATCAGATTAGTTAAAATTTGGAAGAATCAGATAATTCATGTTTGTTTATTGGTTGAATTAATTTTGTGATAAAATTGATTCAATATAAACTTGTTGAATTATTGGGATCGGATAATTTTTGTCTAATAATCGATTGATTTAATTTTTGGATAAATTAGATCAAGATAAACTTGTAGAATTATTGGAAATTCATTTATTTTCTTAGAGATTTTTTAGATGAGGTTGTTTTAATCAGATAACTTTTCTATTGGGTTATTTGAATTAAAGTTGAGACTTTATCCTATAGAATCTCGGGTGAAAAATAAAGATTCTTTAAGATTTTAATCGGCATTTGGCATGCCAATCGTAGTATTCGGCTTGCCGATGGGGCCTGTTCGGCCTGCCGATCATCCTGATCGGCCTGCCGATGAGCGAAGGATAAGATCACGCTTTTTTACGCATATCTTATCAAATATTGATCTGAATTTGATTCTTATTCAAATTTTTGAGACCTAATCTGATAAGGACAGACCCTACACCAAACCTCCATAGATAAGCAGTAAGTCTCATAAGTTATTTAGATCAATTGAGAGATTAAGAGTGATACTCTACTGGTGAGAATCTGGAAACTCCCTAAGAGCTCTTGTTCACAAATCACAAACACTAGCTTTGGGTTCTCTCAATTGGTTGGAAGGAAAGTCACCTAGAGGAAGAGCTACACGTGTGAGCCTACACTCACTCTGATCATGGATAGAGAATAGCAAAGAAGACCAATTGGTTAAGTCTCTTCTGGAACGTTACTTTTCTTCACTGATTGCAGGAGCTTTTTGGCACACAAAGGTTGTAAGATCTGGTTAATTTATGCATATAGCATATCAAATTTGTGTTTTGAAAAATACTCTGATATAAAAATTTTAAAATTTCACTGCGTACTATTTTTTCAACAAATAGTAAGCAAGGATATCATCTCCCAATGATATGAGGCTTTTTGGGTAAAGCACAAGATCAAAACTATGCAAATAAGTCCAAAATGGACAATATTATTCCAAGTGTAGGTGTGAGTCATTACAGATAGCTAAGGCTGACAATACGGGTTACAATACAATGATATGACACAAACACGACATGATTTTTAGAGGTTAGTATAAAAAAATTAAACTACGGTCATTTTCATGTCAATTTAAACTTGACCCATCAAAAAAGAAGTTGTGTTTGTGTCAACCCACTCAACAATAAATTGATTTGTAGCTTATTAGTCTATTAAATTTTTGTAAATATTTTTCCCTAGTATATGTAGTATTAATTATTGACACTAAATTAGAAGTGTTTATAGAATAAAAGTGATTTGATTCTCAAAAGACTTTTGTTTTATGTTACTATTATATAATTTTGGTGCATTAATTATGTTTAAAAGATAAAATATCACAGGTTGATTTTATGTTACAGGTTAATTTCAGATTGTGCATTGATTTCAAGTTATGAGTTGATTAAGGGTCACGTGTTACTTATATCATGGGTTATAACAGGTCATATTCGTGTCAACTTGTGTCAAGGTGGGTCAAGTTAGTATAGGATTTCCTAACCCATTCATGTCACGGGTTGTGTTAGTATTGAGGCATTTTCTACATGCTTGAGCATCAATTTGACATGAACAAAACCTGCTAAGTTAGATAGGGTTGGCAATAGGGTTACAGCACAATTGTTCATTAGTTAGCATAAAAATAAAAACAATAATAATAATAATAATAATAATAATAATAATAATAATAAGAACAACAACAACAACAACAACAACAATGGTGATGATGATGATAAGTTGCTGGTCATTTTAGCAAACTCAAAATTGACCTGCCCAAAAAGGGGTCGTTTTCTTGTCAATCGACTTGACACTAAATGGGCCCCATAGAATATTATTCTATTGTTTTTTCCAATATTTTTCCCTAGTATATATAATATGAATAAATTGATACTAAATTGGATGTGTTTGATAGCATAAAATTGATTTAGCTTTGAGAAAATATATGTTTTATGTTAATTTTTTGTAATTTTGGTGTAAATTGTAGATTTATAGGTATAAAATATTGTGGGTTGATTTTGGATTGCAGGTTAGTTTCGAGTTGCAAGTTGATTAATAGTAGTGAGTCAGATAAGTCATGAATTAAGGAGTGTCATGTTCGTGTCAACCCGCATTAGAAAGGGGCTGTGTTCATGTCCAAATTTTCCAACCCATTTGTGTTACAAGTCGTGTTAGTGTTGGAGTATTTTATTCATATATTAAACCCTAATCCGACACAGACGTGACCCATCAACATAAATTGCTACTCCTACTTATAGATTCAAATGAAATCCCCACTTCTTACCTCGAAATCATTTCATCACATAAACATTTAAGAGCAGTCAGTATCTTGCCTACAATTTTATTGACCGGTAGGCCATGTTTTTCGGAACTTGTTTCATGAGTTTTTTGCTATTATTGGAATAATTTTATTCGCTTTTCGTCTTGGACTTTCAGCCTCAGGTATCAACCATATTAGATCTCAATGCTTGTGACTTTTCTATCTTGGTCTTCCAACCCCATATATTTGCCACTCTTTAACAGTCTTATCGTTCATTCATAATAGGTCTGCTAGTCCTCTGCATCCTTTGCCACTCAGTCCTCTGGTATAGACACACTTATTTTTTAAAATCCTCCTTTTGAAAAACTCAAGATACAACTTGGGGAAAGTTTAAAAGTTAAAAATTTAATATAAATAAATTATTGTTATATTAAATCAAATGCATAAACATTGTCACATAATCATATAACTTAATAAGACCCATTTAATTTGTAAATCTAAAAAAATAAATAATAAATAAATAAATAAAACACCAAGTAGACTTGATAAGACCCATTTACTTGTGGGTTTAGAGGCGAGGCTTGAGTTCGCATCATGACGAACTAGTGGTTAATCGAATAAAGTTTATGAATTTTGTTCTTTTAAAAAGTTTTGCTATTTACTTTATTTAATATTATCTTTTTTAATTTAATTATTAGACTAGAGGATGTTTCAAGAGGGTCAAGCTGTCTGCCGAATTGGATTCATTTTCTTAATGCTCACTTCTTTATGTCAGTCCAAGCAGGGATTGGAATTGAAGCACGAGCAAAAAACCTCCGTCAATTTTAGAAATAATGTAGAAGCTAACTGAATTTCTTTCATATCGTACAGTGGGATAATTGGATGTTGGCCCTCATGTATCCCTTAGAAGATAGAGTTGTTGTTGGAAAAAATAGGTGAGAGGTGCGCAGCGAAAATTAAAAAAAAAATTAACATCGGAGTATTTTTCCAAAACACAAGTTTGACATGCTATATGTATAAATTAAACAGATCTTACTAACCTCTGTGTGCCAAAGAACCTCCGCGATCCGTGAAGAGAAGTAACATTCCAGAAGAGCCTCAACCAACTGGTCTTCTTTGCTATTCTCTATCCACGATCGAAGTGCGTATGGGCTCACACATATAGCTCTTCCACCGGTTACTCTCCTTCCAACCAGTATGGGCTCACTAAACTGCCGCATAAATATCTCCGCGAATCTTTTATTTTCCACCCAAGATTCTATAGGATAAAGTCTCAGTTTTGATTCAAATAATCCAATAGAAAAGTTATCTGATCAAAACAAACTTTATCAAGATAATCTCTAAGAAAATAAATCAATTCACAATAATTCTACAAGTTTATCTTGATTTAATTTATCCAATTAAATCAACCGATAAACAGACAAGAATTATCCGATCCCAATAATTCAACAAGTTTATCTTAAATTAATTTTATTACAAAATTAATTTATCCAATAAACAGACATGAATTATTTGATTCTTTCAAATTTTAAACCAATTTGAAATTATTGAAAAAACACGTCGTATCGTTACAAGATTTTGTGAGCTAGCAAAGGGGACCAAAATGGACCTATAAAGTTCAAGCTCATGATAATTATGAAACCCAATATCCCAGATATACATTTCACAATTATCAACTCCAACGCTACTCCACTAAAAGCTTGGAGCTGCACTCTCGAACTTTATAGAATTACAAAGCTCGTATAGCTAAGTCTCCATGACATATCAAAGTGTAACGTATCCCCGTATGAAAATCCATAATCGGCTTAAGGACAAGTTCTGTCTTACCTTCCTGATTATTTTTATCTTACATTCTATTATCTCACCATTAGAAAACTTACCATCCAAAGATAGTATACCATTCGGTTACACCTATGTATCCAAATGGTTGAGCGCTCTAGTTTTTCAATTACAGAATAACGCATATAAGAGGATATCATTACTCCAAAAGAGGAGATATGGATTCCATATCTATGAATAACAAATCTATGCTATCAAGAGTCATGCCTCTAACATACCGGCATGCATACCACTATTGAGATGTGGAAGTCACCCTTTGGTACATCAAAAGACACAAGTCGAGACAGCGAGCCCACTATTCATCTCAGGATTAAGATACAATACAAATGACTGTCTAAAGTGAATCGATTTGCCGAGACAAAATTATTAATCCAAATCAATTCACTTTATGTCCCGATCCAACACATCGTCACCTATGACAATGTACTAATGTTTCTATTCACGGAGTTCAACTCCGATGGTCAAGACAAACCATCTCGCTAAAGGGATATAGACAACATAACAATCTTTACAAGAATAAAGTGCCCAACTTTATTCCCTCGATTGCGGATCATATGTTTTAGACGGTCACCTTAAGAATCGTGTCTTCCGCATAATCAGTCCATCATATACCCAATTCTTAAGGTTTAGACCGACAGTCTCAGACTACTGTTTGCTTAACATGCATTCAACAGATGTAAACGTAAAGAGGACAAGATTTGGTATGAATAAATTCTTTATTGATAAAAAATGTCTCCAAGAACGTATTACATTTTTACTCCTCAGGGCATACATATCCAACAATCTCCCACTTGCACTAAGTGAGTAAATACAGCAAATCTCGCATCCCCATAGCTTCCACATGTTTCTCGAAGACTCTTCCTGTAAGTGTCTTCGTAAATGGATAAGTTAAATTGTCCTCTGACGCGATCTTGCACGCCGTGACATGCCCGCCCTCAACGAAGTCCTTTATCACGTGATACTTTCGATCAATATGTTTACTCTTCTTGTGAAATCTTGGTTCCTTAGCATTAGCTACCGCCGCACTGTTATCACAGTACAGTGATACCGTCTTAATCATGCTAGGAACTATCTCAAGATCCCCAAGGAACTTGCGGAGCCACACTACTTCTTTCAAAGCATCACTAGCCGCCACATACTCGGCCTCCATCGTTGAATCTGAAGTACAATCTTGCTTCGCACTTCTCCAACTGATGGCACCACCGCCCAGAGTAAACACAAACCCAAAAGTCAATTTCCTAGAATCCAAACAAGATTGAAAATCCGAGTTAGTGTATCCTAGAGGAGTCAAGTCCTCACCCAAATACTCAAGCATATACCCTCGAGTCCTTTTCAGGTACTTGAAAATATGCTTTACCGCAACCCAATGGTTCAGTCCTGGATCTGCCTGAAATTGACTTATAATCCTGACCGCATAGCTAATATCCGGTCATGTGCAAAGCATGGCATACATGAGACTACCCACTGCAGATGCATAAGGCACCTTCTTCATGTATTCTCTTTCTTCATAAGACTTTGGAGAGTCTTTCTTAGAAAGAGTAATTCCAGACCTAGATGGTTGCCCACCTTTCTTGGAATCCTGCATTGCAAACCGCCTGAGAATTTTATCTACGTAGCCAGCTTGTGACAAAGCTATCATTTTGTTCTTCCTATCCCGAAAGATCTGGATACCGAGAATAAAATTAGCCTCACCCAAGTCCTTCATGTCAAACTGCTTGGTCAACCATAATTTGACCGATGACAACGCCCCAACGTCATTGCCAATTAGTAGAATGTCATCTACATAGAGCAGTAGCAAAACCACCTTCCCATCCTTTATGTGTTTATAAACACATGGTTCATCCATATTTTGTGAGAATCCATAAGTCTTGATCACCTGATCAAATCTTTTGTTCCAAGAACAGGAAGCCTGCTTAAGTCCATAAATTGACTTTAGCAGCTTACAAACCTTACCCTCTTGACCCGCGACCTTGAACCCATCTGGTTGTTCCATATAAATGGACTCATCAAGATAGCCATGCAGAAAAGCCGTCTTGACATCCATCTGCCAAATCTAGTAGTCAAGAGCGGCAGCTATGGATAAGAGAATTTGGATGGACTTAAGCACGGCTACAGGCGAAAAGGTTTCCTTATAATCGATTCCTTCCTTTTGCGTATAACCCTTAGCTACCAGTCTAGCCTTAAAGGTTTTGACCTTTCCATCTACTCCTCTTTTCCTCTTGTAGATCCACTTACACCCTATGGGTTTTGCCCCTTCGGAAATATCCACAAGCTCCCAGACCCGATTAGTCTCCATAGACTTCATCTCAATGTTCATGGCCTCTGTCCAGAGTTTTGAGTCAACATCCTCCATAGCCTCTGCGTAAGTATAAGGATCCCTATCATGTTCATCCGGTTCAACCAAGAAGACTTCCCCATTGAACATATACCTCTCAGGTTGACGCCCGATCCTCCCACTATGCCGAAGCCCCTGAGGTTGTTGTTTAGGTTCGTTTGGTTTTTCTACACCGATCGGAACGGTTTCATTCGGAACCTCCAGAGTGAACGAATCACCCCTTAACTCCTCAAGCACCACTATGCTTCAAGGTTTAAAGTCATCCATGTAACTCTCCTCAAGGAAAGTTGCATTAGTTGAAACCACGACTTTATTTTCGTTTGGGTTATAAAAATAACCCCCTTTGGTCCCTTTTGGATATCCTACAAACACGCAAACTTCTGAACGTGCTTCCAACATTTTCGGATCCTTAAACAGGACATGAGCCGGACATCCCCATACGCGAATATAGTTTAAGGATGTCTTCCTTCTTGTCCGCAACTCGTGAGGAGTTTTAGGGACCGATTTTGATGGCACATTGTTCAAAAGATAACATGCGGTTTGTAGTACATATCCCCAAAAGGATAAAGGCAATGATGAATAACTCATCATGGACCTAACCATGTCCAACAAAGTCCTATTTCTTCTCTCCGCTACGCCATTCTACTGTGGAGTGCCCAGCGCAGTCAAATGGGATAAAATCCCATTCTCCAACAAGTGTCCTAAGAACTCATCAGAAAGGTATTCCCCACCTCGATCTGATCGAAGTGCCTTTATGGGTCTACCCAATTTCTTTTCCACTTCAGCCCAAAACTTCCTAAACTTATCATAAGTTTCGCTTTTGTGGTGCATCAGGTACACACACCCATATCTTGAGTAATCGTCAATAAAAGTGACAAAGTACTCATACCCTCCTCGTGCCTGGATGTTCATCGGTCCGCAAACATCACAATGCATAAGTTCTAGAACCCCTTCGGCCTTATTGCCCTTAGACCCGTACGGTCTTTTGGTCATTTTACCCTCCAAACAAGATTCACATTGAGGTATAGATTCCACCTTTAAGTGACTTAAAGGTCCATCTCTTACCAACCTTTGAATCCTATTCAGGTTAATGTGACCAAGGCGCAAATGCCAAAGATAAATCTTATTAGAGTGAGAAGTTTTAAGTCTTTTAGAGTTATTATCATTCATCTCAGCATTAAGCAATAAGTCCATCTTAGGTTTGATAAAATATAGATTATTTTGCATCCATCTAGAACAGATAAAAGATTTGTTTTTACGAATCACAACTTTTTCATTAAAAGATACCAAGTAGGAGTCTTTAAATAAACAAGATACAGAAATTAAATTCCTTTTAAATTTAGGAACATAAAAACAATCTTGAAAAATTAAATTCCTATAATTATCAAAGTAAAGATGGACATCTCCCACTACTTCCACTGAGACCAAGGATCCATCGCCCATCCGAAGCGTGAAGTCTTCACGTAGCAGACTTCTCGTTTCTTTGAATCCTTGTAGAGAAACACAAACATGATTAGTTGCACCAGAATCTATGACCCAGATGTCACTGGATTCCTCAACTAAACAAGTTTCTAAATACAGAAGATCACACCTACCTCCTTTGGAAAGGAAGTCCTTGCAATGCTTCTTAATATGCTCGACCTTTCCACAGAAGAAGCACTTAAGTGTCTTTGGGTTCTTCTTCTTCTTTTTCTTGCTCCTGGTGCTAGCAGGAATAGAAGACTTCCCATTCTTGGCTCGTTGCTTCTTTCCATTCCCAAACTTAGAATTGGAACCAAAAGCAGCTACCAAGTTGGCTTCACCACCCGTAGGAGACTCCCTGATCAACAGTTTAAACTCCTGTAACTGTTTCATCAGTTCTGTCAATGTCATATCCCGTCTATTGCTTAAGTTAAAAGTAGCTCTAAATGGAATAAATTCCTTAGACAGAGCTCAAATACCATAGTCAGCTGAGTTTCAGCATCGATGTCGGCTCCATTGGTTTGTGCCTCTACGAGGTAACCCATGACCAACATCATATGCTCCTTTACAGATGTCCCCGGTCTTTGTCTACAGTTTAAGAGTTTCTGAAGCGCCCTTTGCCTCTTTGTTATGGCTTGGCCTCCAAACATGTCCTCAAGATTATTAAAGATCTGTTTCACATTCTCATAATCTTGATGTTGAGTCTGCAGCACATTATTCATGCTGGCCATAACATAGCAGCGGGCCTAATCATTAGCATCTTTCCAGTGGTCATACACTTGGAATTGCTCATTAGATGAGTCTTCCGTAGGCTCAGGAGGACAAGAAGTTGTCAGAACATATTTTACTTTCTCAAAGGACAGGACGATATCCAGGTTCCATTTCCAATCATTGTAATTCTCACCAGTTAACAGGTTTTTGTCAAGTATCGATGATAAAGCATTTTTAGACATTTTTAATTCTACAATAAAGAATCATATACCAAACATAAGCAAACAAATCATAATTATTTTGTAAGATAACACAATCATGTAAAATCATACAAATGTGTTTATGTGTCAAAACCTTGAAAATATCACAACCTTACAACGATAATTCCCAACTCAGAATTCAACAAGCTCCTTGCGGAGTCATGCCAAATTCAATCAGGAACACGAATCCCCTCCTGATTAATATATGCCATCCAGGACCCGTATGATCCAGCATATATTAATAATCGTTTCTTTGGCCATTAATTTTATTAACAGAGCTCCTAGGGGAGGTTAATAATAAAATTAACGTGAGTGTATAACCATCGTTTCAATATTTTATCCATGATTTATAATCACCACCTAGGGGTGTGCAACCATAAATCATACTAAAATACCTTATCCTTTCAGAGATCCAATCTGGTGCATGATAGAAATTCCTTCCTAGGGGTCGGGACCACCATGTTCTTCCTATGGACCAACGATGGAGGCCTTAGGTTCTCTCTTTGAAAACCTTCTCCCACTCAATCTTTTGAAGTCAAGGTTTGATTTTAAAATTATGCATAAACAATTTTAATATGAGCGACACTTCCTATTCTATATGACATGTTATCAATATACATCGCAAATCATATTATAATGCAGACAAGCAAAGCAACGAAGCAAAGCTACATGCAACATAATAATAACCGTAATATTATGGCTCCTCCCTAGAGAATAGAAACTAAGATTACAAGAGAATAATCGAAACATATATCGATTCTTCATCCTGGAATCCTCAAGTGGTATCCTTCTTCACATAATTCCCATCTTCAAGTCTTCAATCCCATATGAATCAAATACTTCATATTTTCGGTCATATCCAAATTTGATGTTTCTCATAATCATCTCAAAAATAAAATTAAAACTGCACTGCAAAAATCGCACCTTTTTTGGAAATTTTTCAGCTCTCGGTCGGCAGGCCGAACTGGGTGATCGGTCTGCCGGTCATGCTTTATCGGCCTACCAATCAAAAAGATCGGCCTGCCGACCCATGAAAGTTCGGCATGCCGAACTGGAAGTTCAGCCTGCCGGCATAGCCAACCAATTTCTGCCCCACTGACGGCCTGCCGATCTGTGACCATCGGCCTGCCGAACTATGATGTACGACATGCCAATCGAGCAAAAAACCCTCATTCCAGAAAATACAATTTTAATGCAATTCATTAAATTTATTTTCAACAATTCAAAAACATAAAATTAGAGACTCAGGAAATACCTAGGTGCGCCATCATCAATCTTTCAGATCCGATTTCTTGATTCGTCTTCTCTGAATAATCATTTAATTACAAAATTCTTACAAATTTAAAATTAAATAACAATTCCTAGACAGAGATAATAGTCCGCCATCTAATTACATAAAAAACCTAGATACATATTCTAACCTCTAAGGAACCATAACCGGTATTAATTAATTAATAAATAATTAAACAACGATTTAATCAACCATAATTAATTAATAAACATTCACCACATAATCCATGATAACATATAAGAATATAGAAACCTAGAGTGCCCACTCTCTATAAAATTTTAATTCAAGCATAGGAGAGATTAAGATCACAAAATTTATGCATATAACATGATCACAAACTTGTAAATTTATGTAAAAAACCTCGGCTCTGATACCAATTGTTGGAAAAAATAGGTGAGAGGTGCGCAGCGAAAATTAAAAAAAAATTAACATCAGAGTATTTTTTCAAAACACAAGTTTGACATGCTATATGTATAAATTAGACAGATCTTACTAACCTCTGTGTGCCGAAGAACCTCCGCGATCCGTGAAGAGAAGTAACGTTCCAGAAGAGCCTCAACCAACTGGTCTTCTTTGCTATTCTCTATCCACGACCTGAGTGAGTGTGGGCTCACACGTATAGCTCTTCCACTGGTGACTCTCCTCCCAACCAATCGAGAGAACCCAAAGCTAGTGTTCGTGATTTTTGTACAAAAGCTGTCAGAGAGTTTTCAGATGCTCACCAAGAGAGTATCATTCTTAATCTCTCAATTGATCTCTATATTGATATATGTAAATCATGAGACTCACTCTCTTTATATAGCAATTGGTCCTGGGGTCAGTCCTTATCATATTAGGTCTCAAAAACTCAAAACAGAATCAATTTTGGATCAATATCTGATAAGATATGCGTGAAAACACGTAATCTTATCTCTCGCTGATCAGTAGGCCGAACACGTAGATCGGCAGGCCGAACTGCCGCATAAATATCTCCGCAAATCTTTTATTTTCCACCCAAGATTCTATAGGATAAAGTCTCAATTTTGATTCAAATAACCCAATAGAAAAGTTATCTGATCAAAACAAACTTTATCAAGATAATCTCTAAGAAAATAAATCAATTCACAATAATTCTACAAGTTTATCTTGATTTAATTTATCCAATTAAACCAACCGATAAACAGACAAGAATTATCTGATCCTAATAATTCAACAAGTTTATCTTAAATTAATTTTATTACAAAATTAATTTATCCAATAAACAGACATGAATTATTTGATTCTTTCAAATTTTAAACCAATCTGAAATTATTGAAAAAGCACGCTGTATCGTTACAGGATTTTGTGAGCTAGCAAAGGGGACCAAAATGGACCTATAAAGTTTAAGCTCATGATAATTATGAAACCCAATATCCCAGATATACATTTCACAATTATCAACTCCAACGCTACTCCACTAAAAGCTTGGAGCTGCACTCTCGAACATTATAGAATTACGAAGCTCGTATAGCTAAGTCTCCATGACATATCAAAGTGTATCGTATCCCTATATGAAAATCCATAATCGGCTTAAGGACAACTTCTGTCTTACCTTCCCGATTATTTTTATCTTACATTCTATTATCTCACCATTAGAAAACTTACCACCCAAAGACAGTATACCATTCGGTTACACCTATGTGTCCAAATGGTTAAGCGCTCTAGTTTTTCAATTACAAGATAACGCATATAAGAGGATATCATTACTCCTAAAGAGGAGCTATGGATTCCATATCTATAAATAACAGGTCTACGCTATGAAGAGTCATGCCTCCAACGTACCGGCATAAATACCACTATTGAGATGTGGAAGTCACCCTTTGGTACATCAAAAGACACAAGTCGAGACAACGGGCCCACTATTCATCTTAGGATTAAGATACAATACAAATGACTGTCTAAAGTGAATCGATTTGCCAAGATAGAATTATTAATCCAAATCAATTCACTTTATATCCCGATCCAACACATCGTCACCTATGACAACGTGCTAATGTTTCTATTCACAGAGTCCAACTCCGATGGTCAAGACAAACCATTTCCCTAAAGGGATATAGACAACATAACAATCTTTACATGAATAAAGCACCCAACTTTATTCCCTCGATTGCGGATCATATGTTTTAGACCGTCACCTTAAGAATCGTGTCTTCCGCATAATCAGTCCATCATATGCCCAATTTTTAAGGTTTAGACCAACAGTCTTAGACTACTATTTGCTTAATATACATTCAACAAATATGAACATAAAGAGGACAAGATTTGGTATGAATAAATTCTTTATTGATAAAAAAATATCTCCAAAAACATATTACATTTTTACTCCTTAGGGCATACATATCCAACAGTTATATGATTGGAGTCACTTGGCCATACAGTACGTCTGAACTTCAAAATAATGATTCAGCTATAAGTTTATTATTCTTCACTATGCTAATTATCATTGCTAATTAATAGCATATTAGACTGATCAATGTATTTAGGGTCTTAAATTCGTGGAAGTTGAGTAGAAAAAGTCTATTATGTTTCAAGTACCAAAGGTATGCATTCTAGTATTTATACAAGTTGAATTCTAAAAATGCATGAGTAATATTTAAAAGAAAATCTTGATACTATTTTTAGAAATTTCCAAAAGAAGAGGGTATTGAGAAATGCGGCTATTTTATGCTAAAGTACATACAAGACATTATAGTTAGGGGATACATATTGTGACATCAATAGAATACGATACTAATGCTCATTTGTTGGAGGTACTTTCAGAATGAGAAAATATGTAGAACGATACACAAATTATTTATTGAAATTTTTATTCTTCTGTTTAATTATTTTTAAATTTTGTAATATCATTTATTAAATTTAATCACTGAATTATGAGGCCTAATAGCGTGGACACGGGCATAGGCCACATGTGATAAATGATAAAATCAGCAATTTTCTTTTTTTGGTTACGACGCATACATTAGAGAATGATTCCATGAGCATACCATCGTCAAAAGTCTACCTTAGATGACGCTTTTGACAACACTCTCGTCTAATAATATCAAGCCTGGGCTCATCAAAACGCACCAAATTGACATTTGACGAGACTTTAAAGCCATTGTCATATATCTCCACATATTACGGCTCTTCTCTGCATATTACACTCCACATTGTCGTCTTCTCTTTTAATGGCCGTTATCTATTGTTTGTTTTAGCGATATATTTGTCTACCAATACTATATAGTTATATACAATAGAGACTATTTTTAGGGAGATAAAGATAGTTCATGAGACAAAATTAAAGAGATAAAATAGTTCATGAGACAAAATTAAAGTTTATATTTGAATTTAAAAGAAAGACCATTTATAAAACACTTTTTGAGTTTAGAAACTATTTACAGGACAAAATTACTTATAAGAACTAATTCTAACTAGAGAAAAAAATCCATAGATTTATCCTTTTTTATTATTTAATTTAGTCAAACCCATATAAAGAATTGTATACAAAGTAGACATATTTTGATACAAAATAGAAACTAACACACAATGTCGAGTGTATTTTTACATGTCCTATCATAAAAATCTCCTAGTAACATTATCCGCAGACAAAATTTGACTCAGAACCTCAAGTGTGACAGCGAATTGCGCCGAACGCATGGTTTTGCAGATAATAGTTAAGCTGAGCTGTATCCAACCAAAAAAGAAAAAAATTGAGCGAGCTGTGTATAAACAGTCAATCTATGAACTAGAGGATAATCTGGATGGAAAAAGTGATATTACATCTTCATGTCCAAATATTTCTAGACTTCTTC
Organism: Artocarpus heterophyllus; assembly: GCA_025403435.1. Classification (NCBI taxonomy): domain Eukaryota; kingdom Viridiplantae; phylum Streptophyta; class Magnoliopsida; order Rosales; family Moraceae; genus Artocarpus; species Artocarpus heterophyllus. Next base: position 27,444,598 of record CM046345.1, on the reverse strand, counting down.
TTTCTCATACGTTTGAGGGAAGTTCTTGATGCGCCAATAATTCATGAAAAAACACAAAAGAAATGTTAACAACGATGGTATATGTTGTATTAACTTTTTCGATAAGCAAAAGAGTTATCCAAAGAAAAAAGAAATGCTCATAAACCTAAACCCTAAAAAAAAATTGTCCCTTCAAATAAAAATATATGAACATTAGCAACCTAGAAAAGCTAAACGAAAATAAAGGAAATTAAAAAAAAAAATGAAGAGGAGATTATGAAAGAGCAGTCATTTAGAAAACAAAACTGTTTCTCCAATTTAGAAAAAAAGATGACATCACAAATATTGGGTAATGACGTAAACTTTCTTGTTTAATTTTTTTTTCCTCAAGGTATCCCTACTTTTTTTTTTTGGGAAGGTGTATCCCTATATTTTTCAAAACGAAGATATCTCCACATTTAAGAAAATGTGTTTCCATTTAATCTCTTACCTTTTGTTTTTTGAACGAGAGTGGAAGGAAAGGACTTGAGTAGCGTTTTAAAAAATACATATTTTAAACAATTAAAAACGTCAAAACCATAAACCGAACATACTTTTTTTTTCCCCTTTTTTTGAAGAAAATAGATGTATTGCTCATAATGTTCTTGAAGAAAATAATAAAAAATGTTAAAAGTAAGAAATTATTTAATAGTGTGTTTGTCTTTTCGCTTTGTTTTTGTTGTCGAAAAAGTGCAAGAGAGATGAAAATATCACCCTGTCAAATAAGAACAATACGATGCACAATTATTATATAGTATTATAAAAAAGAAATAAGGGAATATAAGTGTGTAATATCATATACGCATCATTCTATTTATACCTGCAATTTTGTGGAACACTCCATGAAGAATGTGGGTTCATATTTGGTTGCTTTGACATTAACCCTCTCCAATCTTGAAGCAAAATTGCAAGATCGTTGATTTTGTTGTTGAGGCCAACACAACAATTTGCATGCATCGTACAAACTCTGTTTAGATCGCAACTTGGCTGGCAAAATCCTCCAAAGTCAGTCGTATCTAAAAATCTCATTTTTAGTCCAATTTTTCTGATTAATGGATCAAACTTTATCTTGTTAAGTACATCTTGGTCATGTAGCCGTGAATGTGCCCTTCTTGAGAAGTACCAAAACTTGTAAAACTCGATTGTTCTGTCATTGGATTTCACGTAAGTAAATCCTCCATTTGGTAGGTTGTGTCGATCATAGGAATTTCCATTGAAGGAATCACATGCAATTTGAAAATCTCCTTCTTGGAAAAACCGTTGAAACGGATCTCGTAGCCAGATTATATCTATATCCTGTTAAAGATAAGGTTAAGTAGGAATTTTCTCAGCTACGACATGGTATTTGAGTACTTGTTATAATTTAATTGGTACACTATATGCAAGTTAGTTATGCATAGTGTGTTAATTTACCAATGATCAATAATTGTACGTCAAATATTAATTAGACAAGCCGAACATTGGAATATATAAGCCCATTTAGCAGTGCCTTTACAGTTTTACTTGTGCTTTTGATACGTAAAAAAGAAGCAAAAGCTGTGGGTTTTTTAATGAGCATTGGAATCATATTTTTAAAAATCTTAAATGGGTCAAATGATTTTAAAATCTTTTTAATAAGTAATAAAAATTTTATAATGAAGTTTATAATGTCCTATTAAAACTTTGGTATAAGTTTCAAAGTCTATTTTAGAAATAATTTTTTGAGAAGCTACATTTTGTGTATTTAACTAGATGCTATTCTAGAGAGTCAAAGCACATTTAACAAATCATTCAAACACTTTTACAGACAACATTTAGACTCATGAACTTTCAGAGACAGCTTTTAAGACTTAATTGCAGCACTTAGTTATTCAGGGACTCAAATAACTATTGCCACTTTCGGTCATCGTAAAAAATTCACTATGATGAGTATCAAGTTTGCAAAATAAAATTGCACAATATCCCCTTTAGATATAAGAGAACAAGGGTAACCGAATTTTAGAAGTACAAAAGCCTCGTACTATCCATAATGAAATTTTATAAGGTTGATCTTTGAAATTCTCTACCTAAAGTAATAACTCGTCAAACCCTTAAATTAGGCTACATAACTTAACAATCTCTTACTTGAATACTAATTCACCATAAATGCCTCCTCCTTACAGCTACCACAACTCCTCGATCCTCAAAAAAGAAGTCCAATAGAAGTTGTGTGCAACTTCAATTTCTCAGCTGGAACAATCTTCGTCAACAACATATCAATTGGATTCTGACTTCTATCTATCTTCTTAAGTGTTAAGACTCCATCCTTCAAAGCTAATCTTATGAAGTAATAATGAACCTGTTTATGCTTCGTCCTTGCATGATAAACAGGATTTTTTCTTAAATGAATAGAACTCTAACTATCACAATGAAACACATACTCTTCCTATGCTTGTGACGTAATTCTTCCAAAAAAAGACTCCAACCATACCATCTCTTTGTTAGCTTCAATCACAACAGCATACTCGGTTTCAATATGGAAAGAGCAAATGTCTTCTACAGCTTAGAGACCTAGCTAACTTTTGTACCATCCAACATACTAGTAGTACCCTTTTCATTGTCAATATCACCAAACAAATTAGCATCCATATAGCCTTGCAAACTCAAATCTGACTTCCAGAAACACAAAGTTGAATCTACAATACCTCTCAAATACGTGAGAATTCACTTCATTGCCAATGTTGCTTACTTGGATTACTAGTATCTCTGGTCACAACTCCCACTATATGTGTTATATCCGGTTTAGTGCAAAACATGACAAGCATGAGACTGTGAATAGCTGAGGCATAAGGTACCTTGGCCATGTAGACTAGCTCTTACTTTATAGCAGGTGATTGTTCTTCAGCTAGTTTCAAGTGACTAGGTAAAGGAGTACTTAGTAGTTTTGATTCATCCATTTTGAATCTACTAAGCAACTTTTTTACATACTCCACTTGTGACAGTTTCAAGACATGACCATCCTGGTAATCCTCAACCCAAGGATTTGCTTGCAAGCGCCAAGTCCTTCATTGCGAACGTCTTAGACATATTCCTTTTTAAACTTATCAATCTTCTATTTTCAAGCATCTGTAATCAGAATGTCATCAACATATAGTAATATAATGCTGTTACCAAATTTCTTCACATAAACGATTTGCATAGCGCGGCTCAAGAAACCATCACTACTCATGAAACTATCAAACTTCTTGTACCACTACCTTTAAGCTTGTTTGGGACCATACAAGTTCTTCTAAAGTTCGCACCTAATTCTTTCCTTTCCCTATACTTCGAATCCCTATAGCAGCATCATGTAAATCTCTTCCTCTAAGTCACCACAAAGAAGGGTGGTGTTTACATCCAACTACTCCAAGTGCAAGTCTTCTTGTGCCACTAATCTAAGTACTATCTTAAATGCAATGAATTTCATAACTACAGAGAAGATTTTTGTGTAATCAATGTCATCTTTCTGTTGAAATCCCTTTACAATTAGCATTTCTTTCTACCACTTGCTGCCATCATGTTCTTTTTTTATCCTATATACCCATTTATTCTACAAGGCTTTTTTTTTCCCTTTTGGTAGCTCTACAAATTGCCATGGTGAATCCATCTTATTCTTCACGAGTAACTCACACTTGATTGATTCATCGATCTGCACAATTTCCCCATAGCTTTATGGTTTGCCTCTACCTGTCAATAGCTACCGTACAGTGATGGGAGTACCTATGTAATGGTCTGATCATTCTGGTAGATCTTCTAGGTTCATTCACAAGGGTGTTTTAATTCACTTCTAAGGCTATGTTTTCTTGATCTTCATAGTTTGCATTCTGCACCTCAATTACTAATAGGACTCTTAATTGATTCACCTCAAACTTCTTGAATTCGATACTAGTGCTTTGAGATTTGTTGTCAACCTATCATGTAGGACTCCTTCATTGATTTTCACATCTTTACTCCTAATAACTTTTTGATATTGGGCACCCTAAAAATGATAGCCAAACTCTGTATCACCATAGCCAATAACAAAACACTTCTTAGATTTAACATCAAGTTTTCTTCTAGCTACATCAATACAACCAAACACTTACAAGAAATAAAGATTTACACCTTTGCCACTATAAACTTCCCCTAGAATTCTTCAATCCAATAGTGTTGAAGGACACATGTTTATCAAATATGCTCCAGTGCTAACCGCTTTAGACCATCACATCTTTGGTAGCCCAACATGCAATGTTATGCTTCTAGCACACTCAATGATATGTTCATCCTTTTAGTCACACCATTTTAATGAGGATTTCCTAAAATAGTATTCTTTATCTTGATGCCATTATCAACACAGTAATTGAAGTCCTTATTGATGTACTTTACTCCGGTATCTGACTACAATTACTTCATCTTCCAATCTATCTCATTCTCAACCATTGCTTTCTATGTCTTAAAAGCATCAAATATATCAAATTTAAACTTCAAGAAATAAAGCCATACCTGTATGCCCGAATCATCAATGAATGTTAGATAATAATTAGAACCTCTAAGGAAGTAACATGTTATCATGAACCAATTCTAATTGTGTTGTTATTGGCTCCTTCCTACTTTAGAGAAACTGACCCTTTTCTATTTACCAAAGATATGGTCTTCATACAAACTATGATCAATAGATTTCAATCCCAGTAGCTTCCCTTTGGACTAAAGTAGTTTCATATCTTTTTCATTCATTTGCCTGAGTCTACAATGCCATAAATCAAAAGCAGTAACAACATAAACAGCTGTATCTTTACAACTAGAAGTAATGTAAAGGGTTCCTCTGTTATTTTCTCAAGCAACAACCATAGTTCCCTTAATAACTTTTAAAGAACCGCCACTTAAAGTTACATTATTTCCTTTATCATCCTCGCTGTCATCAAATTATACATAGTTTTGGTACATGTCTTACCTTGTGAATTTTCCAAACAGACTCATTTGACATCCTCAAATTGACAGCACGAATATTGTAAATATCCAAAGGCTCTCCATCAGCCAAATAAACTTTTCCATCATTCCCAATAACATAATTCTCCATTATTTACCAATATGTAGTGGTGTGAAAAAATGATCCTAAGTCTAACACCCACGAATCAATAGGACTACCAACAAACAAGAGTAAAGAATCTCGTATCTCTTCAATAACTGCATTTGCACTATTATTTCCTTTATCTTCATTTTTCTTCAACGCTCTGTAGTTCTTCTTTAGATGATTAATCCTACCATAGTTTCAACATTCCACATTCTTTCCAAATCTGGACTTACTTCTGTCATTCTCGTTGAAATCCTTCTCGAAGTTTCTACCTCTGGTGCTGACATTAATATAATGTTGACGCAAACGTCTCATTGGAATCTTTTCTGCAAAGCTCCTTTGTAAGAATTTGATTCCCAACAACATTGAACTTCAATTTCTTATTGCCTATAGAGTTGCTGCCACCGATGTAGTTTCTGTCATATTTACCTCAAATAGTTTCGTCATGAGATGTACCTTGTTGTTCGCAGAAGGTTTCTCATATATCAGATAGACCTTCATCATCCCCACAATGTTTGCCTCCTTTGTCACAGTGTGACCCATATTCTTCGACAGCGTCAACAAGATCACTCCCAACCTATCTGTTACGGAGACTCCAATCTTCATCTTTCATTCCTTTTAGTTTCTTATTTAGAAGAGCCAAGTGAAGCTTTTTCCTTTAAAGATAATCTTCCATCTATATCTTCCTAAACACAAAACATGTACCATTGAATTTTTTGATTCCAAATGCAATTCTTTCATCATCAACCATCTCTCTCTCAAAACCAATAGCTCAAATACTAGTTAAAAGATTAGCAACCATAATTCCACCTAGAGTGAATAAAATCGCACAAGAAAATATAAGCAAAAAAAAATAATCACATAAATTCATAATCGTTCATCCTCAATGTGAGAGCTACATATATTTTTAGCCACTGCAAAAAATTGACTGATAAAGAAAAAGTTTATAAGAGAAAATCACACACCACTCAACTCACTATGTTTTCTCTAACTTCTCTATAGAACCCAATTTGGCACCCCATATAAGAAAACTAGGCCATTCGAATTAGGCTTTGAATTACAGCACCCTTTTAAATTTGAACCCCTAATCCTTTGTGCAGGGCAATAACTCGTCAAGGTAATAAATTAGACTCCACAATTTAACACAAAAGTATGAAAATGACATGTTTACTTTATTACTTTATTTAATGTTCGAATAAATAATCTTATTCAAGTGCTATATGGCTACTTTTTGACATAATTATAATTATTAAGCTTTTTAATTGTAGATAACTTAAAAATGAAAAGATTATCTCCAATGCAAATGCAAATGCCAACATTAATGTAAAACTTGGCACAAAATGTGAAAAATAAAATATTTGATATGCTATTTTATTTTATACTCCAATGCATGATAAAATTTCAAATCTTATATCTATTTTTTGTTTTAATTATTAATGGTTTAAAACTTGTAAAAGTAAATCTTTAGTCTTAAAATATAAAATGTTAAATTTAGCACCAATAATAGCATTATATTAGAGAATGATTGTTCTACGCAACTGCTAAAATTTAATAGTGCATTAAAGATGCTCTAAGTTGTAAAGATTATATTAAAAGTAAAAGCATCTAACCTACAGCAATCAAATCTTAAAATTTTGAATAAGTCATAGTTAGTACTAAACTTAAATCTAACTATAGTATGTGCCAAATTTAGCATAAAAATTATATGGCAATACATTGAAGAATTATATATATATATATATATTTCAAATACTAAAATTTGGCATTCACATATACTAATTTAACACTGCTTTGGAGATGATGCTCTTGGCTAAAATTAATAAATATGAAATGAATGTATATAAGCTAGGATTGGAATTAGAGTAGTAGAGATTATTAGTACCGTAAAAACGAAGCTATAACCCATCTCAAGAACAGAAGCCAAAAGCTGAATCCTTGTCCACATCATATGCAAGTAGGCAGGTGACCTGAAAAATGCCTCACTCGTGAAATTGACTCCATTTGTTTGGAGTTGAAAGCAATGAGGATGTGAAGCTAAGCAACGAGAGAATGCCTTGTCGTCTAAGCATATCACCACCAAATGCTTCAGCAGTCTCTTAGTGCCGTTTCCAATGCGAAAGCTCTCCAGAAACAGATCGAATATAGAATTTGGCTCTGCCCACGCGTCGTTTAGTGTTGTTATGATTACTGTCTTATTATTGTCTCCCATAACCATTGATGCTTTTCTCAAAACTTTATCTAATTCATCATACTTTGCGATCTGACCATATATACATATATAACAGTTAGTATATATAACAAAATTAAGAGGAGTACATGATCAAAATGACAAATTGAAACTCAGGAATACAAACACACACATATATGCACACAAGTTAATTTTGTAGCTAAAAGGAATGAGAATTGGGTTGAAAAATGGGAATGAATATTAGGCACCAAATGGAAACATGAAAAAAACATATACTTGTCCATCGTAATTACTTTTCTGGAGCCTCTGACTGCTATTTCGTCTATTTATTCATTGGTCTTTGGGCAGACTAAGACATCCAAGGGTATAATAGTAATTAAACATTTTCATCTGCTCTGCGTTTTCAAATTCGTTTGCATACAGCATCATTTCTTCCCCTTCTATAAACCCTTTCCATCCTATAGGGACTATAACCCGTTATTAACAAAATAATAAGCCCCAATTTAATATATAATATACTACTTTTTAGGCTATGACCCAACATTTTGATAGTAACGATGTTATAACCTATGAAACTAAATAGGATTGCTTTACTCCTCAACTGTCAAAACTACTTCTATATTATTTTATGCACAGATATTTTACTTGCTTCGCATATAAAGTAGATAAAAATTTCTATGTTTGCTTTTTTTTTTTTTGTTCCTATAGTGAACCATGTTTGCTTGACATAGATATGAGTCTTTTATGTGATTTGTAGACTGTTTAGAAAATATGATTAAAACTTAAATATGAACGTTTTATACTATAACAAGCAAAAATTTTAGTTAGAATTGATTTTGTCAAACATCTTTTTGGTTTCCAAAATAATTGTTGTCCACCTGAACCACAAGATTAAGGGAAAAAAACAAACAAACAAACAAACACACACACAACTCAAGCAAGAGAACTTGGTGTCCCTAACTCCATTCAACAGTCCAGACCTAATCTTTTCAAATTTTTTCATCCACCATTTAATGAAAATGTACGCAATATTTTTAGCATCCTTTTCAGATGTGTGTAATTAAAATCAATTAAGAACCAGCCTAATTCACCATCTCCTTCATAACATTCCCCCATGTAACTGGCTTTAAAAAGAAAAGGAAAAACAAAAAAAGGCCTTTCATAAATTGCTTGATGAATTGGCAAATTCTCAATTTTTTAATCTTATTTTTCCTTAATTTTCAAAGGGGCCCGTCATTGGCACCCATTATTGCTTGGTCGGCCTCGTGTACTATTATTGTGGATTTTTACTATTTTAATTCTTGCACCTTTACTGTTTTTTCTCTTTTCTAATTAGATAGATGCTCGGACAAATGACGGCAATGAAAGTTGTTTTGAAACCTAACATACAGCTTTCCTATTCTTTAGGCTGGTCTTAGGAGAAATCATACAACCCGATCCTCACCCCTCCCACCACCCCCCCCCACCCACCCACCCACCCACCCAATAAAAGTAAGAATCAAAAATTAAAAATTAAGCAAAATTACAATCTGCCCATGATTAGTAAGTCCTACTCCAATAGTTAGGATAGGCGCTATAGGTAGAATGTATTCCCCATTTCTGGTCTCAAAGACGCAATGACCAGTACCTATTTAAACTTTTAAAAGAAAAAAGCTAAATATTGCCACTGTTATTAGTCTTTTTTTCAATCGAAATGTATTCTTGTTTTCAGAACTTGTCAAGACAATCTCTGGAAAAAAAAAAAAAAAAGAAGAAGAAGAAGAAGAGAGACCAACTTAGATGACTGCAAAAATAACAAAAATACGAGAGGGAGAGTTGAGGTATCTATAGACTATATGGGAGTTCGATGTTCACATCAATCGTATACAAACAGAAGAACCAAATTCATAATTTCCAGAGAATTAATATATCATATGTAGACAAAAGCAATTATATGAATAGAACTAAATTCCGTAGAAACCCAATTAGAAGAAATCATCATCTGAAAATATACAAATTACCAAAGCAAAACAACTTTAAAACAAAATATAAAAGGGATAGTAATTACCTGAGAATATTCTGAAGAAGAAGCAGCACTGGCTTCGATATATGAAGGTGCGTAATAGGAAATGGGAAGAAATGGAAATGGATTGACAGAATTATTATTAATATTTTGAAGAAGAACGAAAAAACCCAAAGCAACCGCCGCCAACAACAGAGTGCCTCTGAGAATCCGCCCAACTGGCGATGATAATGAATTAGTACTGCTCTTATGGTCCTCCTCATCACGAACGCAAACTGAAATAATATTGTTCATCTTTTTTCCTCTGTTTTCCTTTTTCTTTTCTTTGTCTCCTGCTTTTTCTCCCTCACTACCCTTTACATATTATTTTTCATGCAAGTAACTTCTATAGCTAATTTATTTATAATTGGCTGGCAGCTTCAGGGCTTCTTTTCTGAAATAGATTTACTTGCTTCTAGGCTTCGGAAGAAAAAAAAAAAAAAAAAAAAAAGAACCAGATGTGCTGATACTAAAATATTAGACTGCCATGATGGGTAGCTATAAACAAAATTGAGCTGAGACTGGTTCCTAAGACATGCTTTAAAAAAAAAAAGAAAAAAAACCCAAAAGTGCCCACAACTAAGGAGATATAGAGAGAGATGGGGAGGACAACACAAAAAAGATGAGCAAGTTGCGAAGATGTCCGAAGATTTTGCTTTCCGCAAGTCAAGCATATTAATCAGCTGCAAAATTCAAGAAAATTCGGATAGATATTTAATTAACTTTTCTGTATACTGTACATATCACTCATTAACAGTAATGGGGACCACTTATTTGTGCAAGGTCTCCAACTACAAACGTGCAGTGGGGTTCGGGACTCGGAAGCGAAACTGAAAAATTCGTTAAATAAAAATAATCCTATGAAGAAGGATGTTGGGTTAAAAATGATTTACCTTACAAATTTAATTATAATTAATATAAAATTTTTATATATTATAATATAAAAATTATTATAATATAAAATTTTTATATGCTACAATGAAAATAATTTCAATCAATACAGCTACTAAACACCCAATAAACCACGTATCGTATGTGAGATTCCAACGTACAAAAAAGATAAATTGCAGTAACGCCGTCAATCTTTCACAAAAAAAAGTATAGTCTTTGACAACCACCAATGACGAATATAATATGCCAGACACATGCAGCCTTTTTAATAAGAGTATTTTAGTAAAAAAAAATACCTAATATTTTTTAAAAGAAATTAAAATTAAAAATAAAAAAAATAAAAAAAGTAAAAAAATAAATAATATAAATGAAATTCAGCAAAACACAATAAAATAAAGGGGACCCCTCAAGTCGCTTTCTTTCCCTTGTCGTCCTCTCTCTACCCACACAGATGATGGTAATCGAAACTGAGAAGAGCAAACTCAGTGGTGAGTTGTTTCTTTATCTCTCTCCTCAATTCCAAAATTTGATCGCAGAAAACATCACAGAGAAGATCATAAGAGAAGAAAAGGTTCTGGAAGGTTCGGATTAGGGAAGATGGGGGTGGATTACTACGATATGTTGAAGATGAGCAGGACGCGATGGAGGAGGAGCTTAAGAAAGGGTATAAGAGGATGGCGATGAAGTACCATCCGGACAAGAACCCGATCAACGAGAAGGAGGCTGAGGCTGGGTTCAAGCTCGTCTCCAAGGCCTACGATGTCCTCTCCAATCCCAGTCGCCGTCGGATCTACGATCTCTACGGCGGCGAAGGCGAAGCTCTCAAGTTCATTGAATTCCCTCCATCTCCGTCCAACTTGGACGGTGCCGATGATGTTTCTGGGGAGTTCTTAGGCGGAAAAGGACGAAGAAACGGTGATGGAGAAGTGCGGAGACAGAAATATAGATGGTTGGACATTATCGAGCTTTCAGAGGAACGTTTTATAATTTCTTGGCATCAGCAATATGTAATAAAGGCCTAAAATTTATCAGCTATTAAATAAAAATTGGAAATTATGAGCTATTTAACATAACAGTTCAACGAAACAGAAAAGAGAAACAGAAATTCAGAAATTCTGTGTTTGTGAAAGGAAAAATGAAAAGAAAAGGAAAAAAAAAGAAAAAGTAAAACCTTGAAGAAATCAGCGGGCTTGTTTTGTGGCCAATGATTCTTTTTCTCTGTGTGTGGGTTGAAGAAGGAATTTTTCTTTTTTTTTTTATTTGAAGGTAGGAGGAATTTTTCTTCAAATCAGAGAAGCAGATAGTACTGGATGAATCTCACACCAAATAACCCCTCTTTCTCCAGCTAGATACAGGTAACTTCTATGGCTAGTTTATTTATAATTGGCTGGCAGCTTCGGGGCTTGTTTTCTGCTTTAATTAAAATAGATTTAATAGTATTTGCTTCTCAAAAACAAAAACAAAAAACAAAAAACATATGCGCTGATACTAAAATATCACAGTACCATGATGGGAAGCTATAAACAAAATTGAGCTGAGAGTGGTTCCTAAAACATGCTTTAAAAAAAAAAAAAAAAACACCCAAACTCAGAGTGTCCACAACTAAGGTGAGACAGAGAGAGAGGACAACATGGAAAAAGGACGAGCAAGCTGCGAACATGTCCGAAGGCTTTGCTTTCAGTAAGTCAAGCCTATTAATCAGCTGCAAAATTCAAGGAAATTCGGATAGATAACTTTTCTGTATGCTGTACATACAACTCATTAACCCTGACGGGGACAAGTCATTTGTGAAAGGTCTCTACAAACGTAGTGGGCTTCGGGATTCGGAATTGAAACAGAACAATTCATTCAATAAAAAAAATCCCATCAATGATATAGCATGTGTGAGATTCCAATATACAAATAAGGTAAATTGTCTTTATAATTCCCAACCTTTCAAGTAAGCATTGGATTCATAACTTATTTTTTTATTTAGCTAATCTTAGTTTTTTATTTTAGCCGCTGAATGACGAATTTAACAAATGTCCATGTGATGCGCATATTACATTTTTTATAAAGGTCTTTTAGTAAAAAAAATGCATAACATTGTTTTAAAGAATACCTAGGTGTATGAAAAAAAGATTCAGATAATAGTATATTTTTAATTGATTTTTTTTATTTTTAATTATTAATAAAGGTTATTTTTATTATAGTTTAAATTCTTTATTTTTTTATAATTGAGATTATCAAAATACCTTTAATTTTAAAATTATTTGTCAATTTGTTGTTAAAATTTTAATAGAATAACTATTTTATTAACAGTTTATACTTCAAGAGAATAGATATTATATTTTAAAGTATGAGAGGCAAAATGTTACAACGGCTATATTCGGGGAATTTTGTTATCAATTCCTTTTTTTAGATTTTTTTACCTTGGATTTGGGTAAAAAGAGAAATCAAGTTGCTCTTTTAAGTATTAGCATCCAAAAACAGGGTTGTGTAGTGCATCACATGTAAGTTGGGTTTAGGTGAAGCTCCAGTTTGTTGAAATAAGAAGAGAGAGAAAGAAGTGGGAGTTCAAATCAAGAATTATAACCAAGATGCTTGTTTTCTTTTTATGAATAATACTTGTTTTAAAAAGAAAATTTAATCTTCTAACGAATGCCCCTATGTTGAAACATAACCAATTTTTTGAAACATGACCCAATTGAAGTTAGTCGCAAAATGTTAAGTGTTATAATTACCTTGCAGTCATTGTTGTATCTTCTTGCAGTCAAATGGGGGTTACATTATACCGATTGATGTACATTTATGTAAGTAATAATTTTCTTAGGGGAAAAAATTCAACATAATGAAAGAAAGTAGAATTCAAGATAAGAATGCATATTATCCTGTCACTCATATGGTTTCTGTAGTACGACTAAATGTCATGGTTTGGATTTCTTTTTTATTTTCTTTTTTCTTTTTGGTTGAAACGTTATTTGTATTTCAACTCAACCTTGAATAGTATGAAGCAACTTTTTTTCCCCCAACAATGCATTCCTACGTGAAAATGGTCATGGAACTGGGTGCAGAACAAGGACGAGAAAGGCTGTCTTGTCTTGTTCCCCAATGAACCCCACATGCCATGCCACACCAAAATCCAAATTATCTCCCTTCAATTCTTAAGGGTTGATTGGTAAAGGGATTCGAATTATGGTGATTTGGATCCTTTTGATTAAAGTATTGTGATTTGAAATGTGATTTGAGTATTGTCATTTGAATTGTAATTTGAGTTAGTGTTTGGTTATACGAGTTTTAAAATTTGAGTTAGGTAGAAGATCCAAGTATGTGTTCGTTGGAATCAGAGTGCGCAGCAGAGTAATTTTTAAAATACAAGTTTGACATGCTATATGCATAAATTAACCAGATCTTACTAACCTTTGATTGCTGAAGAACCCTCGCAAAACGTAAAAAGAAGTAACGTTCTAGAAGAGCCTCAACCAACTGGTCTTCTTTGCTATTCTCTTTCCATGACCAGAGTGAGTGTGGGCTCACACATACAGCTCTTCCACTAGGTGACTCTCCTTCCAACCAATCGAGAGAACCCAAAGTAAGTGTTCGTGATTTTTGAACAAAAGCTCTTAGGGAGTTTCAGATTCTCGCTAGCAGAGTATCACTCTTAATCTCTCAATTGATCTAATATGAGTAACTCTTAAGACTTACTCCTTTTTATATAGAGATTGGTCCTAGGGTCAGTCCTTATCAGATTAGGTCTCAAAAACTCGAAATAGAATCAAGTTTATATCAATATCTGATAAGATCTGCGTGGAAACGCGTGATCTTATCCTTCGTTGATCGGCAGCCGAACATGTCCATCGGCAGGCAGAACTGTCGAATAAAAATCTCGCGAATCGTTTATTTTCCACCCGAGATTCTATAGGATAAAGTCTCAGTTTTAATTCAAATAACCTAATAGAAAAGTTATCTAATTAAAACAACTTTATCTAGATATTCTCTAAGAAACTAAATGAATTCCCAATAATTCTACAAGTTTATCTTGATCTAATTTATCCAAAAATTAAATCAACCGATAAACAGACAAGAATTATTCGATCCTTACAATTCAACAAGTTTATTTTGAATTAATTTTTTATCACAAAATTAATTCAACCGATAAACAAATATGAATTATTTGATTCTTTCAAATTTCAACCAATCTAATAAATCCAACATAAGTTACTAATTATTGAAAAAGCACGTCGTGTCGTTACAGGATGTTGTGAGCTAGCAAATGGGACCAAATAGACCTATATAGTTCAAGCTCCCGATAATTACGAAACCCAATATCCCAGATATATATTTCATAATTATCAACTCTAACACTACTCCACTAAAAGCTTGGAGATGCACTCTCGAACTACATAGAATTATGAAGCTCGTATAGTTAAGTTTCCATGACATATCATAGTGTATCGTATCCCCATATGATTATCCATAATCAGCTTAAGAACAAGTTCTATCTTACCTTCCCGATTATTTTTATCTTACGTTCCATTATCTCACCATCAGAAAACTTACTATCCAAAGACAGTATACCATTTGGTTACACCTATGTATCCAAATGGTTAAGCGCTCTAGTTTTCCAATTACAGGATAACGCATATAAGAGGATATCATTACTCCTAAAGAGGAGCTATGGATTCCATATCTATAAATAATAGGTCTACGCTATGAAGAGTCATGCCTCCAACGTACCGGCATACATACCACTATTAAGATGTGGGTGTCACCCTTTGGTACATCAAAAGACATAAGCCAAGACAATGGGCCCACTATTCATCTCAGGATTAAGATACAACACAAATGATTGTCTAAAGTGAATCGATTTGCTGAGACAGAATTATTAATCCAAATCAATTCACTTTATGTCTCGATCCAACACATCATCACCTATGACAATGTGCCAATGTTTCTATTCACAGAGTCCACCTTCGATGGTCAAGACAAGTCATCTCCCAAAAGGGATATAGACAACGTAACAATCTTTGCATGAAAAAAGCACCCAACTTTATTCCCTCGATTGCGGATCTTATGATTTAAACGATCACCTTAAAAATCATATCTTCCGTATAATCTGTCCATCATATGCCCAATTCTTAAGGTTTAGACCGATAGTCTCAGACTTTTATTTGCTTAACATACATTCAACATATATGAACGTAAAGAGGACAAGATTTGGTATATAAATAATAAATAAATTCTTTATTGGTAAAAATGTCTCCAAAAACTTATTACATTTTTACTCCTTAGGGCATACATGTCTAACAATCTCCCACTTGCACTAAGTGAGTAAATATGACAAATCTCGCATCCTCATAGCTTCCACATGCTTCTCGAAGACTCTTCCAGTAAGTGTCTTCGTAAATGGATCAACTAAATTGTCCCCTGACGCGATCTTGCACACCATGACATGCCCGCCCTCAATGAAGTCCTTTATCACATAATACTTTCGATCAATATGCTTACTCTTCTTGTGAAATCTTCGTTCCTTAGCATTGGCTGCCGCCACAATGTTATCACAGTACGGTGATACCGCCTTATCCATACCAAGAACTACCTCAAGATCCCCAAGGAACTTGCGGAGCCACACTGCTTCTTTCGAAGCATCACTAGCTGCCGCATACTCGGCCTCCATTGTTGAATCTGAAGTGTAATCTTGCTTAGCACTTCTCTGACTGATGGCACCGCCATCCAGAGTAAACACACAAAACTCGAAGTCGATTTCCTAGAATCTAGACAGGATTGAAAATCTGAGTCAGTATATCCTAGAAGAGTCAGGTCCTCACCTGAATAGACAAGCATATACCCTCGAGTCCTTCTCAGGTACTTAAAAATATGCTTTATCGCAACCCAATAGCTCAGTCCTGAATCCACCTGAAATCGACTTACAATCCTGACCGCATAACTAATATCCGGTCGTGTGCAAAGCATGGCATACATGAGACTACCCACTGTCGAAGCATAAGGCACCTTCTTCATGTATTCTCTTTCTTCATAAGACTTTGGAGAGTCTTTCTTAGAAAGAGTAATTCCAGACCTAGATGGTTGCCCACCTTTCTTAGAATCCTGTATTGCAAACCTCTTGAGAATTTTATCTATGTAGCCAGCCTGGGACAAAGCTATTATTTTATTCTTCTTATCCCGAAAGATTTGGATACCGAGAACAAAATTAGCCTCACCTAAGTCCATCATGTCAAACTGCTTGGTCAACCATAATTTGACTGATGACAACGCCCCAACGTCATTGCCAATTAGCAAAATGTCATCCATATAGAGCAATAAAAAAACCACATTCCCATCCTTAATGTGTTTGTAAACACATGGCTCATCCAAATTTTGTGAGAACCCATAAGTCTTGATCACCTGATCAAATCTTATGTTCCAAGAACGAGAAGCCTACTTAAGTCCATAAATTGACTTCAACAGCTTACAAACCTTCCCCTATTGACCCGTGACCTTGAACCCGTCTGGTTGTTCCATATAAATGGACTCATCAAGATAGCCATTCAGAAAAGCCGTCTTGACATCCATCTGCCAAATCTCGTAGTCGAGAGTGGCAACTATCGACAAGAGAATCCGGATGGACTTAAGCATGGCTACAGGCGAAAAGGTTTCCTCATAATCGATTCCTTCCTTTTGCATATAATAGCTACCAGTCTAGCCTTAAAGGTTTCGACCTTTACATCCACTCCTCTTTTTCTCTTGTAGATCCACTTACACCCTATTGGTTTTACTCCTTCGGAAAAATCCACAAGCTCCCAGACCTGATTAGTCTCCATAGACTTCATCTCTATGTTCATGGCCTCTGTCCAGAGTTTTGAATCAACATCCTCCGTAGCTTCTGCGTAAGTATAAGGATCCTTGTCATGTTCATCCGGTTCAGCCATAAAGACCTTCCCATTGAACATATACCTCTCAGGTTGACGCCCGATCGTCCCACTACGCCGAAGCCCATGAGGTTGTTATTCAGGTTTGTTTGGTTTTTCTACATTGATCGGAACGGTTTCGTTCGAAACCTCCGGAGTGATCGGATCACTCCTTAACTCTTCAAGCACCACTTTGCTTCGAGGTTTAAAGTCGTCCATGTAACTCTTCTCAAGGAAAGTTACATTAGTTGAAACCACGACTTTATTTTCCTTTGGGTTATAAAAATAACCCCCTTTAGTCTCTTTTGGATATCCTAGAAACACGCAAACTTTCAAACATGCTTCCAACTTATTCGGATCCTTAAACAGGACATGAGCCGAACATCCCCATATGCGAATATGGTTTAAGGATGTCTTTCTACCCGTCCACAACTGTGAGGAGTTTTAGGGACCAATTTTGAAAGCACATTGTTCAAAAGATAGCATGCGGTTTGTAGTGCATATCCCCAAAAGGATAAAGGCAATGATGAATAACTCATCATGGACCTAATCATGTCCAACAAAGTCCTTTTTTTTCTCTCTGCTATGCCATTCTGCTACAGAGTGCCCGGCGTAGTCAAATGGGATAAAATCCTATTCTTTAATAAATGTTCCAAGAACTCATCAGAAAGGTATTCCCCACCTCGATCGGATCGAAGTGCCTTTATGGGTCTACCCAATTGCTTTTCCACTTCAACCTGAAACTCCCTGAACTTGTTAAAAGTTTCACTTTTGTGGTGCATCAGGTACACATACCCATATTTTGAGTAATCGTCAATAAAAGTGACGAAGTACTCATACCCTCCTCATACGCGGATGTTTATTGGTCCGCAAACATCACTATGCACAAGTTCTAGAACCCCTTCGGCCCTATTGCTCTTAGACCTGAATGGTCTTTTGGTCATTTTACCCTCCAAACAAGATTTACATTTAGGTATAGATTCCACCTTTAAGTGACTTAAAGGTCCATCCCTTACCAACCTTTGAATCCTATTTAGGTTAATATGACCAAGGCGCAAATGCCAAAGATAAGTCTTATTAGAGTGAGAAGTTTTAAGTCTTTTAGAGTTATTATCCTTCATCTCAGCATTAAGCAATAAGTACATCTTAGGTTTGATAAAATATAGATTATTTTGCATCCATCTAGAATAGATAAAAGATTTGTTTTTACGAATCACCACTTTATCATTAAAAGAAACCGAGTAGGAGTCTTTAAATAAACAAGCCACAGAAATTAAATTCCTTTTAAATTTAGGAACATAAAAACAATCTTGCAAAAATAAATTCCTATAATTATCAAAATAAAGATGGACGTCTCCTACTGCTTCCGCTGAGACCAATGATCCATTACCCATCCGAAGCGTGAAGTCCTCATGCAGTAGACTTCTTGTTTCTTTGAACCCCTGTAGAGAAACACAAACATAATTAGTTGCACCAGAATCTATGACCCAAATGTCATTGGATTCCTCAACCAAACAAGTTTCTAAATACAGAAGATCACACCTACCTCTTTTGGAAAGGAAGTCCTTGCAATGCTTCTTGATATGCCCGACCTTCCCACAGAAGAAGCACTTAAGCTTCTTTGGGTTCTTCTTCTTCTTCTTCTTCTTGCTCTTGGTAGTAGCAGGAATAGAAGACTTCCCGTTCTTGGCTGTTGCTTCTTTCCATTCCCAGAGTTGAGATTGGAACCAGAAGCAGCTACCATGTTGGCCTCACCACCCGTAGGAGACTCCCTGATCAGCAGTTCAAACTCCTGTAACTAGTTCATCAATTCTGTTAAGGTTATATCCTGTCTATTGCTTAAATTAAATGTAGCTCTAAATGGAATAAATTCCTTAGACAGAGTCTTAAAGACCATAGTCATCTAAGTTTCAGCATCAATGTCGGCTCCATTGGTTTGAGCCTCAGCAAGGTAACCCATAACCAACATCATATGCTCTTTTATAGATGTCCCTGACGTTTGTCTACAGTTTAGAAGTTTCCGAAGTGCCCCTTGCCACTTTGTTATCGCCTGGCCTCTAAACATATCCTCAAGATAATCCAAGATCTCCTTTGCAGTCTCATAATCCTAATGTTGAGCCTGCAGCACGTTATTCATGCTAGCCATAACATAGCAGCGAGCTTGGTCATTAGCATCTTTCCAGTGATCATACGCTTGGAATTGCTCATTAGTTAAGTCTCCCATAGACTCGGGAGGACAAGGGATTGTCAGTACATATTTTAGTTTCTCAAAGGATAGGACGATATCCAGGTTCTGTTTTCAATAATTATAATTCTCTCTAGTTAATAGGTTTTTGTCATGTATCGATGATAAAGCATTTTTAGACATTTTTAATATACAAAAAAGAATCATATACCAAACATAAGCAAAAATATAATAATAATTTAGTAAGATAACACAATCATGTAAAAAATACAAATGTGCTTATGTGTCAAAACCTTGAAAATATTACAACCTTACAACGATAATTCCCAACTCATAATTCAACAAGCTCCTAGGGGAGTCATGCCAAATTCAATCAGGAACACGGATCCCTTCCTGATTAATATATGCCATGAAGGACCCGTATGATCCAACATATATTAATAATCGTTTCTTTGGCCATTAATTTTATTAATAGAGCTCCTAGGGGAAGTTAATAATAAAATTAACATAAGTGTGTAACCATCGTTTCAATATTTTATCCATGATTTATAATCACCACCTAGGGGTGTGCAACCATAAATCAGGCTAAAATACCTTATATTCTCAGAGATCCAATCTGGTACATGATATAAATCCCTTCTTAGGGGTCGGGACCACCATGTTCTGCCTATGGACCAATGATGGAGGCCTTAGGTTCTCTCTTCGAAAACCTTCTCCCACTCAATCTTTTGAAATCAAGGTTTTATTTTAAGAATAAACATGAACAATTTTAATATGAGCGGTGTGACGACCAGCCTTTTCGGGCAGTCGGGCAGTCACTTTACTTTCTTAAACATCACTTCATAAATAGTAATCTTACTTAGTAAGAAAAATACTGATTTTTTATCTTTAAACGTTTCTTAAAACTGATGCGACCGCTGTCGCCATTCAAGTTGAGACATCGCTCAACACTTGTCCTTAAAATCATTTCAAATCGTTTCTTAAAACTTAATAAGAAACCATTATTAAATCATAGCTTCAAACTTTACTTTATAATTACATAAAACAGTTCGTAAACTGTATCGTAAAACTTTGAATACAATTCTTATAACTCTAATTTTCTTAAAACTTCACAAACACTACATTAAACAATAGAAAACCTTTTCTTTGTATAGCAGAAGCAAACAGTGATGGTATCCATATCCAAATCTTTGCATCTGTCCTCCGCAGCACCCAGCTCTTTTAACGGGTCCTACTGGTCATCCATAAAACTACCTACAGCATGAAGAAACTTTTTATGAGCTTTCGCTCAGTAAGTTCAAACAAAATCTCACAAAGCATTTAAACATGCTTTAAAAAAAAAACCTTTCTAGAACGTTTCCCATAAACGTTTTCCTAAAACAATTGCTATAACGTTTCTCATAAATTTTTTTACAAAATATCTAACATAAAATTATCCTCAGATTGCTCTTCATAACGTCATTTATGTTTTCATAAACATTTAATACAAAACATTCCTCAGAATGTTTTTCATAGCATATAAATGTTTCACAATAAACAAATCAAATACAATCACAATGCATGTTTTAATTTATGCTCAATTATGAACTTTCGATTATGAGCATCTTATGACCATTCTTTCTTACTTTGACTTTTTATCCTTGTTCCTTTTATTTTCTTATCTTACACTTTAACTTTCCACCTTTTGTTCCTTAACTTTCTTTATATTATAACTTTTAGTGTTCGTACCAACATCTTTAATCATGAGATCATAAACGTGATGCTTCCCTTGTGGAAGACTTAAGACCATCGAACTTCGAGGTCGTATACCTCCCATCTGGGAGGCCAAACTTTAACTATACTTTTATTACCTCACAATGAGGAGGTTGGTATGACACTTTCTTTTCAACTTTACGTTACCTTCTTATTAACCTTAGTGAGCACATCAAATGCAACCACATCATATGCAAATACACTTGCAAATCATTGCTTGTACTATAAAATCTATTGCATAACAAATGCAACTTAAAATGCAAGCACATTTTGATAATCATAATTTGTACTCTAAAACTTATTGCATAACAAATACAACTTATTGCATAACAAATGCATTATATAACGCAATCATATTTTGCGAATCATAACTTTTATTCTGAAACTTATTGCATAACAAATGCAACATATTGCATAACAAATGCATCATATAACGCAATCACATTTTTATTCTGAAACTTATTGCATAACAAATGCATCATATAATGCAATCACATTTTGCGAATCATAACTTTTATTCTGAAACTTATTGCATAACAAATGCAACTTATTGCATAACAAATGCATCATATAACGCAATCACATTTTTATTCTAAAACTTATTGCATAACAAATGCAACTTATTGCATAACAAATGCATCATATAACGCAATCACATTTTGCGAATCATAACTTTTCTTTGAAACATATTGCATACAATGTAATATATATCACAATCACATATTGCATATTATAACTTTTATCCTAAAACATATTGCATACAAATGCAATATATTACGCAATCACATATTGCATATCATAACTTTTATCCTAAAACATACTGCAAACAAATGCAATATATTACGCAATCACATATTGCATATCATAACTCTTATCCTAAAACATATTGCATACAATGCAATATATTACGCAATCACATATTGCATATCATAACTTTTATCCTAAAACATATTGCATACAAATGCAATATATTACGAAATCACATATTGCATATTATAACTTTTATCTTAAAACATATTGCATACAAATGCAATATATTACGCAATCACATATTGCATATCATAACTTTTATCCTAAAACATACTGCAAACAAATGCAATATATTACGCAATCACATATTGTATATCATAACTCTTATCCTAAAATATATTGCATACAATGCAATATATTACACAATGACATATTGCATATCATAACTTTTATCCTAAAACATATTGCATACAAATGCAATATTTTACGAAATCACATATTACATATCATAACTCTTATCCTAAAACATATTGCATACAAATGCAATATTTTACGAAATCACATATTACATATCATAACTCTTATCCTAAAACATATTGCATACAATGCAATATATTACCCAATCACATATTGCATGTCATAATTCTTATCCTAAAACATATTGCGTACAAATGCAATATATTACGTAATAACATATTGCATATCATAACTTTTATCCTAAAACATATTGCATACAAATGCAATATATTACGCAATCACATATTGCATATCATAACTCTTATCCTAAAACATATTGCATACAAATGCAATATATTACATAGCAATGCTTCAGAAAACTTATAACTTACATTATAACACATAATGCAATGTCGAAATGCTGGATTTATACTAATCCTATTTCGTATCTATGTTGCACATCTGCATCTAGATCATAATTTGGTACGTAAAAACTGGTCAGTAAGTTCATCTTTTTATTGTTCAGTCTATAGGCCTTTTATCATCTAGTCGTTCTAGACTTGTGACAATGTTGATTTAAAACATGTTTACGTACCTGTCTGAAAACTTCTAAGGGTCATAACAGCGCTTAACTTTTTATATCTCTCTTGAACATGTCTAGCCTTTCCTGGGGGTGCAGTAAAAGGAAAAACTAGCTTTTATCCTTTTTTTTTTTCGTATTCATAAAGTCTCTGTCTTGGCTCTGCTTTTGTGACCTTGCTGTCGGTCACGAGAAATTTTCTAAATTTTACTTGATTATCTAAATCGTTCTCACGATTTCTAATCGAACCTAGGGTATCTTATAGTAATTTTTTCTAGTTTCCTACAGGCAAATTGAAGATTATATCCTTAATGGATTTCTAATGGACCTTATTGTGCATATCCATTATGCACTACATGGTATTGTACTTATATACTATATCTTGTTACATTATAGATAACAAGCATCAATCATAACATTCTTATCCATATTATTTGCTCGTATAAGTATTATACTTGCATATCATATTCATAAACATATCATACATATACATGTCATTCATACCATACTTTCACATTTCATGTTTTCATATATTACTCATATTCATGTCGTTCATATCATACTTTCATATTTCATGCTTTCATATATTACACATATTCATGTTGTTCATATCATACTTTCACATTTCATGCTTTCACATATTATTCATGCTCATGTCATTCATATCATGCATTCATTTGTCGTTCATACTTTCATATCGTGGAGTTGCTATACATTTTTCTTCTTTGAATAGCAACTATTTCATATTATATCCATATAATACTTTAAGTCATGTCACATTTATAATACACACACCAATCATAGTTCATAACGTTCATGCATATCAATATGCAAATAGGCTTCAAACATAACGGTTGCAAATTCAATGCAAACCTTATTTTGTACTTTAGAACTTTTTTGCATAATAAATACAAATATACTTTAAAAAACAACTTGCATAACCATTGCAAACACATTTACAAATGCATATGGATGCATTAAAACTATTTACTTCATGCTGTAGGTAAAATCTGAACTTACCCGGACTATGCCTTAGCGTTCTCTATTTCCTTCCTTTCTCGTTCCTTTTCCTTCCATTGGTCGGCTTTTGTGTCCTGATCATACAACAGCCGACTCATTAATTAACTTTCTTTTTATCAATCCACTTGATTGATAATAAAACACAAACATTAACTATTCATTCCTTTTTCATAACTTGGTATACTATCGGTCTACCGTTCTCTTTACTCAACCTTATAAACCATCAGTTTACATTTCCTTCAATTGGCCTTGTAACCCACTGGGGTTACATTTCCTTTTAACTTTGTAACCCATCGGTTACCTCTCGTTTACTTAAACATCCCTTGTTAAATCTCTGATCTCATATGACCGTTACGTTACTTAACGTATTACGGAATAGTTTTTGTCTAATAACGTTATGTTAAATCGGAGTGTTCGACTCCGTTCTAGCCGTTTTCTTGATAATGACGATTTTACCCTTAACAAGTTTTTCGTCAACCTAGTAACGTTATAAAACCCATTCTCACATAAAACAATGTAACAATCACTGATCATGCATTTCATAAATTTCTATGAAAGCATGTAAAACAATTTATTTCAAAATAGTTCATACTGTAGGCGAGATTCCTACTTACTTGGACTCCAAGCTAAGCAGATCCAGTTGTATCTCGCTGCATCTACAGTATGTGAAGGATCCTCTGTAATGCTCCTCGAGTGACCATAAATAGCTAGGAATGCTTCCTGGAGATCATACATTCTTGAAACGGTCATTCTGGACTCCGATACTGCTATTTAAATCATCTCGATTTACGTGTAATTGGTACTAGATGATTTCATCGGAGTGAAATTTGCTCGAACGGAGGTCACCATTGCGTTCAGATGGTCGAAATGAGTCAGGAGGCGGTCTCGGATTTTTGATCGGAGGTCCGGATCATAAAATCCCAATTTGGCCTTGACTTGCCGTTGACCGACCATTGACCGGCGGTGGTTGGCTCCGTTGAGGGCTGAGCTCGAGCCTACCCCCCCTAATTCAACCCTCCTGAGTCGATTGGTGAGGTCAATTTCACCCAATTCGGCCTCCATCTGCTCCAATCGAGGATCAAAGTCGGTGGCCAAAAGAGGAGATTCCGATCTCCTATCTCCGGCGGAGATACCGTGCAATTGAGGTGGGGGATTTGTTCCCCGACCTCCTCTGAGTGTTTTCGTGCCATCAATTTGGCATGAAAGCATTGGGGATGGAGAGCCCGAAGTGCTCGTGGCGGCGGTAGGCGGCGGAAGCCGTTCTCCGGCGACCGGCCGTCGTTTCGTGAAATTGATTGAGGGGTTTTACTCCCCTTGATCCTCTGAACCCATTGGGAGGAGTGGTGTCGGCCGCCTCCTCCAGAAAGGCAGAGTTCCACCATGGGGGTGGCGACGCACGGCAGCGATAGGTGGGCAGAGCAATCCGACCGTTGTTGAGCTGCGACCAAGGGTGGGTTTTGTTCCTCTCATCACGGTGGTCGTGTAGGAACAAGAATCACGTCGATCGGACGTCGGACGGTGAAGATATCTCGTCGGAAAGAAATGGGTTTTGCCGCCACTTTGGGTGGCGCGTGAGCCTTCCTCCGGTGGTGTTTTGGGCGGCATGACACCTCGTTGGACTCAGCTCGTCGAGAGCTTTCCATTGGCGCAGGAGGTGTCGAAAACGGACACGGAAATCTCGAACGAGATTTGATGAGAGAGAGAGAAAATGTAGAGAGAGAAAGTAGAGAGAGACCCAAATTTTCTCTGATTTTTTCTGGTTTTTTCCTTTTTTTTTCTTTTCTTTTCTTTTTATAAAAGTATAAAAAGAAATTGTGGTCTACACAATTCAATTCTTATACTGCATTGCTCTAATACTGTATAATTTTCCATCTTATTATACAGTATTTTTCATTAAACTGTACTTTTCATCTTAATATAATCATCAACTTAATGCATTTTTAATGCATTAAAAATCTCGGGTGTTACAATCTACCCTCCTTAACAATTTTCGTCCTCGAAAATTATAACCTTCATAGGTAGTTCATCTTCCTTGTCATTCTTTTTCGTTCTTAACATACTTCCTTGGTCACTACTTTTTCATTAAAATTGAGCCTTCATCTTGAAACTTCAACAATTTTCATCATGTTCTTGACATATTCCATTAAATTATACACCACATTTCTACTGCGCAACTCTAATCTTTCAACATTTGAGCGCAGTTTCTATTCATCTAAAGGTTTAGCATTCTATCATTGAATGCTATTCTTGAAAATAGGGTTCATTTCCATTCTAATTTCATCATTTCTATCTAAAGATCAGGGTCATCCGACCACAAAATCCATAATTTTTGGTTCTATATCCATTCTAAAATTGCATTTTGCCGTAATTTTTCACATAACGTATAAATTTCCAGCTTCCATCCTCCCATCTGTGAGGTTTTCGCTGCTAGATTAGGCGTCGTTGTCTTGATCGTATTTCCCATCCAGGCAGTTACGAGCTCATTCGCATGTCTCAACTCCGCTAAGGAGTGCTTAAGCTCGATCAAATCACATAATTAGTCATCTAACATCTAGTCGCTCTCAAGCACTCTCGTTCCAAAGAGCACTAAAAATCACTTTAGACCTTCATTATTCCGTTATCCTTATCCACTTTTCCTCGTTATATGTGTAGCCAATACAGAATAACTCCAATAGAGTAATATTTGCTCCTACGGAGACACCATTGTGTGCCTAAACATCATAACGTGTCACAAGCTTATCTTCTTGATTTTGAGCCGTCGGCCATCTATTGACCATCATTGACCACGTTTTGTCATCGTTGACATGACATCGCTAATAGACAACGACTACTATCGACTTGCGAGGACATTCTAGCATATAACATCACGTTCATCCTTTGACCCTTACCTTTTCGTCGCTCATCTGGGTGTGTCGATATCAAAGGCAATGCCCAACATAAACACGTATTCATTAAATTCTAACTTTTCTTTCTACTTAACTTAACTTACTTACTTGAGCTATGGTGTAGTGGACATATGACAGCGCGAGATAGGATGGCAGGATACTGCTCCGATACCACCTGTGACAACCCGCCTTTTCGGGCAGTCATTTTACTTTCATAAACATCGTTTCATAAATAGTAATCTTACTTAGTAAGAAAAATACTGATTTTTTTTTCTTTAAACGTTTCTTAAAACTGATGCGACCTCTGTCGCCATTCAAGTTGAGACATCGCTCAACACTTGTCCTTAAAATCATTTCAAATCGTTTCTTAAAACTTAATAAGAAACCATTATTAAATCATAGCTTCAAACTTTACTTTATAATTACAAAAAACAGTTTGTAAACTGTATCGTAAAACTTTGAATACAATTCTTATAACTCTGATTTTCTTAAAACTTCATAAACACTACATTAAAAAATAGAAAACCTTTTCTTTGCATAGCGGAAGCAAACAGTGATGGTATCCATACCCAAATCTTTGCATCTGTCCTCCGCAGCACCCAACTCTTTTAACGGGTCCTACTGGTCATCCATAAAACTACCTGCAGCATGAAGAAACTTTTTATGAGCTTTCGCTCAATAAGTTCAAACAAAATCTCACAAAGCATTTAAACATGCTTTAAAAAAAAAAAACCTTTCTAGAACGTTTCCCATAAACGTTTTCCTAAACCAATTGCTATAACGTTTCTCATAAACGTTTTTCACAAAATATCTAACATAAAATAATCCTCAGATTGCTCTTCATAACGCCATTCATGTTTTCATAAACATTTAATTCAAAACATTCCTCAGAATGTTTTTCATAGCATATAAATGTTTCACAATAAAAAAAATCAAATACAATAACAATGCATGTTTTAAATTATGCTTAATTATGAACTTTCGATTATGAGCATCTTATGACCATTCTTTCTTACTTTGACTTTCTGTCCTTGTTCCTTTTATTTTCTTATCTTACACTTTAACTTTCCACCTTTTGTTCCTTAACTTTCTTTATCTTATAACTTTTAGTGTTCGTACCAACATCCTTAATCATTAGATCATAAACGTGATGCTTCCCTTGTGGAAGACTTAAGACCATCGAACTTCGAGGTCGTATACCTCACATCTGGGAGGCCAAACTTTAACAATACTTTTATTACCTCACAACGAGGAGGTTGGTACGACACTTTCTTTTCAACTTTACGTTACCTTCTTATTAACCTTAGTGAGCACATCAAATGCAACCACATCATATGCAAATACACTTGCAAATCATTGCTTGTACTATAAAATCTATTGCATAACAAATGCAACTTAAAATGCAAGCACATTTTGATAATCATAATTTGTACTCTAAAACTTATTGCATAACAAATACAACTTATTGCATAACAAATGCATCATATAACGCAATCACATTTTGCGAATCATAACTTTTATTCTGAAACTTATTGCATAACAAATGCAACATATTGCATAACAAATGCATCATATAACGCAATCACATTTTTATTCTGAAACTTATTGCATAGCAAATGCAACTTATTGCATAACAAATGCGTCATATAATGCAATCACATTTTGCGAATCATAACTTTTATTCTGAAACTTATTGCATAACAAATGCAACTTATTGCATAACAAATGCATCATATAACGCAATCACATTTTTATTCTAAAACTTATTGCATAACAAATACAACTTATTGCATAACAAATGCATCATATAACGCAATCACATTTTGCGAATCATAACTTTTCTTTGAAACATATTGCATACATATGCAATATATTACGAAATCACATATTGCATATTATAACTTTTATCCTAAAACATATTGCATACAAATGCAATATATTACGCAATCACATATTGCATATCATAACTTTTATCCTAAAACATACTGCAAACAAATGCAATATATTAAACAAATGCAATATATTACGCAATCACATATTGCATATCATAACTCTTATCCTAAAACATATTGCATACAATGCAATATATTACGCAATAATATATTGCATATCATAACTTTTATCCTAAAACATATTGCATACAAATGCAATATATTACGAAATCACATATTGCATATCATAACTCTTATCCTAAAACATATTGCATACAATGCAATATATTACGTAATCACATATTGCATGTCATAATTCTTATCCTAAAACATATTGCGTACAAATACAATATATTACGCAATCACATATTGCATATCATAACTTTTATCCTAAAACATATTGCATACAAATGCAATATATTACGCAATCATATATTGCATATCATAACTCTTATCCTAAAACATATTGCATACAATGCAATATATTACGCAATCGCATATTGCATGTCATAATTCTTATCCTAAAACATATTGCGTACAAATGCAATATATTACGCAATCACATATTGCATATCATAACTTTTATCCTAAAACATATTGCATACAAATGCAATATATTACGCAATCACATATTGCATATCATAACTCTTATCCTAAAACATATTGCATACAAATGCAATATATTACATAGCAATGCTTCAGAAAACTTATAACTTACATTATAACACATAATGCGTTGTCGAAATGCAGGATTTATACTAATCCTATTTCGTATCTATGTTGCACATCTACATCTAGATCATAATTTGGTATGTAAAAACTGGTCAGTAAGTTCATCTTTTTATTGTTCAGTCTATAGGCCTTTTATCATCTAGTTGTTCTAGACTAGTGACAATGTTGATTTAAAACATGTTTACGTACCTGTCTGAAAACTTCTAAGGGTCATAACAGCGCTTAACTTTTTATATCTCTCTTGAACATGTCTAGCCTTTCCTGGGGGTGCAGTAAAAGGAAAAACTAGCTTTTATCTTCTTTTTTTTTTTCGTATTCATAAAGTCTCTGTCTTGGCTCTGCTTTTGTGACCTCGCTGTCGGTCACGAGAAATTTTCTAAATTTTACTTGATTATCTAAATCATTCTCACGATTTCTAATCGAACCTAGGGTATCTTATAGTAATTTTTTCTACTTTCCTATAGGAAAATAGAAGATTATATCCTTAATGGATTTCTAATGGACCTTATTGTGCATATCCATTATGCACTACATGGTATTGTACTTATATACTATATCTTGTTACATTATAGATAACAAGCATCAATCATAACATTCTTATCTATATTATTTGCTCGTATAAGTATTATACTTGCATATCATATTCATAAACATATCATACATATACATGTCATTCATACCATACTTCCACATTTCATGCTTTCATATATTACTCATATTCATGTCGTTCATATCATACTTTCACATTTCATGCTTTCACATATTATTCATACTCATGTCATTCATATCATACATTCATTTGTCATTCATACTTTCATATCGTGGAGTTGCTATACATTTTTCTTCTTTGAATAGCAACTATTTCATATTATATCCATATAATACTTTAAGTCATGTCACATTTATAATACACACACCAATCATAGTTCATAACGTTCATGCA
The DNA here is from genome assembly GCA_025403435.1 of Artocarpus heterophyllus. Classification (NCBI taxonomy): domain Eukaryota; kingdom Viridiplantae; phylum Streptophyta; class Magnoliopsida; order Rosales; family Moraceae; genus Artocarpus; species Artocarpus heterophyllus. The sequence continues at coordinate 27,414,292 of CM046345.1, read as the reverse complement.
TATCAATATGCAAATAGGCTTCAAACATAACGGTTGCAAATTCAATGCAAACCTTATTTTGTACTTTAGAACTTTTTTGCATAATAAATACAAATATACTTTAAAAAACAACTTGCATAACCATTGCAAACTCATTTACAAATGCATATGAATGCTTTAAAACTATTTACTTCATGCTGTAGGTAAAATCTGAACTTATCCGGACTATGCCTTAGCGTTCTCTATTTCGTTCCTTTCTCGTTCCTTTTCCTTCCATTGGTCGGCTTTTGTGTCCTGATCATACAACAGCCGACTCATTAATTAACTTTCTTTTTATCAATCCACTTGATTTATAATAAAACACAAACATTAACTATTCATTCCTTTTTCATAACTTGGTATACTATCGGTCTACCGTTCTCTTTACTCAACCTTATAAACCATCAGTTTACATTTCATTCAATTAGCCTTGTAACCCACCGGGGTTACATTTCCTTTTAACTTTGTAACCCATCGGTTACCTCTCGTTTACTTAAACATCCCTTGTTAAATCTCTGATCTCATATGACCGTTACGTTACTTAACGTATTACGGAACATTTTTTGTCTAATAACGTTATGCTAAATCGGAGTGTTCGACTCCGTTCTAGCCGTTTTCTTGATAATGACAATTTTACCCTTAACGAGTTTTTCGTCAACCTAGTAACGTTTTAAAACCCATTCTCACATAAAACAGTGTAACAATAACTAATCATGCATTTCATAAATTTCTCTGAATGCATGTAAAACAGTTTATTTCAAAATAGTTCATATTGTAGGCGAGATTCCTACTTACTTGGACTCCAAGCTAAGCAGATCCAGTTATATCTCGCTGTATCTACAGTATGTGAAGCATCCTCTGCAATGCTCCTCGAGCGACCATAAATAGCTAGGAATGCTTCCTGGAGATCATACATTCTTGAAACGGTCATTCTGGACTCCGATACTGCTATTTAAATCGCCTCGATCTACGTGTAATTGGTACTGGATGATTTCACCGGAGTGGAATTTGCTCAAACGGAGGTCACCATTGCGTTCAGAGCTTCAAAATGAGTCGGGTGGCGGTCTTGGATCTTCGATCGGAGGTCCGGATCATAAAATCCTAATTTGGCCTTGACCTGCCGTTGACCGGCCATTGACCGACGGTGGTTGGCTTCGTTGAGGGCTGAGCTCGAGCCTACCCCCCCTAATTCGACCCTCCTGAGTCGATTGGTGAGGTCAATGTCACCCAATTCGGCCTCCATATGCTCCAATCGAGGAGCAAAGTCGGTGGCCAAAAGAGGAGATTCCGATCTCTTATCTCCGGCGGAGATACCGTGCAATTGAGGTGGGGGATTTGTTCCCCGACCTCCTCTGAGTGTTTTTGTGCCATCAATTTGGCACGAAAGCATCGGGGATGGAGAGCCCGAAGTGCTCATGGCGGCGGTAGGCGACGGAAGCCGTTCTCCAGCGATCGGCCGTCGTTTCGTGAAATTGATCGAGGGGTTTTACTCCCCTTGATCCTCTAAACCCATTGGGAGGGGTGGTGTCGGCCACCTCCTCCGGAAAGGCGGAGTTCCACCATGGGGGTGGCGACGCACGGCAGCGATAGCTGGGCAGAGCAATCCGGCTGTTGTTGAGCTGCCACCAAGGGTGGGTTTTGTTCCTCTCATCACGGTGGTCGTGTAGGAACAAGAATCACGTCGATCGGACGTCGGACAGTGAAGATATCTCGTCGGAAAGAAATGGGTTTTGTCGCCACTTTGGGCGGCGCGTGAGCCTTCCTCCGGCAGAGTTTTGGGCGGCACGGCACCTCGTTGGACTCAGCTCATCGAGAGCTTTCCATTGGCGCAGGAGGTGTCAAAAACGGACACGGAAATCTCGAACGAGATTTGAGGAGAGAGAGAGAAAATGTAGAGAGAGAAAGTAGAGAGAGACCCAAATTTTCTCTGATTTTTTCTAGTTTTTTCCTTTCTTTTTTCTTTTCTTTTCTTTTTATAAAACTATAAAAAGAAATTGTGGTCCACACAATTCAATTCTTATACTGCATTGCTCTAATACTGTATAATTTTCCATCTTATTATACAGTATTTTTCATTAAACTGTACTTTTCATCTTAATATAATCATCAACTTAATGCATTTTTAATGCATTAAAAATCTCGGGTGTTACAATCTACCCTCCTTAACAATTTTCGTCCTCGAAAATTATAACCTTCATAGGTAGTTCATCTTCCTTGTCATCCTTTTTCGTTCTTAACATACTTCCTTGGTCACTACTTTTTCATTAAAACGGAGCCTTCATCTTGAAACTTCAACAATTTTCATCATGTTCTTGACATATTCCATTAAATTATACACCACACTTCTACTGCGCAACTCTAATCTTTCAACATTTGAGCGCAGTTTCTATTCATCTAAAGGTTTAGCATTCTATAATTGAATGCTATTCTTGAAAATAGGGTTCATTTCCATTCTAATTTCATCATTTCTATCTACAGATCAGGGTCATCCGACCACAAAATCCATAATTTTTGGTTCTATATCCATTCTAAAATTGCATTTTGCCGTAATTTTTCACATAACGTATAAATTTCCAGCTTCCATCCTCCCATCTGTGAGGTTTTTGCTGCTAGATTAGGCATCGTTGTCTTGATCGTATTTCCCATCCAGGCAGTTACGAGCTCATTCACGTGTCTCAACTCCGCTAAGTTGTTCTTAAGCTCGATCAAATCACATAATTAGTCATCTAACATCTGGTCGCTCTCAGGCACTCTCGTTCCAAAGAGCACTGAAAAACACTTTAGACCTTCATTATTCCGTTATCCTTATCCACTTTTCCTCGTTATATGTGTAGCCAAGACAGAATAACTCCAATAGAGTAATATTTGCTCCTATAGAGACACCATTGTGTGCCTAAACATCATAACGTGTCACAAGCTTATCTTCTTGATTTTGAGCGGTCGGCCATCTATTGACCATTATTGACTACGTTTTGTCATCGTTGACATGACATCGCTAATGGACAAAGACTACTATCGACTTGCGAGGACATTCTAGCATATAACATCACGTTCATCCTTTGACCCTTACCTTTTCGTTGCTCATCTGGGTATGTCGATATCAAAGGCTACGCCCAACATAAACACGTATTCATTAAATTCTAACTTTTCTTTCTACTTAACATAACTTACTTACTTGAGCTATGGTGTAGCGAACATATGACAGCGCGAGATAGGATGGCAGGATACTGCTCTGATACCACCTGTGACAACCCGCCTTTTCGGACAGTCACTTTACTTTCTTAAACATCGTTTCATAAATAGTAATCTTACTTAGTAAGAAAAATACTGATTTTTTTTTCTTTAAATGTTTCTTAAAACTGATGCGACCTCTGTCGCCATTCAAGTTGAGACATCGCTCAACACTTGTCCTTAAAATCATTTCAAATCGTTTCTTAAAACTTAATAAGAAACCATTATTAAATCATAGCTTCAAACTTTACTTTATAATTACATAAAACAGTTCGTAAACTGTATCGTAAAACTTTGAATACAATTCTTATAACTCTGATTTTCTTAAAACTTCATAAACACTACATTAAAAAATAGAAAACCTTTTCTTTGCATAGTGGAAGCAAACAGTGATGGTATCCATACCCAAATCTTTGCATCTGTCCTCCGCAGCACCCAACTCTTTTAACGGGTCCTATTGGTCATCCATAAAACTACCTACAGCATGAAGAAACTTTTTATGAGCTTTCGCTCAATAAGTTCAAACAAAATCTCACAAAGCATTTAAACATGCTTTAAGAAAAAAAAACCTTTCTAGAACGTTTCCCATAAACGTTTTCCTAAAGCAATTGCTATAACGTTTCTCATAAATATTTTTCACAAAATATCTAACATAAAATAATCCTCAGATTGCTCTTCATAACGTCATTCATGTTTTCATAAACATTTAATACAAAACATTCCTCAGATTGTTTTTCATAGCATATAAATGTTTCACAATAAACAAATCAAATACAATCACAATGCATGTTTTAATTTATGCTCAATTATGAACTTTCGATTATGAGCATCTTATGACCATTCTTTCTTACTTTGACTTTCTGTCCTTGTTCCTTTTATTTTCTTATCTTACACTTTAACTTTCCACCTTTTGTTCCTTAACTTTCTTTATCTTATAACTTTTAGTGTTCGTACCAACATCCTTAATCATGAGATCATAAACGTGATGCTTCCCATGTGGAAGACTTAAGACCATCGAACTTCGAGGTCGTATACCTCACATCTAGGAGGCCAAACTTTAACTATACTTTTATTACCTCACAACGAGGAGGTTGGTACGACACTTTCTTTTCAACTTTACGTTACCTTCTTATTAACCTTAGTGAGCACATCAAATGCAACCACATCATATGCAAATACACTTGCAAATCATTGCTTGTACTATAAAATCTATTGCATAACAAATGCAACTTAAAATGCAAGCACATTTTGATAATCATAATTTGTATTCTAAAACTTATTGCATAACAAATACAACTTATTGCATAACAAATGCATCATATAACGCAATCACATTTTGCGAATCATAACTTTTATTCTGAAACTTATTGCATAACAAATGCAACATATTGCATAACAAATGCATCATATAACGCAATCACATTTTTATTCTGAAACTTATTGCATAACAAATGCAACTTATTGCATAACAAATGCATCATATAATGTAATCACATTTTGCGAATCAAAACTTTTATTCTAAAACTTATTGCATAACAAATGCAACTTATTGCATAACAAATGCATCATATAACGCAATCACATTTTTATTCTGAAACTTATTGCATAACAAATGCAACTTATTGCATAACAAATGCATCATATAACGCAATCACATTTTGCGAATCATAACTTTTCTTTGAAACATATTGCATACAAATGCAATATATTACGAAATCACATATTGCATATTATAACTTTTATCCTAAAACATATTGCATACAAATGCAATATATTACGCAATCACATATTGCATATCATAACTTTTATCCTAAAACATACTGCAAACAAATGCAATATATTACGCAATCACATATTGCATATCATAACTCTTATCCTAAAACATATTGGATACAATGCAATATATTACGTAATGACATATTGCATATCATAACTTTTATCCTAAAACATATTGCATACAAATGCAATATATTACGAAATCACATATTGCATATCATAACTCTTATCCTAAAACATATTACATACAATGCAATATATTACGCAATCACATATTGCATGTCATAATTCTTATCCTAAAACATATTGCGTACAAATGCAATATATTACGCAATCACATATCGCATATCATAACTTTTATCCTAAAACATATTGCATAAAAATGCAATATATTATGCAATCATATATTGCATATCATAACTCTTATCCTAAAGCATATTGCATACAAATGCAATATATTACGAAATCACATATTGCATATCATAACTCTTATCCTAAAACATATTGCATACAATGCAATATATTACGCAATCACATATTGCATATCATAACTTTTATCCTAAAACATATTGCATACAAATGCAATATATTACGCAATCACATATTGCATATCATAACTCTTATCCTAAAACATATTGCATACAAATGCAATATGTTACATAGCAATGCTTCATAAAACTTATAACTTACATTATAACACATAATGCATTGTCGAAATGCAGGATTTATACTAGTCCTATTTCGTATCTATGTTGCACATCTGCATCTAGATCATAATTTGGTACGTAAAAACTGGTCAGTAAGTTCATCTTTTTATTGTTCAGTCTATAGGCCTTTTATCATCTAGTCGTTCTAGACTAGTGACAATGTTGAGTCAAAACATGTTTACGTACCTGTCTGAAAACTTCTAAGGGTCATAACAACGCTTAACTTTTTATATCTCTCTTGAACATGTCTAGCCTTTCCTGGGGGTGCAGTAAATGGAAAAACTAGCTTTTATCTTTTTTTTTTTGTATTCATAAAGTCTCTGTCTTGGCTCTGCTTTTGTGACCTCGCTGTCGGTCACGAGAAATTTTCTAAATTTTACTTGATTATCTAAATCGTTGTCCCGATTTCTAATCGAACCTAGGGTATCTTATAGTAATTTTTTCTAGTTTCCTATAGGCAAATTGAAGATTATATCCTTAATGGATTTCTTATGGACCTTATTGTGCATATCCATTATGCACTATATGGTATTGTACTTATATACTATATCTTGTTACATTATAGATAACAAGCATCAGTCATAACATTCTTATCCATATTATTTGCTCGTATAAGTATTATACTTGCATATCATATTCATAAACATATCATACATATATATGTCATTCATACCATACTTTCACATTTCATGCTTTCATATATTACTCATATTCATGTCGTTCATATCATACTTTCACATTTCATGTTTCACATATTATTCATACTCATGTCATTCATATCATACATTCATTTGTCGTTCATACTTTCATATCGTGGAGTTGCTATATATTTTTCTTCTTTGAATAGCAACTATTTCATATTATATCCATATAATACTTTAAGTCATGTCACATTTATAATACACACACCAATCATAGTTCATAATGTTCATGCATATCAATATGCAAATAGGCTTCAAACATAACGGTTGCAAATTCAATGCAAACCTTATTTTGTACTTTAGAACTTTTTTGCATAATAAATACAAATATACTTTAAAAAACAATTTGCATAACCATTGCAAACACATTTACAAATGCATTTGGATGCATTAAAACTATTTACTTGATGCTGTAGGTAAAATCTAAACTTACCCGGACTATGCCCTAGCGTTCTCTATTTCGTTCCTTTCTCGTTCCTTTTCCTTCCATTGGTCGGCTTTTGTGTCCTGATCATACGACAACCGACTCATTAATTAACTTTCTTTTTATCAATCTACTTGATTGATAATAAAACACAAACATTAACTATTCATTCCTTTTTCATAACTTGGTATACTATCGGTCTACCGTTCTCTTTACTCAACCTTATAAACCATCAGTTTACATTTCCTTCAATTAGCCTTGTAACCTACTAGGGTGACATTTCCTTTTAACTTTGTAACCCATCAGTTACCTCTCGTTTACTTAAACATCCTTTGTTAAATCTCTGATCTCATATGACCGTTACGTTACTTAACGTATTACGGAACATTTTTCGTCTAATAACGTTATGCTAAATCGGAGTGTTCGACTCCATTCTAGCCATTTCCTTGATAATGATGATTTTACCCTTAACGAGTTTTTCATCAACCTAGTAACGTTATGAAACCCATTCTCACATAAAACAGTGTAACAATCACTGATCATGCATTACATAAATTTCTATGAAAGCATGTAAAATAATTTATTTCAAAACAGTTCATACTGTAGGCGAGATTCCTATTTACTTGGACTCCAAGCTAAGCAGATCCAGTTGTATCTCGCTGCATCTACAGTATGTGAAGCATCCTCTGCAGTGCTCCTCGAGTGACCATAAATAGCTAGGAATGCTTCCTGGAGATCATACATTCTTGAAACGGTCATTCTGGACTCCGATACTGTTATTTAAATCTCCTCGATCCACGTGCAGTCGGTATTGGATGATTTTCACTATAGTAGAATTTGCTCAAACAGAGGTCACCATTGCATTCAGAGCATCGAAACGAGTCGGGAGGTGGTCTCGGATCTTTGATCGGAGGTCCGGATCACAAAATCCCAATTTGGCCTTGACCTACCATTGACCGTCAATTGACCAGCCGTTGACCGGCGGTAGTTGGCTCCGTTGAGGGCTGAGCTCGAGCCTAACCCCCCTAATTTGACCCTCCTGAGTCGATTGGTGAGGTCAATTTCACCCAATTTGGCCTCCATCTGCTCCAATCGAGGATCAAAGTCGGCAGCCAAAAGAGGAGATTCCGATCTCCTATCTCCGGCAGAGATACTGTGCAATTAAGATGGGGGATTTGTTCCCCGACCTCCTCTGAGTGTTTTCGTGCCATCAATTTGGCACGAAAGCATCGGGGATGGAGAACCTGAAGTGCTCATGGTGGCGGTAGGCGGCGGAAGCCATTCTCCGGTGACCGGCCGTCGTTTCGTGAAATTGATCTTGGGGTTTAACTCCTCTTGATCCTCTGAACCCATTGGGAGGGGTGGTGTCGGCCACCTCCTCCGGAAAGGCGAAGTTCCATCATGGGGGCAGCAGCGCACGGCGGCGATAGGCGGATGGAGCAATCCAGCCATTGTTGAGCTGCCACCAAGGGTGGGTTTTGTTCCTCTCATCACGGTGGTCGTGTAGGAACAAGAATCACGTCGATCGGACGTCAGACGACGAAGATATCGCGTCGGAAAGAAATGGGTTTCGTCGCCACTTTGGGCGGCGCGTGAGCCTTCCTCCGGTGGCGTTTTGGGTGGCACGGCACTTCGTTGCACTCAGCTCGTCGAGAGCTTTCCATTGGCGCAGGAGGTGTCAAAAACGGACACCGAAATCTCGAACGAGATTTGAGGAGAGAGAGAGAAAATGTAGAGAGAGAAAGTAGAGAGAGAGACCTGAATTTTCTCTAATTTTTTCTGGTTTTTTCCTTTTTTTTCTTTTCTTTTCTTTTTATAAAAGTATAAAAAAAAATTGTGGTCAACACAATTCAATTCTTATACTGCATTGCTCTAATACTGTATAATTTTCCATCTTATTATACAGTATTTTTCATTAAACTGTACTTTTCATCTTAATATAATCATCAACTTAATACATTTTTAATGCATTAAAAATCTCGGGTGTTACAAGCGACACTCCCTATTCTATATGACATGTTATCAATATACCTGGCAAATCATATTATAATGCAAACAAGCAAAGCAATCAAGCAAAGCTACAAGCAAAATAATAAATAACCTTAATATTATGGCTCTACCCTAGAGAATAGAAAACTAAAATTACAAGAGAGTAATCGAGATATATTATTAATTCTTCATCCTTGAATCCTCAAGCTATATCCTTCTTCATGTAATTTCCATCTTCAAGTCTTCAATCCCGTCTGAATCGAATACTTCATATTTCCAGTCATATCCAAATTTAATGTTTCTTAGAATTGTCCCAAAAATAAAATTAAAACTACATCGAAAAAACTGCACCTTTTTTGGAAATTTTTAAACTCTCGGTCGGCAGGCCGATCTCCCAGATCGGCCTATCGATCCATGAAAGTTCGGCCTACCGCCAGAGCCACCTGATTTCTGCCCCACCCACGGCTTGCCGAACCATAAGTTCGGCCTACTAATCTTTGACCATCGGCCTGCCGAACTGTGAGGTTTGGCATGCTGACCGAGCAAAAATCTCCATTCCAGAAAATACAATTTTTAATGCAATTCATCAATTTTATCTTCAACAATTCAAAAACATAAAATTAGAGACTTAGGAAATACCTGGGAGCGCCTATCATCGTTCTTCTAGATCTGACTTCCAAATCCATCTTCTAGATCTGTCTTCTCTGAATAATTATTTAATTACAAAATTCTTACAAATTTAAAAATAAATAATAATTCCTAGACGGAGATGATAGCCCGTTATCTAATTACATGAAAAACCTAGATACACATTCTAACCTCTAAGGAACTATAACCGGTATTAATTAATTAATAAATAATTAAATAAGAATTTAATCAACCATAATTAATTAATAAACATTCACCACATAATCCATGACAACATATACAATATATAGAAACCTAGAGTGCCAACTCTCGATAAAATCAAATTCAAACATAGGAGAGATTAAGATCACAAAATTTATACATATAACATGATCACAAACTTGTAAATTTATGTAAAAACCATTGCTCTGATACCAATTTGTTGGGGTCAGAGTGCGTAGTGGAATTTTAAAAATTTTACATTAGAGTAATTTCTAAAATACAAGTTTGACATGCTATATGCATAAATTAACCAGATCTTACTAACCTTTGATTGCTGAAGAACCCTCACAAAACGTGAAGAGAAGTAACGTTCTAGAAGAGCCTCAACCAACTGGTCTTCTTTGCTATTTTCTTTCCACGACCGGAGTGAGTGTGGGCTCACACGTACAGCTCTTCCACTAGGTGACTCTCCTTCCAACCAATTGAGAGAACCCAAAGCAAGTGTTTGTGATTTGTGAACAAAAGCTCTCAAGGAGTTTTCAGATTCTCACTAGCAGAGTATCACTCTTAATCTCTCAATTGATCTAATCTGAGTAACTCTTAAGACTTACTCCCTTTATATAGAGATTGGTCCTAGGGTCAGTCCTTATCAGATTAGGTCTCAACAACTCGAAATAGAATCAAGTTCATATCAATATCTGATAAGGTCCTAGGGTCAGTCCTTATCAGATTAGGTCTCAACACATCGTCACCTATGACAACGTACCAATGTTTCTATTCATGGAGTCCATCTCCGATGGTCAAGACAAACCATCTCCCAAAAGAGATATAGACAACATAACAATCTTTGCATGAATAAAGTGCCCAACTTTATTCCCTCGATTGCAGATCTTATGATTTAGACCATCACCTTAAAAATCGCGTCTTCTGCATAATCTGTCCATCATATGCTAAATTCTTAAGGTTTAGACCGACAGTCTCAGACTTTTGTTTGCTTAACATACATTCAACAAATATGAACGTAAAGAGGACAAGATTTGATATATAAATAATAAAGAAATTATTTATTGATAAAAATATCTCCAAAAACTTATTACATTTTTACTCCTTAGGGCATTCATGTCTAACAGTGTTTGGTAATGAAAATCAAATGGCATTATTTTTGAGGTCAAGTGACATTATTCACAATGCCAGATAATTAATTTTATAATTAATTAATTAATCAATCAATTCCTATTTGAGCTTCCATTGTATTGTTAGTATAAAAAATGCATATAAAAATTTATTGGGCAACGAGATTGTGCAGAGAATATCTGCAATCAGGGAAAAAGCACCGAGAAGGACAAGGCAGAGGGGTTACTATAGCAATGACATTAAAATCTCAAAAAAAAAACTAGAGGGTGAACTCAGGTTTTTGGGCTGAGAGGACTCAAATCATGATTCAAAGGATTTGAAATTTGAAGGCACCAAACACGAATTAAAGGGATTCCAGATACTCGAATCAGAACTTGAGCCAAATAAGTCATAATAGTTCTCAAACCAAACAACCTCCTAATGAACATAAAATCTTGCCATGTAATCCCACTTTTCAAATATTAGGTTAACTGGAGCTTTATTTGGCTCTCCTCCATGCCAACTACATCTCTATACTTGGTACCACCCACCCATAGGTTTTCAATATCAAGGCCTTCCTAGGTAATTATATTTATGATTCCTCAATTATCTTCTAGGGTTAAATGAAATATTCTCCCTTTGCGTTTGACATTTATACTATTTAGTTTTAAGTAAACTTGAAAATACCTAAATTTTGATGGTCAAAAAATAAGTAAAATTTCATAATTAATAGATAGCTCGTATGTAATTATTTTCTAATTTTGAGGACAGGACAAAAATTATATCTTAGCTCGTATGTAATTATTTTCTAATTTTAAGGATAGGACAATAATTATATCTTAATCTTTTCCTTTTTCTTTTAAGAAAATCACAAAAATTAATTTAAAAGGATTACAAGTGCAGAAGGTTGATTTTCATAATACTTTGCTTTTTGTTTATATTTTTATTTTTGTTGTAATAAAGTAGTATTCTTGATAAATATTTCTTTAAATTAAATTAGTATATATGATAGGATATTTTTTAAAAAATTAATAGTAAAGTTCAAAAAAATATAATAGTAGATATTCCTTTCTTTTAATTACAAATCTTTCGTCGGCGTAAAAAAACAAAAAAAAAAAACCATGCTTAAAGTTCCAACCAAAACAAAAAATAAAGAGAGAGAGAAATGAGAATGACTTAAAAATGGCAAGTTCCACCTAATTTTTTTTTTCCAAAATAAAACAGCGAGTTCTAAAATAAAAGGGCGTTGGTTGAAAAGTCATAATTTTATAGAAATATTAGAAGTGATTGAAATTATAGGGTGTGAAAGAAATGAATTAATCATTTCAAGATTATGTGAGGTGTATTTAGAATTAAGGTGTGTAGTGTAAAAAAGGATGTGTCAATAAAATAATCTCACAAGTATTTAGAACACCTTCTTGTTTTCTAAAAGGGAGAATAACTATTTTCTCTTTTTATATCAAGTCACTAGTGAAAAGGATACAAAATTGAGTCCAACAAGGTTAAAAAGGCATATAAGTTCATAGAAGAATAAATAAACATAAATTAATTCAAATTAAATTTCAATATATATATACACACACATATGCAATACCTAAATTTTGTTGAAATTTCATCAATGTTTTACGAAAATTTTTGGAAATTTTCATGAATTTTTGCAAAATTTCTGTGAGCTTGCTGTGAAATTTTGTCATTTTGTGCCTGTTGAAGACTGCGAGTAAAAAATCTAAAATGGAATGAGAAAATCTAGAAACAAGCATAACGTTTGAGGCATATAATAATAGTATCCTTATGGTTTTATTTGCCTCCACTATGAAAGATTGCTAACATGATTTTGGTGGCAAGCTACTCCCAAGACACGACAAACCTTAAACACTATATCTAATACAAATATGGTGTTCCAAAACAAGATGTAAAACCTAAAAAATCTAGAGCATATTTATAGATACGGATGTCTCCATTCATGAATAGATGTAATCATTATAGCTCACGCAACCTGTCACGTAAATGTGTTTTTTTCGTGAATCAACATAACTATTATAATAGATATATCTTTTGATAAAAGGTAGTTAATTTCAAAAAAAAAAAGAAAAGGATACAACTAATAAACGCAAAGGTTCGAAACAACAAAAAGTCGAAACTCTTCCATATCAGCAAAATATGGACGAGCGTCACAATGCTAGCTTTGCGACACAGAACGTTGGTCAATGTCACGGCGCTGCCCTTTGGGTACGGTAGCACTGAGGCCTCTACCTCATCCATCACCTTGCAGATTCGAAACACTTAAAAAATTCTTGTCTTTTTTTATATTTATATGTGTGAATTTCAACCTCCATCATTTAAGAGACATATTACAATCTCCCTAATAATACCCTGTTAAATTTAATATTTCTCTAGATTCACTAATGATATGCTCATACAAACAAGAAGGTATCTTTTAGTTTTAACCTTCGATTAGTGAATATATTTCAAAGTAGTCACAGATAAAGGTATGCTAAGCATTAACCTAAGTCTCTTAACGAAATACCAAAAATACAGTTTTGAATTATATTCTATTACAGTCGTGTGCTCTATCTTGGATTTATGAACATTTACAAGACTAAACTACGGTCTTGTTAGAAACTACATCATTTCTTATGTTCACTTAGGTGAAATTCAATTCATGTCTCTAGCTGTTAGTGACTTAAACTTCATTAAGAGCACACATTCAATCTTAATACTTAGGTATTTGCACGAAATATCCTGGAAGGAACAAATAATTCTAAGTGCCAAACCGATCACCTATTAATGACTTGCTCTTATCTATTAAACTATAGGATAATAGTAAAAACATTACAAAGCTAGGTTACCATCACCGGTGATTCTTTCAAAGAAAGGTTTTAGTCTCATTCCATTAGATGTATCCTTAAATCAGTCCCTCAATAGACCTTTTGTCAAAGGATTTGTTAGGTCTTATTTGTCTTAATATAAAAAACATTAATAACACCATTTCTTATTAGTTGTTTTACATACTCATGTCTCAAGCTAATATGTGTAGACTTTTCATTATGTACTTTATTATAAGTTACACACAAATTATCCTCACTATCGTAGTACAAAGAAATCGATGGCATTAGTTGTGGTCATAATTCTGTACCAAACAACAACTTTCTCAGTCCTTCTGCTTCTTTGCCTGTAACTACAAATGCTATAAACTCAGACTCTGTTGTTGAGTGAGTTACACAAGTCTATTTCATAGAAGCCCAAGACACAACTCCTCCTGCAATTGTGAAAATCCATCCAGAAGTGAATTTATCATCACTTGCATTGGTTATCTAACAAGCATTGAGTAACCTTCAAATACTGCAGAATAATCATTATAAGACAACCTTAAATTATTGGTCCTTTTGAGATCATTGAATATCTTTCAATTACATTCCAATGTTCCACACTTGGATTACTCCTAAACCTTGATATTTTGCATACAACAAAAGAAGCAATATCTGGCCTTGTACAATGCATTGCATACTTCAAGCTACCAACTACACTAGCATACTCAAGCTGTGTTAGTACTCTGCTAGTATTTTCTAATAATTTAATACTAAAATTAAATAAGGCATTTGCCTCTTTAAATTTCAAATGACTGAATTTAAGAAGTGCTTTCTCAATAATAAGATTGAAAAAACAAGTAACCCATGGTATGCTTCTTCACTTTTACACCCAAAATGGTATCTAGCTCACTAAGATCTTTCATCTTAAATTATAAAGTTAAATCTCTCTTGGTGTCATCAAGTCCATTGTAGGGAATAAAACCTTAATATTGTTGAAAAATGTAGGTAGAAATCTAAAAATGGCAGTGAGAAAATTTGGAAACAAAAGTTGGGTTTGAGACTTATAGTAATACTTTCATGATGGTCTTATTTGTCCCCACTGCAATAGTTTGCTAATAAGATTTTTGTGATAAATTATTTTCAAGATACTACAACTCCTAAACAATATATCTAGTAATAATATAGTTTTGTAGAACAAGATGTGAAACTTGAAAAATCTAAAGCGTATTTATAGATACAGAGGTGTCTATTCATGAAATGATGCAACTGTTGTAATTCATGCAACCTATCACGTGAAGGTGTCTTTTTGTAAATCAACTTAACCATTACAATAGATTTATCTATTAATAACATGTAGTTAACTTCAAATAAAAGAATACAACCAATCAACACGAAAGTTCGAAACAACACAAGGTCACAACTCTTCATATTAGCACAATACGGGTGAGCTAGCATCCTCCAATGTTGTGTGTAACACCCCTAAGTGGGGGTTAACAGTTTTTAATAAGTTAAATAAAGATCAAAAAATAAAAATAAAACATTAAAAGAAATTTCTCTGGGACTTACATGAAAACTCTCAAATGAAAATAAAAACATAAACAACAAATAAACCAAAGTTTAATGTATCACCTTAAATTTAATAATATAAAGCTGTCATCATCATCATTCCAACCCTCAACATATCTTAATACAGTCTCAAAAAGTAACACACGATGCTTACATTATCATGATGGACATTCTTAACAAATGAAGCAAATCGAACGTTATATAGCTATATAACTTCCTCAACTATTTTCTTGTAGCCATCTCATACTTGGTGAGCCCTAAAAAGATAAAATATGCAGGAATGAGTGACAACATGCTTAGTAGGGAAAACCCACCTTTAGATTTTTATTGTTTTCATATTAAAACTCGCATGGTTAGTTAATTATCCTTCGTTATTCATCAATATTATCATATTGAATTCCGGTGGATACCCTATGATTATTCTTACTAAATTCCATACATATATGTATACATATTAATTCAGGATTTAATTATACTCATCTATATCCACTGTGCAATAGAATGTCATATCACTCAACTTAACGAAACCAAAATAAGCACGCTTGACCACCATACATTCATTCCAAGGGTGTCGATGAGGGGACATCAAGCCTTAGATCATCACCAAGTTGATTCCTGTACAATACGTTCTAGGACTTTCGACCTAAGGAGCACCGTCACCTCCCCCTATTTTACATTTTAGGATATTCGTGCCCAAGGATATAACCACCGCCCACTTAATGTCTTACCATTCCTCTATAATTAGTAATTTTTTATAGAGTTAGTTTTTCTAACCATGCTTCTCAATCCATGTTTCTCAATTTACAATAACATATGTCAAATCAGTATATTTCTTGCTGTATAATATAGAATGAGTTCATATCATTGTCTTATATGTGATACTCATATAATAGCAGTTCAACATATATATATATATATATATTGCAATAGAACAACCAATTTTAATTCCATAAAAACCTTACAAAAGATGAGTAATAGATTCCCTACATTTTGATGGATGCCATGCCGACAACTTCCAGCTCACGATACCAAGCTCACCACGTAACCTCCATGTACTTTGTTATCCTACATTGTATAAAATAGCCATACTTTAACTTAATTCATATTCTATAATCATGATAATTTACCATTTATTCTTATTAGTGTGCCATAATCATTAATATGAAATCCTTGGAACATTTCGTAACACAGAATAATGAAAAACAAGTGTGTTTGGACTGCTTGATTGGCCTAGCGATCAACTATTTTCAGTCTTTTGAGCAAAACTGTTATTTTTTGGACCCTTTTTCGGCCTGCCAATCTCCAAGGTTCAGCCTGCTGGTCCTATTTAGACTTTGGCCTGCCGAACTATAGGGTTCGACTTGCCGAACTGTAACACCTAGAAATTTAATTAGGTATAATTAGTGTATAAATGGTGAATTAGTATGCCTTAAAGTGATTTGAACTTAATTTAATTATTTTGGGGTATTTTTAAAAATTATCTCACTTCTAATTATTTTTATTTGTTATTTTGAATTTTGAAAACAAAACAATTTGTCAAATTCCAAACAAGTCCCTTCTTGTTAAAAACTTGAATACTTGAGATCTGTTTGTGAAAACTAGGGGCAGCCCATGGTCTTTTCCAAACCCACTGCCCTTCCTCTTCTATTTCTTTTCCCCCTTTCCCATTTTTCCGTCACACTTTCACTCTCTTTCTCTCTCTTTTCTTCTTTAAATCTGCCACTCCCCCTCTTAATTTCTTTGTAAAAATTTCAATCTCGAGCCTCACTCTTACTTGATTGATGACAAGGAACAAAGATTCAAGCCACAAATCCTCTCCAAACGCTCATCAAAAGGTTAGCCCCTTTTTCTCAAAAATCTTTGAATTTTTACTTTGAATCTCCCATGAATGTTTCAATCCGAGTCATATGAGCCTAGATAACTCTTACTTTAAGTTTATGAGAGCTTAGGCACCTTGACTCCTAGCTTGATTTGAATGAAAACAAGCCTCACACTAATTTGTACATTTTCATCTATTTTTGGGTTTAAACTATGAAAACGAGACTCACACTAATTTTTACATTTTCATCTATTTTTGGGTTTAAACTCTAAATTTGCACAAAAACTAGTTAGAAAGTGTTTAAATACATTCTATTATGCTATTCCACTATGTTTTTATCTTATCAATACTCTAGGAATTGAGAAAAACAGGTTTGATTTGATTTTTGGCTCAGATTTGTTGAAAACCTGAGACTTGGGGTTCTCTAGGTCGCGACAGTTCGACAGGCCTATCGTGATCATTGGCAGGCCGGATTCATAGGTTCGGTAGGCCAGACTCATCTGGTCGGTAGGCCGAACTTAGGCTAATTCGACAGGCTGGTACTGTACGGCCGGTAGGCTGAACTGTGTAGTTTAACAGGCTGACCAGACTTCATGAAATTTTACTGTTTTCACCGTTTAAAACCTGGATTAAGACTTTGACCTTGTAATATGATTTTGTGACTGTAAAAGGCATGCTAAGACACCATGAAATAGCATAGTAGCGTAGAATACTCTAAGTTAGAAATTGATGAAGTCTAGTTTACTTAAAGGTTAATTGTGGTTTCGTGAAGCTAACGGGACTGCGGTGTTGAGTCACAGTGCAGAGTATTGAGGTATGAATTTTACCCCTTTCATTGTTAGCCATGATTTTAAAAAGGATTTTGGCTAGAAAATGATTTTCAATGAAAGATTGAGATGAACTTTTTAGCATTTTTCATTATTTGTTAAAAAATGAATAATCATAATAAATCGAATAATGAATATAAACAAGGATATCTGATAACGTGAGACCTTCATAATGATATAAGTACTTTAGGGCATGATGCCATACTCAGAGATCGGGTCATGTAGAGTGCAATCTTCAGGCCAGGTCCCGAAACCCAACTGGGTCACTACAGTGGGTGACATTATGGCTTTGTCAAAGGACTGATTAATAAGAAGATTCCAAAATGAATAGTGTCTTTAAATGGTAAGAAAGAATTTAATATGTTTTATTTATTTTCCTGAATTTTTTCTAAATTACATTCGAATACGAAAATTTATATTTAAATTAATGTTTTCAAAACTTAGTCCTACTGAGCCTTCCACTCACATTTATTTGTTTTAAAACCTTTCCCCTGGGTGAATTGTTGCTTAAGACCGACTAGATGGCAATAGGGTAAACAAGTGAGTCATAGGAATTCTATTTAGGTCATTTCTTTATTTAAATCAAGGCATGTAATATTTAAATTTTTATTTCTCATATTAGACTGTGGCTGTAATTTATTCTTAATGATACCATGTGTGTGCACTAATGTGGGTCCGGTGGGGCCTTACTTATATTTAACTGTCCCTATTACTTTATTTTGTTTTATTGGCTCCAGTTTAACGATAATTGCTTTCAAAAGTTCTAAACTATTATGTTTTTTCAAAAATACTCATAATATTTAATTGGTGATTTTAATTAAAATTTGGTTTTATTAATCTAATTAATCAGTCAAGTTACTACCCGAATTTAGGGTCATGACACGAACCTGGCATGTTTGGCTTACCGAATTGTAAAGTTCAGCCTGCCGAACCTAGGGTTGGCAATTCGTGTTCGTGTGTTGTGCTCGTGCCAACATGCTAGACACGATTAGACAAACATGAACACAATTAATACCTAAAATGTAAATATGAACACGACACATCTATAACACGTATAACACGACACGACATGATTAAAAAAATAATATTTAATTTATTTACTATATAATTTTTAATTATTAATTGTTTTAAACTGGTTTTTTATTTTTTTCCCCCAATTTTTAAATAAGCTAGATTGGAGATGGCTTTAATTGAAAATGCATGCCAAAGGAGAAAAACTGAGACATTATATAGAGAGGAGTTAAGAGAAACATGTTGTTTCCTTTCCATGTGGGACTTTTGGAAGTAGAAAGTTTTAAAAGCATAAATGCATAATAAATATATTAAAAGCTGTTATTAGACACCAGATGACAATCCAATGTGGTGGTAGCATACACACTAAATACACCCTTAGGTGCAAGGTTTGATTCTTTGTGCTACAAAATAAAAAATTTTCCCGTCCGTGTCGTATTGACATGTTTACTGTACATTTAATTAAACGTGTTAAAGCGTATTAAACATGTTAGCTTGAATCCAACATATTTATTTTTGTGTTATTCGTGCCAACCCATTTATGGCCCAATTAATATACGTGCGGTCCAAACCCATTTATATCATGTTGTTTTCGTATCGTATCATCGTGTTGTGTTCAAAATTGCCGGCTCTAGCTGAACATACTGACAGGCCTGACCTGCCAATTGGAAAGTCTGGCCTATTGATAGAGTAATTTCTGGAAATCCAATTTCCCATTTTCAAAGGTTTCAAACTTTAAAACTTAATTTGATCCTTTTTATCAATTTTTAGGGTATAGAAAATGCATAAAAATCATGGGTTATTACACTTAAGCACATGTGGATAATTCTTCTCAAAATATTCATACTCAACAAGCAAATCAAAACCAAAAATCAAAAATTTTCAAAGCTAGTTCAAAAACTCATTTCGAACAAAGATCTATGTAAATCATGCTTCAAACACATTGTATAATTACCCATAAACATCGAGAACACATTTCTCACAATTCTCATGCCAAAACACAGATTTAAATCAAAGTTTTGAGCTTAGAAAACCTTACCTCAAGCTTGAAGGAAATTTTGACTTTGGTTGTAAAAATCATTGATCTTGTTTTGTGACTTTGAAAGATCTATGGAAATAACTTTTGATTTCTCTCTTGATTACCTTGAAGCTGGGTTATTGATCTTTATTTTTGAAGTAAATAAGGAAGAGAAAAAGAAGAAAACCGAGAGAGAAAGAGAGAGAGAGAGAGAGAGGTTGGCGTGAGAGGAAGAAAGAGGAAAGAAGAAGATAAGGGAAAAATGAGTCTCCTTTGGAGACTTTAGTCCATATAATGCCAAATGGCATTTTTGTAGTTAATTAGAAGTTTCAAGGGTATTTTGGTAAATATACTCAATAAGTATAGAAAATTTTTAAAAATTTAAAATAAGTAGAAATAAATAATATGAAATAGATTTTAAATGAAACAAATTTTTAATTGGCACACTAATAATTAATTTATTTACCATAATAATCGTTAGAAAAATAACAGGTGTCACAGTTCTATCCCTTAAAGAAATTTTGTCCTCGAAATTTCAAATCTAACAGTACTTGTAAAATCACAATTCCGTTATGATTCCACTTTCGACTCTACACTATCAATGTTATTTGTCTCCAAATGTAGGTTACCATATCTCCTTTCATTTGCTTGGGATATCAACCGTACTCTAAATATTAAATCCCTCAACAAGCGTATTTCTTGTTGGTTTCAAATTTACAACATTGTCTTATGGCTTAGGAATCTGATAAAAAAAGCACACATGTTAATCATACCATTTTTCTAGTCCTTCACTGTCCATGAACCGTGATTTACAATTACATTAAGGAGATTGTTAGAGAAATTCTGTATACTTCATCTTTGGGCTTCTTTTCCCTTTTGAATATGGAACAGTCAAGGATGGTTGATTTTATATTCCAACTAATAAACTAAAACATAATCATAAAATATATAACATAAACACTTCTATTCAAAATATACATTAAACTCTTACATAGAGATATTAGAGGGAATCTCGTAGTTATAAGCAAATTCGACAGATTCTTTATTAAACAGCTACCTTGATGACATAAACATTCAACCTAGCTAACGTATGCACATTTTCTACAGAGTATTTCCACAATTAACTTTGGTACTCTTACAAAACATTAACAAAATACTACATATTACAAACATGATATAGATACATTTCAAGAGTACAAGACACTTCGTATATCCAACTACCCATATTATGCATGCTTAGAGAATACCAAAAAAATCGATAAACAAAAGATCAAACTTAAGTGGGATGCGTTTCGAGAGCATCAAATACTCTGTATCACCAACAATCCCGACATTAGGGTTAATGAATCTAAAAGTTTTAACAACAGCATACCACAAGAAATACAGAGTGTGGGGCAAACCGTAATTCGTGACACATGAACTACGAACATACATGCCTACATGTCATTAATAAAACCAAAAGATTACACGTGAATATTCAAATCAAATAGCTGCTTTCGGCTTTTCTCATCCCATTTAAGCTTGGATGTTGCAGTGTCGGATTTCGAATGGATAATTTGCATCTTATATAGCAATTCCTTAGGTGTTGAAGCAGTTGTAAAGATTTGTTTCCCTGATTCTACAATGAAGATTTCTTCCATAGCGTAATCTAAAAATTTTAAAAGACTATCATAAAAACCATTTATATTTAAAAGTTCTAAGGTTTTGGAGTGAATGCCTAATAAATGCCTACTAGCAATTGCAAATATTTCCTCAAGGGTACCTAGACCACCAGATAATGCTATAAAAGCATCAGAATAATTAATCATCGTTTTAAAAACCCAAATAAGTAGAAAATTTAAAATAGGTAGAAATAAATAATACGGATAGATTTTAGATGAAATAAATTTTTAATTGACATACTAATAATTAATTTAATTACCATAATATCTATTAAGAAAATAACAAGTGTCACATTATGACGCTCTGCTCACTAGACTGCAAAAACACATGGCTGCCAAACTAGCACCACGACACTGCTTATTGGATGCTACAGCTGCGGTGTCAAGGACTCTCCCTCATCAATGCCATGGCTTAAAAATTTTATCACTGCAGTGCTAGCTGATAATTCGCAACACTTGAAAAAATGCTTTTTTTTTCTTTTTATTTTTATATGCATGATTTTTGACCTCTATCATTTGAGAGACATATTACAACCTCTCTAACAGTACTTCCTATGTAATCTTTTCAAGATAACTTCATAGATATGAAAATATATATACATACACATATATCAGCGAAAATGTTATTTTTTCAAACACTACGTGGGTCTTACCTGCATCGCTTAGATTTCTTGGCTTAAGATCAATTCCAGAAAACTGATAATGGGTATTGTAGCCCAGAAAAAAGGGAAGGTAAAAGTTCACTTGATCATAAATTCCAAGCTACTTTTTATTAACATACAATAATTGACTTGACTTACATACACAAACTGGAGGAAGCCCAAAGAGTAGAAAAAGACACTTGCATATATAGAGATATAGAATCGGGTAGATATATATCTTGAAGCAATGATGAGTTTGAAGTCAATTGATGACCAAATTAACCGAATTGTTGAAAGGGATAACATCTCTAGTAACTGCAAGATATTCTCTTCCGTAGCTTCGTTATTGTTTGATTAAATGGATTGCAACAACACAAGAAAGCTCAGATGATTAAGCATTGGGCTTCATCAGCTTTCTAAGCATGTAATAAATCATTAGTACTGAACCAACGACAAAGCACGACCAACGGCTCAAAATGATCCATACACTGGCACCGCCAACTTGCCGGCCGTCAACCCGATTCTCCGGTGTAGCCTCTTCAACCCTGCAAAGTTCCAAGTGATAAATCTCTTTTTGATCAGTTCAAGAGTGAATTAATTGTAAAAACCAGCTCCTATAGAAATATGCACTTCTTTAATACCCTTGTTTTTCTTTTATTGGATTGTCATAAGTCAATAAGAGTTACCGGGCACGCCTTGGTGATGCTGGACATTCGATTTCTGATGTGGTTGCTGGCGCCTGTTCTCCTTTGGGAATAACTTGCGGTGTCGATTGTTCAGCTGGTGCGGGTTTTTCTGGAGAAGTTATTGGTAGGGGTTCTTCAAATGGAATTGGGATATTCTTAGCCTGTAACACAAATATAGATTAGTTTAAATGTACTGATAACGGGCTTAGTCTAAGAATAATTCCATACACGCCGTTAATGTTAACATGTAGAGTTAAAAAATAATCATATTAAGAACACTGAAGTTAAAATTTTGCTCACCAAATTCCTGAATTGTAGACTGTAAAGCATTTGAATATATCTCCGCTTGGCTAGCTTTTGTTCCTTGCTCATATGCCTCCAAAATCCATAGGTGGCTCCCATGTTCAACACTTTGTTTGCATAGATTTTCCACGTGTAGCTACATAACCAAACAATTCAAATTAAACAAAAGATATCAATGTTAATTTTTCTTCTGTATGATCACTTGATTTACCATTCATTTATCCGCTGAATACTGGCATTCGACATTCTGCTCCAATACTCGGAATCTGCCTTGCACTTTTCAAAGAAGTCAGCGATCTTGTTGCTCGATTCAGTTCCATTGGTCGGGTCAATATGGAAGCCCGAGACACCATCAACGATGATCTCTGCAGGGCCTCCTTGATTCGTCGCAAAGGTGGGGAGTCCACAATTCATTGCCTCAATGACAGTTAGGCCAAATGCCTCGTACAATGCAGGCTGCACAAAAGCGCCCTTTGTATCTGCAATGTGGCGGTACAACTCTGAATTGCGGTACCTATCGGTTTGCGCTGCAATCCATCTAATCTGGCCCTTAAGTTGGTACTCCTCTATCAAGGCATGCATCTTCTTAATCTCTGTGATTTCTTCTCGGTCTTTCGACTTGGATGGATCAAAGAACCCTGCTACTATGACAAGATTCACCAAGT
The DNA here is from genome assembly GCA_025403435.1 of Artocarpus heterophyllus. NCBI lineage: Eukaryota > Viridiplantae > Streptophyta > Magnoliopsida > Rosales > Moraceae > Artocarpus > Artocarpus heterophyllus. The sequence goes on along the minus strand of CM046345.1, from coordinate 27,390,477 downwards.
CTCGCAGACGTTTGTTCTTTCCGTACCACTCAGTTAAGCCTGTAATGTTCTTGACTGTATCTAATCTTGCCATTGAGAATATTATTGGTTTTCTCTTGTCTGCCAAAAATCCTCTGTTTTCAGAAGACATTAAGATTAAAAACAAAGAAAAAGAAAAAGAAAATTGAGCAATTCCAGAGAAAAAATAAAATAAAATCTAGACAGAAATAGAGGATTTCTAAATAATCAGAATGTGTTCACCAGAATAACAATCACCAAGACCATTTTATATAGAAGCTAACCAAGTAATAGTAAGAAAAACTAACTATAAACAGGAAATTACTATAATAGAGACTTACAAGTGCTCATTGTTGTCCTCTTTGTTGTCAAGCAATTCTTCAATGGCAGATTTGAAAGTGGTAAAACGCCTTTGTTTCTCAGTATAGGGAAAGTAGACTGTTTGGTCAGCTCCAGGAGCAGCAATGTTGAACTTTGGTTCGAAGACATTGATGCCGGAGGCCACTCGGGAGAGTTCTGGCATGGTGAATGCCATATGGCTTTCGTACTGCCCCGGTCGATCCTTGCTGTAGGAAACAAAATTTTAGTTTAAATATTTGTTTTGTAGGTAGAAGAAGAAGAAAAAAAGCATAATAATGTAAGTGGTAATGTTTGTCTTTTAGTGTTCAAAAGAGAGTTTTGTAAGAAGTATGACCAACCTTCCTGCAATTTCTTGGTATGTGCTTGTGATGATGAAATCCGTAGCATTCATTGAGATCAAATCAGCAGTGAATTGACATGAAAAATGGTACTTTGGATCCAACTCCTTCCATTTGGCATCTGAATCTTCATACTTGGTTTTCTCCAAAGCATGAGCAATAGTTCCCTGACAAATAATTAAAAATAAAAACATAATTAGTTGAAGTACTTGACATTCCATTCAAAAGGTGAATCATGATTTAGACATGACCTGAGTAATTCCTAGTTTGCTAGCCATCAAGGATGCCACCAGATTTCCGTCTGTGTAGTTCCCTATTATGAGATCGGGTTTGGAATCCATGTGTTGAAGAATTTTTGCAGTTGCATCCTAGGATGAGACAATGGAGAGTGTAAATAAGTTATGGATCAAGAAGAGACCAATAAGAAATTTGAAAGGCATAAAGCACAAAATATTAAAAATTTTGCCTGAGAAAATCTCTCGAGATAAGGATAAACATCGAATCGAGAAACCCATTGGCGGAGAACTCCCTTGTCTGTTCTAAATGGAACTCTAAGTATGTGACTATGCTTAGTGTTGAAGATGGGCTCCATCTCTTGATTGCACTTTGTCCCTTTAGCATCTGGGATAAGCCTTGTCACCTGGTTTCACACAAAAACACAATCAATCAACCAGGAAGATTCAAATCACAAAAATCATTATGAATTAGTTCATATCAAATCATTGGTTTCGAACCATTTATAACTCACCACAAGAATCCGAGGCTTAAAAATGAGTCCTTGCTGCTTAATTCTTATCAACAACTCTTCTTCCAATGCTCTCACTTGATCAAGAATGTAAACCACCTACACTTATAAAAAACTATTAGTGTTGTAATGTAGACTTGAATAGGTGCATCTTGAAAAGTGGAAAACGAAGTTCATCATTGTTGGTGTATGTGTCAGTGCATTAAAAGGCTAGTTTTATTTTTTTTTTTCCGTGTGCCAATTCTGGTTTATTGTCACATGTGTAATAATGTGTCACCAATAGTGATGAATAGCAATGCTCTAAAAGTACTATTCTGTCTTTTTTTAAAACCAAATAATTTGATTGAAAATCACTAAATTGTAACTAGATGAAAGGTAGTTGTAATGTGGACTTGAATACTCATGTCTCTTTCTAGGTTAGCAAAGTACCATTTAGTTAAGCCATTCTAATTTTATCAAAAACCATCAACAAAGGGTTTAAGTTACGGTGATTGAGTTTGTCTATAGACCTGGCCTCCGGTGTCGGGCAATCCGAGGACGTCAGACTGTCCAAAGTAGCCATGAGGAGAGAATATGACAATGTTGAATATGGTTGGCAACCTGCTGAAGATCAACTCCAACTTTTTTGGATCTGGTGCTTGGAGCACCTCAGACACTGTCCTCATAGTCTCTCTAACTCTCTCTGCCGTATCTCCCCAACCTTTCTGAAATCCCCAGTCCTTTAACCTTACAATTTCACAGCAAAAATAGTCAAAACAAACCATAAATGTATTACCCAATTATACAATATTCTCTCAAATAACAACATGGAGAAAATGGTCACCTCATCTCAAAACTATGGAATGGGGTGTCTTTTGGTAGTGTGGAGACATAGGTTTCTGCCACGATCAATGCGCCCTGAAGACCTTCAACCGTGTCCAGCGTCTCATCAATCATAAGCTTCTGCAAGTTTCGAGCAAAAATGAAAAACAGTTTACTAATATTTTTAGCAACAAAGTCTTTTTTAGTATTTGTCCGTGTATTTTTGAGTTATAGATATACATATACACATCTATATGCATATATACCTCTCCTCGGTGGTAAAGAGCTTGTAAATATTCAAGCAATTGTTTGGCATTCCCTGAATTGCTGGTGAGCTTTGAAGACATAAACTTTGAGAGGAAGGTAAGTCCATTGCCTATAGAAGAAGGAAGAGTTGTGCGAGGGGTTAAGAAGTCAATTGCTCCAAAGTCTATTTCCAAGGCGTTTTCATCATTTGCCCTGCACAAATATCATTTCCCAATTTCTCATTAACTACAAAAATCGTCCATATGATCAATTCTAATTTGTAAAATTTAAAGTGTACATATGGACACATATGCAATGCATAAAATGTTGGTGGATGTGTTATATAATGAAAAAATATATATAGTTTATTAATGTTTTAATTTTACATACAGCAAATATAGGTACTACATATAGTATATAAATATTTCAATTTTACATGTGGCAAAATATATACATATATTTGGGCATATATTACATATGAATGGTAGAATGGGTACACAACTATATGTGTGCAAGCCAAGGTTATAGTCTTCAAAAGAATAGAGTCATATCTAACTGTTTAAATAGAATACAAGTTAATCTGGCAGCTAAAAGAGACTTAGGGACAAAAAAGAAAAAAAATCTAGGTTTGTCAATTATAATGTGTATAATGTGATGAAGTCTGTCATTTATATGTAATTTCCCTTTAAAGATGTAAATTTAGGATAAATCAATAAAAAATTTGGAAGTACCAATCCTCATCGAAGATCATCTCTTTGAACTTCAAGAAATCCAAAGCAGAAATTCCATCGACAGTGAGATCATCAGAGTTAACCTTTACATATTCCCAGTAACCAGGATTTGGTCTTATGGCCAGGCCAACATATGGTGGCACAACAGCTGCCTCCTTTTTTTTGTTTTTTTTTTGAACAGAAAAAAAGGTTGTTCACATAACTGAGGACTAAACAGCAAACAGAGGAAAACAAAGGAGAAAAAAAAAATGTAAATACTTGAGTGGATATCAGGATGTAGCCAAGCATGCCTTCAAGAACTTTGCTTCTTTCAAGCTTGTCTTCTATAGATTTTTCCACCTCTTCCATTATGTTGTGGCCTTTCATTAACCTTTTCCCCTTTGCAACAAACCTTTTCATCCCACCACCAATAATAACACCAAAAAAAGAAAAAAAAAAGTTTAACGTGTTATTGCACCATTATATGTTGAACTATATGAAGTTGTTAAAAGAAAAAAAAAATGACCGTATAACGTCATTCTATTCATCCTTACCTTTTTTAAAAAGACTAAATGGCATCGTTAAACATTAAAATTTACAAATATTATTTTGATGTATTGACAAGAAAGAAAAGAAAATGTTGTTAAGTTGTTGCGCTATCTTAAAACAAAGCGCTAGTGGGATACACATGTACACTCACATCAACAAGGGTCACATATAATTCAGACTTGTAATTTTTTTACTACATGTATCTTCTATGCGAGACTTGAGTCGTTATTTCATATATTTAAATTTGTACCTAAAATTACCAATGACCGCTAAGGAATGAGTGAAGCTTGGGTGTAAAAGAGCATGGATTTGATAACACATTGTATTTTAAGGGGAAAAAAAGAATGTAGATCGGAATTATGGGGAAAAAATGTGATAATTAAGAACCTGGCGAAACATCTCTTCATATGATAACGGCTCTGTTTCAATGCATCAGGCATGCTATCAGCAATGGTGTCTGACCTCTTCAAGGCAGGGTTGAAAGCCATTTTTGGTAATTAACTAAAAAGGAAAAAAAAGAGATGAAAATTTTGGGTACTAATTTTGTGGGGGTTGTTTGTCTATGTTTTTGGCTTTGCGTTACTAACATGTTGATGCGTTTATAACATGATTGGTGATGCATAGAAAAACTGCGAGTGAAAGTAAAATAACAATATTCCTTAATTCCATTATTGGGGAAAGAAAGATTGGAAGGAAAATAAGGAATGTGTGATGTGATGTGCGTAAGCAAGTCAGATTTTACTTTTTTGCAGAATAATTTTTGAAAGGCGAGGGAAAAGAATTTTGTTGGTACTGTGGCTTATGAAAACGAACTAACTTTATGGTGGACAGGATTGTATATTATTCTTTACTTCTTCCCTCTTGAAAATTTATTTGCTATAATGAGGTACATGGATTTGCCCTAATTATGGCCTTTACTATATACATCCACTAGGTGTAAGGTGCAACTTCGAAACTGTAACGCCCCTATATGGGGGTTAACAGTTTTTAATGAGATAAAATAAAAATAAATAATAAAAGTAAAACCTTAAAAATAAAATTTGCCCGGGACTTAAATGAAAACTCTCAACTCAAAAATAAAAATGTAAACGATAAATAAACCACAGTTTTAATGTAGCACCTTAAATTTAATAATATAAACTGTTGTCATCATCATTTTAACCCTCAACACATTATAATTACAGTCACAGAAAGTAACAATTGATGCTTACATTATCATGAAGAACATTCTCAACAATTGAAGCAGTCCCAATGTAATATAGCTACATCACTTCCTCAACTATATTTCTCGTAGCCACCTCACACTTAGTGAGTCCTGAAAAGATATAAACATAAGGGTATGAGCAACACTATGCTCAGTAGAGAAAGCCATTACTCACCTCTATCATTACCACATTAAAATCTGCATGGTTAGTAAGTTACATCATATTCCAGATTATGAGGTTTATTATGATCACATCTTATGGATACCGTAGTTAATCATTACCAAGTGTCATAATTACACATTTATACAAATATTACCAATCATCATTGTTCCTAGGTATCCATGTTAAATTGAGTATCACTCAACTCATCGAAACCCAAATGGGCGCACTTGATCACCCTATAAACATTCCAAGGGTGTTCCGGTGAGGGGACATCAAGCCCCGAGTCCTCACCAAATCGATTCCTGTACAGTGTGTTCTGGGACTTTCAACCCAAGGAAGCGTCATCACCTTCCCCCTATTTTACCTTTTTGGGTATTCATGCCCAAGGACGTAACCGCCGCCCTCTTCATGTCTCACCATTTCTCTATATTAAATCATTATTAATAGAGTCAGTTTTCCTAACCATGCTTCTCAATTTATAACATATGTCAATTCATTATGTTCCTCGCCGTACAATACAAGACGAGTCCATGTCATAGTTTCATATGTGATACTCATATAATATCAGTTCAACATAGATATATATATATTGCGGCAAAACAATCAATTTTAATTCTATAAAAACCTCACAAAAGATGAGTAATAGAATCCCTACCTTTTAAGCTTATCAACAGTCTCTTAATCCTGGAATCAATTAACGTTAGCTCCATACTCCCTTGATCCTAAGGCGTGCATAAGGACAATTAAAACTAAAGCACAACATACAACTACATTCATAAAATTTATTTTAATTTAATCTTAGAATTTCAAGAAATAACCACTGCCCATAGAGGTATTATAAAGTTTAACAATATAAATTTTCTGTCTAGGGCATATACACTTAGACTTCATACATATGCTCCAAAATAGCAACAAACATATACTTAGGTTTAAGAACGCAAATTTGAATAATCCTTTAGTATAAAAGAAAATTTATAAATGAAAGACTAAATTTGTTCATAAGATTCTAACCTCGGATTATGGTTAGTTGGAAGCTTGAAATGGCTTCAAAACAGGTTCCTTTACTTCGGTATGACTGAAATTCTTGCTCAAATGGAGGTGATGGTGGCTGATTTTTATGGCTGCCTTGAAGAAGTTCTCTAAGTATTTTGCTTCAGCAAAGAAATATGAAGAAGAGTGTGGGAACCGTGGAAGAAAAAGGAAGAAAAGATGAAATCTTTGAAGAGAAGTGATAGAAACAATTATAGAGGAGACATGTTAAAGCATGTCACGGAGGAAATAAAGAAAATGAGGGTCAAGAGTAGTTGGAAAAGATATCCTTATGTCTCATCTAAAGACTTTAACACACATAATGCCAATATGACATTTTTGAGATTTATTAGAAGTTCTAAGGCTTTTTAGTAATCATACTAAATAAATATAGGAGAATTTTAGAAAATTTAAAAATAGATAAAAATAAATATTATAAAATAAATTTAAATGAAGCAATTTTTTTTATACATTAAAAATTAATTTAATTACCTCAATACCCGTTAGGAGAATAACGGGTGTCACAGCTCTACCCCCCTTAAAGAAATTTCGTCCTCGAAATTTCAATTCTAGCAATACTAGTAAAAATTTTGATTCCATTATGATTCCAATTCCGAGTCTAAACCGTTAATGTTGTTTATCTTCCAAAGTTAAGTTATCGTATCTCCACTTATTTACTTGCATAATAAATCTTACTCCTAAATCCCTCAATGAGAGTATTTCTGACAAGTTTCAACTTATAACACCGTATAATAGTCTAAGAATCTAATCAGGCCTACATATTGACCATATCATGATTCCGGTCCTTCATTGTCCATGGACTGTGATTTACAATCACATTTAAGGAGATTGCCAGAGAAATTTTATATACTTCATCTTTAGGTTCCTTTTCCTTTTTGAGTAAGGAAAAGTCAAATATATTTGATTTCATACCTCAACTAATAAACTAAAACATAATCATAAAACATATATCACAAACGCTTTTATTCAAAACTATACATTAAACTTACTCATAGAGATATTAAACGGAATCTCAGAGTTGCAAACATACCCGGCATATTTTTCATTAAACAGCTATCCTCATGACACAAACATTCAATCCAAATAATATACTCATATGGAATATCCCCATAACTGACTTTGGTACTTCCACATAATATTAACAGAATATTACACATTACAAACATAATACGGATACGTTTCGAGAGTACAAGGCACTCCGTATACCAGCTATCCATATCATGCATGCTTAGAGGATACAAAAACATCGATAAACAAAAGATCGGACCTTAAGAAGGATGCGTTTCGAGAGCATCAAGTACTCCGTATCCAGCCATCCCGGCATTAGGCTCAATGAATCTAAAAGATTTAACAACGACGTACCACAAGAAACACAGAATACAAGGCAAACGGTTATTCGTAACACACGAAATACGGACACACATGCCTACATGCCAAAGATAAAACAAAAAGATTACAGATGGAGATTCAAATCAATTGGCCGCTCCCGGCTTTCCCTTTCCCATTCAAGCTTGGATGTTGCAGTGTCGGATTCTGGATGTATGATTTGCATTTTATCTATCAATTCCTCAGCTGTTGAAGCAGTGACAAAGATTTGTCTCTCCGATTCTGTAGTGATGTTTTCTTCCACAGCGTAATCTAGAAATTTCAAAAGACCGTCATAAAAACCCTTTACGTTCAGCAGTCCCAAAGGTTTGGAATAAAAGCCCAACAATTGCCCACAAGCAACTATAAATATTTCCTCAAGAGTACCTAGACCACCAGGTAATGCTATAAAAGCATCGGAATTATAGATTATGTCTTTAAAATTTTTAGGGATACTCCTGACTCCTTCTCCCTTACCTATGGCTTCCTTACAAAGGTTTCCTTCAACTGGAATATGAGGCCAAATTCTTACATCAGTAGCGTCGCTAGACCTAGCTGCTAGTGCCATATTTACCATCATTTTTATACTACCACCCCCATAGATTATGTTAATCTTCTTGCGTGCTAGGACTTGCCCTAAGTGATTTGCAGCTTCTAAATAAGCTTTATCTTTTCCAAGGCTGGAACCACAAAAGACACAGACATTCTTTATTTTCTTCGTGGACTGGGAGGTAGACATATTTGGTTTATAGAAGTGGTTGTTTAATGTCTGCTCCACTTAGACTTCGGGTTCTACATGAGATTTTAAAGATGAGAAATATACAAAAAGGGCTAAAGAGATAGACGAGTAGGTAATGAAAAGGTAATCCAAAGATTTAAACAAAATCTTGTGCGGATAAGAAAGTAAGATAAGGTGATTGATAGTTTATAGAAAATCTGATTCACTTTTTGAAAAAGATTAGACTCTAATTGTATAACTTTTGACAATTGAGAACAATTCGACAGAAGACCCTCATGACACAACTGTAGACTTTTTGACAAATATACACCAAGTCTAGAAATTTAATATAAACGACAAATACTGTAGAACTTTTGAAATTTGAGACACAAATCTTGAAATATCTAGATAAGCTTTTCAAAATTCAAACATATTACTGTACCGTATGTGACGTGTCTGATAAGATAATATATTTTATTATATATATATTTAAGAAAATCATAAATTAAATAAGATATTAACACTTACTGTATCAATCTAATAATCACAATTATTTCAAACACAAAAGTAAATATTCTGAGTAAAAGAAAAACACAAACTGTTGAACATCAGCTAAAACTGCTTCAAATAAGTAAAGACTAAATAACCTTTATAGAGCGATGACTTATTCCTCATCCAGTTTTCTTATAGCTTGACAAACAGGATCTAGAAATACCATATTCCTGAGGCGTTGTCTTTCTGTATAAAATTTAGGCCAGAGTTTAAAAATAGCTCCTTGAACATATCCACTAGGGTGACTGTGGAGAGGAGGATGGATGCTATCCAAGTTCTCCTTTGAAAGTCCATTCCTACAAAACCTTATTTTATCCTCTCTATTCGTAGACATATAACCAGGTGAAGTACATTTACCGTTACAATTTTGTCTTCCACATTTGTTACAAGTGATCACGATGGCACGAGCTCTTCTTTTCATTGCACTACGACTGGTACCTGTTCCTGGTAAACCGACATCTTGACTAAAGTCACTCGGACGGATTTTCCCCTCTATCAACATTCTCACATCACAAGGGATGCCAAAACGCATAAGAATCCACAACCGAGTAATTCTAGCCTTGTATTTCTTTCTGAGAATCTTTTGGGAGAGTGATGGGAAATACTTTCTCAGGTGTTGGTACTTTGGGTCCATGATGAGATGAAAGAAGAGTAAATAGAAAGGAAAAATTAAGATAGTAAATTGCAGAATCCTAGAATTCCTTCTTCTTTTAGAGGAAAAGAAGAATTTTTAATGAAAAAGAAGAGGATTTGCGATTTAGAGAGAAAATAACAAATTAAGAGAGAAAAAGTGAACTCGGAGAAATAAGCTCCTATACACAGTAAACGTATTTGTAAACATTAATTAAACCACTGTATATGACACGTATAGAGACCACGTGGGAGAGACAGTGTGAATCAAACTGATTTAAGATTTGAACTAGGCCCAAATGTTCTAAGTTGAAAATGGTCAGGTTGTTTCGGGCCTTAACACATTTGGAACGAGTTAAATAACAAACATAAAATTGAAAACCAATTTGTATAAATCTTAAACCCAATTCAAAGTCCACTATAGATAAAGTTAACTATAAACAACAAATCTAATTTAACGACAACAAGGATCTTCCTGAATGATATTTAAAATCATTTCATAACAACATAATCTTCCAGCAACTCAAATAATTTTGTTTTAATCAAAACCTTATTGAACAATGCATACACCCATATGTTATTCCTAATACTCAACATCTATCAATGGATTCATCATCATTACTACCAAGGGTTTAGAATGCGACTAACCTTGAAATCAATACGATTTACGTCTTTCAACGTAGACCATATCAATGAACAAAGACACTAGATGTTACTACTTAAGAACATCTACAATCCCCACAATTCTACTCATACAATATATAATTTCCTCATATAACAAAACCTTAGGCAACCAAAAGATTCACTGATACACTTAAATACAATGTACGTAACGAAATATTCCAATTTTGAGATTCATGCATTCTAGACTTTACACAGTCTCAACAGACCAAAAGTCTAACATTTATCTCTCTCAAGATTCAATACCATGATTCCCAACTTATATCATATTCCTCAAATAAATAGAACTTTCAAGAAAAGTTATTGACACTTATGTGCTCCATCGAATCCACACATAATCATTACTTAGGTTTGAATCAATTACGAAAAATTTGGCATATCTATGCCAAACTTTAAAATCAATAAATCAAGCCTTATATTTTTTTTTTTATTGTTTTTCACGAGACAAAAGGCTCTTAAATCCTCTTATCTATACGAATTTCTCATCGTTTATACGAATTAGATATGCTTATAGATCCAAATATTATACGAATCTCTCATAAGCATTCTACTTATAAACTCATTCCATATAATTATCATTCCCTTATAACTATTAATACTTTCCTTCTATATAATTATTGTACTCATAAACTATTAGTATTTTCATTCTATGGCCTTTCCATGTTACATCCTTCTAGACTGTATAAATCAATGTGAAGGTTCATTTTGATGATGACAATGAAAATTCAGCTTCAAAACCATCTCAAAAATATATTTTTTAAAGTGGTGCTACACTCCCTAGGTTAACCGAACCTAGGCTCTGATACCAAAAATTCTGTAACGCCCCTATATGGGGGTTAACAGTTTTTAATGAGATAAAATAAAAATAAATAATAAAAGTAAAACCTTAAAAATAAAATTTGCCCGGGACTTAAATGAAAACTCTCAACTCAAAAATAAAAATGTAAACGATAAATAAACCACAGTTTTAATGTAGCACCTTAAATTTAATAATATAAACTGTTGTCATCATCATTTTAACCCTCAACACATTATAATTACAGTCACAGAAAGTAACAATTGATGCTTACATTATCATGAAGAACATTCTCAACAATTGAAGCAGTCCCAATGTAATATAGCTACATCACTTCCTCAACTATATTTCTCGTAGCCACCTCACACTTAGTGAGTCCTGAAAAGATATAAACATAAGGGTATGAGCAACACTATGCTCAGTAGAGAAAGCCATTACTCACCTCTATCATTACCACATTAAAATCTGCATGGTTAGTAAGTTACATCATATTCCAGATTATGAGGTTTATTATGATCACATCTTATGGATACCGTAGTTAATCATTACCAAGTGTCATAATTACACATTTATACAAATATTACCAATCATCATTGTTCCTAGGTATCCATGTTAAATTGAGTATCACTCAACTCATCGAAACCCAAATGGGCGCACTTGATCACCCTATAAACATTCCAAGGGTGTTCCGGTGAGGGGACATCAAGCCCCGAGTCCTCACCAAATCGATTCCTGTACAGTGTGTTCTGGGACTTTCAACCCAAGGAAGCGTCATCACCTTCCCCCTATTTTACCTTTTTGGGTATTCATGCCCAAGGACGTAACCGCCGCCCTCTTCATGTCTCACCATTTCTCTATATTAAATCATTATTAATAGAGTCAGTTTTCCTAACCATGCTTCTCAATTTATAACATATGTCAATTCATTATGTTCCTCGCCGTACAATACAAGACGAGTCCATGTCATAGTTTCATATGTGATACTCATATAATATCAGTTCAACATAGATATATATATATTGCGGCAAAACAATCAATTTTAATTCTATAAAAACCTCACAAAAGATGAGTAATAGAATCCCTACCTTTTAAGCTTATCAACAGTCTCTTAATCCTGGAATCAATTAACGTTAGCTCCATACTCCCTTGATCCTAAGGCGTGCATAAGGACAATTAAAACTAAAGCACAACATACAACTACATTCATAAAATTTATTTTAATTTAATCTTAGAATTTCAAGAAATAACCACTGCCCATAGAGGTATTATAAAGTTTAACAATATAAATTTTCTGTCTAGGGCATATACACTTAGACTTCATACATATGCTCCAAAATAGCAACAAACATATACTTAGGTTTAAGAACGCAAATTTGAATAATCCTTTAGTATAAAAGAAAATTTATAAATGAAAGACTAAATTTGTTCATAAGATTCTAACCTCGGATTATGGTTAGTTGGAAGCTTGAAATGGCTTCAAAACAGGTTCCTTTACTTCGGTATGACTGAAATTCTTGCTCAAATGGAGGTGATGGTGGCTGATTTTTATGGCTGCCTTGAAGAAGTTCTCTAAGTATTTTGCTTCAGCAAAGAAATATGAAGAAGAGTGTGGGAACCGTGGAAGAAAAAGGAAGAAAAGATGAAATCTTTGAAGAGAAGTGATAGAAACAATTATAGAGGAGACATGTTAAAGCATGTCACGGAGGAAATAAAGAAAATGAGGGTCAAGAGTAGTTGGAAAAGATATCCTTATGTCTCATCTAAAGACTTTAACACACATAATGCCAATATGACATTTTTGAGATTTATTAGAAGTTCTAAGGCTTTTTAGTAATCATACTAAATAAATATAGGAGAATTTTAGAAAATTTAAAAATAGATAAAAATAAATATTATAAAATAAATTTAAATGAAGCAATTTTTTTTATACATTAAAAATTAATTTAATTACCTCAATACCCGTTAGGAGAATAACGGGTGTCACAGAAACTTTTTCTTTTGTCTAGTTCTTAAGAGATCGTCGGAGAAGGAGAGAAAAAAAATCATTTATATAAGTTGGATAATTTTATAAGTATTTTTGTAACGCCCCGAAATTTATTTAATATTATTGTACTGTAAAATGATGAATTAGTGTGCCATAATTAATGTTTTAACGTTAATTTGATTACTTGGTTGGACTTTTAATTTTTGGTTGTTTTGTTAATTTGATGAATTCAAATAATTTCTTATTGTTTTAAAATGATGTTTTGAGTTTTAAAACACAACAATTTGTAAATTGTTAAAAATACTCCGTTTTACAAAACCGTAGATGGCACATGGTTTTCGCACAGTAAAACCGCCCACCGATTTTCTTTATTTATTTCCTTTTTCCCTCCTCTCTCCTCACACTCTCACGATTCTCTCTCTCTCCTCTCTTTCCCTCCCGTGAGCCGTCTCTCTCTCTCTCAATTTCTCCTTGAAATTTTTGAAATCAAATTCGAATCCAAGCTTCGGGTTAGCAAGGAGGAAGCTCAGGGACATGATTTAGCAACCGAGAACGCGGATTGAAGCTTCAATTCGAGGTTAGTTTTGAAATTTCTAAACTTTTTCCAAAATTCTCAATTTTGTGCATTTTTGAAATCTAGGTTTGTTTAAGCTTAGAAAACCTTGGATTTGAGTTAAATGAACTTAGAACAACTAGAATCTAAGCTTAGATTGAAGAAAAACAGATTAGATTCAAGATTTTTCATTTTTCCACAATTTTTTCTATTTTTGGATTTTTGGGATTTTTGTGTTTGAATCTTGTTTAAATGAGTTTTAAAGTGTCTAAATATGTTTTTCTATCATCTATGAATGTTTTCCATGCCTGAGATTTGAGAAAAATGGGTTAGAATCAAGATTTGGGTTTTGGGGAAATCAAAACCCGTGGCTGGAATTTCTGGGTTTTCCCAGTTCGATAGGCCGAACTGCGTTTTCGGCAGGCCGGTGTTTTTCCGTCCGGCAGGCCGAACCTGAAAATTGCTCGGCTGACCAAACTTTGCTTCTGGAAGGCCGAACTGTGCAGTTCGACAGGCCGAAGCAGGGAGTCCGGCAGGCCAATCGAGGCATGGAAATTTTGTGATTTTTCACCCGTTTTCACTGTTTTGAACCCTGATTTAAATTCCAACCTTATAGAATGATTTTAGTGATACAAATGGCACACTAGGACATCATGAAATGGTTTAGTAACATAGAATGTCTCGAACTAGATATTGATCGACTTAGTGTGTATCTAAGATCGTTCGTGGTTCCGCAGAGCTAACGTATAGCAGACCGGGATTACGGTATGGGGCACCGGCACGAGTATCGAGGTAGGACTTCTACCATATTCCTTGGTAGCCTAGTTTCAAAATGATTTGGCTGTGAAAAGGATTCCTATTAAAATGTTTTCAACGGTTGTTTGAAAATGGATTTATCGGTTATATTTTAATATACCATGAATTGAAATGAACTTCATAATAAATGTAAATAACAATACTCAGTAATTGGGTTTTGAATGATGATGATAATAAACATATAAGCATGATGCCATATCAAAGATCGGGTCGTGTAGCGATCGACCTTGGGGGCAGGTCCCGAAACCCAGCTGGGCTACTACGGTGGTGATATTATATGGTTTGCCTAGAAAAGGAAAACGATATTATTGGTTGTACGAGTAAACTATTTTGGGTAAGAATGGTTTCACTCAAATTAATTTATTTATTCATTTAAAGTTTCCCTTAAGCGATTCTTGAATAATGAAATGCTTCTTCAAATTAAATTATTTTTATAAAATATAGTCCTACTGAGCCTTTCGCTCACAGTTTGTTGTTGTCAAATTTTCCCCCTGTAGGTGGATTTCCATTTAGGTTCGGAGAGGATTCTTCAGACAGAACCCAGGAGCAGTAGGAGGAATTGTAGGTTAAATTATATTCACTGTTCAAGGCATGCAATATTTTAAACTTTCTTGATGTTGGACTGTAACTGTATTACTACATTGTCAGTACTATGTGTGTGCACAAGTTGTGGGTCGGTGGACCCATACTCGCGGTTCTTTATTCATTTTTATTATTTGCTTAATATTTATAAATTCTTTTATGAAAACGTGGTTGAAATCTTCTTATTTCTCATTTAATCTAATCCTTAAACCATTGGTTTTAATTAAATTCTTATTTAATTAATTTAAATAACCCGCCACGTCACCTCCTGTACTCCGGGGCGTGACAGAATGGTATTAGAGCTCAAGGTTATGAACCTTGAGAATTGTGCACACATAAGTATGACAATAAAATACCTCTGACAGTCCAAATTTTGTTTTCAGAAGTGAGAGAATGGCACCGAGACGTCGTTCGATAGCAGACGCCGAGTTCGAAAATGATGAGAGCATGATGAGGCCTATGTTTGCAGCTTTCTGGCAGATGGCAGCCAGGGCTAGACCGGGAGATTCTGATGTTGGTAGTCGGCATGCATATTTTAAGAAATTTTGACGTGCGTCTATTCTGACTTTTGATGGCAATGGGGATCCGCAGTTGGCAGAGTATTGGTTGGATTCGATCGTGAAGCATATAGATACTCTTGGTGTGCCTGATGAGTATCGTGTGGAATTCGCGGCGTATAAGCTTGAGGGTGGCTCTAACACTTGGTGGAAACAGGCTAAGCGTCTAGAGCGCGGTGGTGATATCAGTTGGGACAGGTTCGAGGAGCTGTTCTATGATCGATATTTTCCGCTGGGGTATAGGGATCAGAAGGCAGCTGAGTTCTACCGATTACAGCAGGGGGATTTATCAGTTAGGGAGTATGAGGCAAGGTTTAATGAGTTGGCTAGGTTTGCTCCATCGGCAGTGGCATCAGAGCATGAAAAGTGCATTAAGTTTCAGGAAGGGCTCAAGGCTCCCATTTGGCGACAATTGGTTGCTTTGCGGCTTAGGAGTTTTGGAGAGCTTGTGTCATCGACGATCTCTATGGAGAATAATTATGTGCAGTATTGTGAGGACCGAGGCAAGGCTTCAAGAGGACCGCAGAGGAGTGGCAGGAAGAGCACCAGTAGTCGTCCAGCTCCGGGGAAAGGCAAGCAAAGTGGCACGACCAGTGGTAGCAGCAGTTCGTCTGGCAGCGGGCGCAGCTATCCCTACAGATTTTATTCTCATTTCTGTCAGCAGCCCGGACACATCAAGAGGAATTGCCCGATCAGGAGTGCCCGTCTTGGATCTCAGACCGGGGAGGATGCCAGTCGTCAGTCTCAGCCTCAGACCCTACCTCCGCCTCCGCAGTACCCGCAGTTGTAGTATCCCCAGTTTTCTCCTCAGCAGTTCTCATATCCGGCACGGGGGCAGCAGCCGTAGCATTTCTAGCGTAGCGTCCCTTAGTATCAAGCGTCGAGTGCAGGTAGTGTACAATCGTCTCTATCTCAGTTGCAGTATCCCTACAGCTTTTATTGTCATTTCTGTCAACAGCCTAGACACATCAAGAGGAATTGCCCGATCAGGAGTGCCCGTCTTGGATCTCAGACTGGGAAGGATGCCAGTCGTCAGTCTCAGCCTCAGACCCTACCTCCGCCTCTGCATCCACAGTAACCGCAGTTGCAGTATCCCCAGTTCTCTCCTCAACAGTTCTCATATCCGGCACGGGGGCAGCAACCGTAGCATTTCCAGCGCAGCGTCCCTTAGTATCGAGCGTCGAGTGCAGGTAGTGTGCAGTCGTCTCTATCTCAGCAGCATCAGCAGAATAATCCAGGACCCAGCAATGTTGGTAGAGGAAAAGGAAAGGCGCCAGTGCAGGTTCATGCAATGACATCTGGAGGTTCAGATTCTCATGTTGGTAACGCGGTCGTCGATGGTATGATCTTGGTTTCTAGATCTTTAGCTCGCGTTTTATTTGATACCGGTGCCTTTCATTCTCTCATTTCGAGTTCTTTTGTACATGCCTTGGGATTAGAGATAGAAGAGTTTAATGAACCCCTAGTCATAACTTCTCCCTTGGGGCGGGTGTGTGTAAATTGTATGTGTAAATCCTGTAAAATAAAAATTGGGGATGAGATTTTGAAAAATGATTTGATTATACTCCCCATGAGCTCCTATGATGTAATTTTAGGGATGGACTAGTTGTCCAGGTATAATGCAGTTGTAGACTGCCAACTTAGAAAAGTGACCCTAGTGTCTGATAGGGGGACGGTGATCACTTACCAGGGTGGTGGTGATTGGTTAATGAGCGAGCGTATCATGAAGTCGTGTCTAGGAGGGGCGAAGGAATCTAGGTTGTTGTGCTTTTCTTGCCAATCTAGATTACGAGCCCTGTGTTTCGAGTGGCAGTGTAGCGATTTCGGTGGTTGATGAGTTCGAGGATGTCTTCCTCGACGAGTTGCTAGGGTTACCACCGCATCGGGAAATTGAGTTTGGTATCGAGTTGTTTCCAGGGACATCACCGATTTCTATGGCACCTTATCTGATGGCGTCGGCAGAAATGAAAGAATTGAGGAAGCAACTTCAGGAGCTTGCTGATAAAGGGTATATTCGGAATAGCACATCTCCGTGGGGAGCACCGGTTTTGTTTGCTAAGAAGCACGATGGGACTCTCAGGTTATGTGCGGATTATCGACAACTGAATCGTGTTACGGTGAAGAACAAGTATCCCTTGCCTAGGATTGATGAGTTGTTTGATCAGTTGGGAGGTTCGCGGTACTTCTCAAAGATTGATTTGCGATCGGGTTATCATCAGCTCAGGATTAAGGAAGAGGATATTCCCAAGACAGCTTTTAGGACTCGGTATGGGCACTTTGAGTTCCTGGTTATGTCATTTGGGTTGACGAATGCTCCGACAGCTTTTATGGATTTGATGAACAGGATATTCAGGCCGTATCTGGATCAGTTCATGATCATGTTCATCGATGATATTCTTATGTATTCTAAGACTTGGGAGGAGCATGAGCAGCATCTTCGGATCATGCTTCAGACTCTGCGGGAGCACCAGTTGTATGCTAAGAGGGAAAAGTGTGAGTTTTGGTTGACTGAGGTCAAGTTTCTGGGTCATGTAATCTCGGAGCATGGTATTTCTGTGGATCCATCCAAGATTGAAGCTATATTGGAGTGGGAACGACTAAGGAATGTAGCGGAGATTCGCAGCTTCTTAGGTCTTGTTGGATATTACAGGAAATTTGTAAAGGATTTTTCAAAGATTGCAGCTCCGTTGACGAGATTGATCAAGAAAAATGTCAGGTTTGAGTGGAATGAAGATTGTGAGCTTGCTTTTTAGGAATTGAAGAATCGGTTGACTTCAGCTCCAGTGTTGGTTATTCCTAGCAGTGACGAGCCGTATGAGGTTTATGCGGATGCTTCAGGGCATGGACTTGGTTGCGTGTTGATGCAGCATGGACGTGTGGTTGCGTACGGATCGAGACAGCTACGACCTCATGAGCGAAATTATCCTACTCATGATTTAAAGCTCGCGGCGGTGATTTACGCGTTGAAGATTTGGAGGTGTTACTTGTATGGAGCGTCGTTTCAGGTCTGCTCCGATCACAAGAGTTTGAGGTATCTGTTTACTCAGAGGGATCTTAACTTGAGGCAGCGTAGATGGATCGAGTATATGGACGATTATGATTTTGCGTTGCAGTATCATCCCGGGAAAGCTAATGTGGCCACGGACATGCTTAGCGGGAAGTCTTCAGGGATTGTCGCTTGTTTGGCTTTTGAGGACTGGAGCAGGGATGCGACAGTGAGCGAGTATAGGCTACGATATCATGAAGACTGTGATCGAGTTTCGGTGTATCATGTGGAAGCAACTCCAGCTCTTGTTCGGATGGTGAAGCAAAGTCAGTGGCAGGATCGGCATTTGCAGGGGATTTGGTTACAGATTCAAAATGGGGAGCAGTTTGAAGAATGGAGCGTGCATGCAGATGGATCATTGTACTTCCGGGAGCGTCTTGCAGTTCCAGCTATCGCCGAAGTGACAAAAGCTGTTTTGGACGAAGCTCATAGGTCTCAGTTCGCTATTCATCCGGGGAACACCAAGATGTATCGCGATTTGAAGAGGCAGTATTGGTGGAGAGGCATGAAGAAAGATGTTCACGAGTACGTGGCCAAGTGTTCGACATGTCTTCAGGTGAAAGCCGAGCATCAGAAGCCTGCAGGTCAGCTTCAGCCGCTTCCTATTCCAGGGTGGAAATGGGAGCATGTGACGATGGATTTTCTCACAGGTTTGCCAAGGACGGAGCAGCGGCATGATGCAGTTTGGGTCGTGGTCGATAGGTTGACGAAATCGATGCATTTCATTCCGTTTAGGTCGACGTGTTCTAGGAAGGTTCTCGGGGAGTTGTATATGCAGAACATTGTGAGGTTGCATGGGGTTCCTTTGTCCATCACCTCTGATCGAGACACCAGGTTTAACGCTAAGTACAGGAGGAGTTTTCAAGAGGCTTTAGGTACAGATTTGAACTTCAGTACCGCGTTTCATCCTCAGACTGATGGGCAGTCTGAGCGAGTTATTCAGATTCTCGAGGATATGTTGCGTCCCTGTGTGTTAGATTTCGGCAAGAATTGGAAAAGATATTTGCATCTAGCGGAGTTCGCGTACAACAATAGTTATCAGGCGAGTATAGGTATGGCACCGTTTGAGGCATTGTATGGGCGACCGTGTCGGTCACCTGTGTGTTGGGCCGAGCCAGAAGATAGGGTTATTCTTGGGCCGGATGAGATCCGTGATAGCAACGAGAAAGTCGCGGTGATTCGAGATCGATTGAGGGCAGCTCAGAGTCGACAGAAGAGTTACGCGGATAGGAGACGTAGACCCTTAGAGTTCGCGGTTGGAGATTTCGTTCTCTTGAGGGTATCGCCTCATAAGGGAGCTATGTGGTTCGGGGTAAGTGGAAAGCTTGCACGGAGGTATATTGGGCCGTTCGAGATCACTCAGCGTGTTGGCGTGGTTGCCTACTGGCTTGATCTTCCGCTCGAGCTTTCTCATGTGCATGATGTGTTTCATGTGTCGATGCTTAGGAAGTGTCCGCTTGAGCAGGGTAAGATAGTTTCGTTTCGCGATGTGCAGGTTCAGGAAGATACGACGTACAAAGAAATGCCGATACAAATCATCGATCGAAAGGTGATCAGTTTGCATCGTCGTGAGATACCGTTAGTTAAGGTCGTGTGGCAGCATCACGGGGTTGATGAAGCCACCTGGGAACTAGAGTCGAGCATGCAGGAATTGTATCCGCATTTGTTTTGTTTCTGAAATGAGATGTAAATTTCGAGGGCGAAATTTCTTTTAGGGGTGGAGAGTTGTAACGCCCAGAAATTTATTTAATATTATTGTACTGTAAAATGATGAATTAGTGTGCCATAATTAATGTTTTAACATTAATTTGATTACTTGGTTGGACTTTTAATTTTTGGTTGTTTTGTTAATTTAATGAATTTAAATGATTTCTTATTGTTTTAAAATGATCTTTTGAGTTTTAAAACACAACAATTTGTAAATTGTTAAAAATACTCCGTTTTATAAAACCATGGGCGGCACATGATTTTTGCACAGTAAAACCGCCCACCGATTTTCTCTATTTATTTCCTTTTTCCCTCCTCTCTCCTCACACTCTCACGATTCTCTCTCTCTCCTCTCTTTCCCTCCCGTGAGCCGTCTCTCTCTCTCTCTCTCTCTCAATTTCTCCTTGAAATTTTTGAAATCAAATTCGAATCCAAGCTTCAGGTTAGCAAGGAGGAAGCTCGGGGACGTGATTTAGTAACCGAGAATGCGGATTGAAGCTTCGATTCGAGGTTAGTTTTGAAATTTCTAAACTTATTCCAAAATTCTCAATTTTGTGCATTTTTGAAATCTAGGTTTGTTTAAGCTTAGAAAACCTTGGAATTGAGTTAAATGAACTTAGAACAACTAGAATCTAAGCTTAGATTGAAGAAAAACAGATTAGATTCAAGATTTTTCATTTTTTCTCAATTTTTCCTATTTTTGGATTTTCGGGATTTTTGTGTTTGAATCTTGTTTAAATGAGTTTTAAAGTGTCTAAATATGTTTTTTTAATCATCTATGAATGTTTTCCATGCCTGAGATTTGAGAAAAACAGGTTAGAATCAAGATTTGGGTTTTGGGGAAATCAAAACCCGTGGCTGGAATTTCTGGGTTTTTCCAGTTCGGCAGGCCGAACTGCGTGTTCGACAGGCCGGGATAGGAATCGGCAGGCCGGTGTTCTTCTGTCCGGCAGGCCGAACCTGGAAATTGCTCGGCCGACCGAACTTTGCTTCTGGAAGGCCGAACTGTGCAGTTCGGCAGGCCGAAGCAGGGAGTCCGGCAGGCCAACCGAGGCATGGAAATTTTGTGATTTTTCACCCGATTTCACTGTTTTGAACCCTGATTTAAATTCCAACCTTATAGAATGATTTTAATGATACAAATGGCACACTAGGACATCATGAAATGGTTTAGTAACATAGAATGTCTTGAACTAGATATTGATCGACTTAGTGTGTATCTAGGATTGTTCGTGGTTCCGCGGAGCTAACGTATAGCGGATCGGGATTACGGTGTGGGGCATCGGCACGAGTATCGAGGTAGGACTTCTACCCTATTCCTTGGTAGCCTAGTTTCAAAATGATTTGGCTGTGAAAAGGATTCCTATTAAAATGTTTTCAACGGTTGTTTGAAAATGGATTTATCGGTTATATTTTAATATACCGTGAATTGAAATGAACTTCATAATGAACGTAAATAACAATACTCGGTAATTGGGTTTTGAATGATGATGATAATAAACATATAACCATGATGCCATATCAGAGATCGGGTCGTGTAGCGATCGACCTTGGGGGCAGGTCCTGAAACCCAGCTGGGCCACTACGGTGGTGATATTATATGGTTTGTCTAGGAAAGGAAAACAATATTATTGGTTGTACGAGTAAACTATTTTGGGTAAGAATGGTTTCACTCAAATTAATTTATTTATTCATTTAAAGTTTCCCTTATGCGATTCTTGAATAATGAAATGCTTCTTTAAATTAAATTATTTTTATAAAATATAGTCCTACTGAGCCTTTCGCTCACAGTTTGTTGTTTTCAAATTTTCCCCCTGTAGGTGGATTTCCATTTAGGTTCGGAGAGGATTCTTTAGACAGAACCTAGGAGCAGTAGGCGGAATTGTAGGTTAAATTATATTCACTGTTCAAGGCATGCAATATTTTAAACTTTCTTAATGTTGGACTGTAACTGTATTACTACATTGTCAGTACTATGTGTGTGCACAAGTTGTGGGTCGGTGGACCCATACTCGCGGTTCTTTATTCATTTTTATTATTTGCTTAATATTTATAAATTCTTTTATGAAAACATGGTTGAAATCTTCTTATTTCTCATTTAATCTAATCCTTAAACCATTGGTTTTAATTAAATTCTTATTTAATTTATTTAAATAACCCGCTACGTCACCTCCCGTACTCCAAGGCGTGACAATTTTATTAAGGAAAATTGTAGGAATGTTATTAAAATTGATACAGCAATATGATTTCATAAGGTGGAGAGAATTTCAGCGGATGCAAAAAAGCTTAGTTACGCCTCAAGTGGTTTGGCACTTATTCAACCGTAAACCATTTAGACAACTAATATATAAAAGAGGCTAAAGCCTCTTACGTCGCTGCTGATATGTTGGTAAGGGGAATGTTCCTTTTTTTTTTTTTTTAAACGCCCCCGAAATTTTTATCTTTCCTTTTTACTTTTTTTTTCTTTTCCATCTCATTTTTTTAGGCTTTTCATTTTTCTTACTTTTTTCATCTTTATTTTTTTGTCCACTTCTTTTTTTTTTGGTGGTTTTTCCTACTTTCTCAATTGCATTTTCAATGCTTTATTTTTTTCTTCTCACTTGTGTGTGTGTGTGTTTTTTTTGCCGCTTTGCCCCTAGTGTCTTATATATTTTCAGTCTTATCATCAAAATAATTTTGCTTTTTTTTTCTTATTATATATTATTTTACATCCTCTAAACTATCATTTTATTATGCATGACTTCTAAATTTCGATCATATTCTTTTCTTTTTTATTTACTGGCACTTCTAGCTATTATTTGTCTCATAAATATCATTGCTTTAAATATATTCTTAAATATTTTTTCCTACATATGTCTCTACTTAAAATTTTTTAAGTAGGCTTCCCAACTGATATTGTCTTATAATGCCTCCTAATTAATCTATAGTTTTTGATACATTTGGCCCCTAAACTTTTTTGCATTTTTGCAATGTGGTCCTCAATCTTTTTTGTGGCAATTGAGTCCCCAAATTTCATAATATGTGGCAATTAAGTCCTTATCACAAACTTCCTTTAAAATTAGGACAGAAACGATCATGTGAGATGCACATGACCCATTTAAAACACCTATAGACCTTATTTAATTCGTATAAGAGTCAAATTATTTAACTTTATGCCCAAAATTTTTTTTAAAAAAGAAATTATATCATTGTTAATGATGTTTTTAACTACTTTGTTAGTTTTTATGTATATTTTAATCATTATAATGCTCAAAATTACGTCATTTACGTTCTAAATGGGTCATATGCATCTTATATGATTATTTTTCATCTTGATTTTGACAATCGTTAGTGATTAGGGACTTAATTGCTACACTTAGGTAAATTTAGGGACTTACTTACCACAAAAAGTTTAAGGACCATTGGAAAAAAGCCTAAAGTTTAGATAGTAAATGTGTCGAAAACCCTTAATTTTTCTATAATTTTACTGACTATATATTTTCTTTAAGTAAAAAAAATTGCCTTATTTGTATACACATGCTAACAATTTCTCTCTTGCGCACAAATTCAATCAAAACAAATGTTTTGATTGAAATGTTCATTTTAATCTTTTCTTTTTATCACCTTTCAAATATGTGATTTTCTAAACGTTCTTTAGTCAAACTTTTCTCACTGCGACTCTCACAAATATCCACGAATTGCTCCCTTCAAATAGTTTCTTCTCATATTTTTGTCATTCAACCATCTCATATACCTTTTTTATATATAGTCCATAAATAATTTACAGTTTAATTTTCCTTATTTATTATTCCCCTCATATACTAAATATTTTTCCACTAAACTAAACTATTATGAGAATAATAACTGAGAACAACTAAATTTTAAATATTTCTACCAAAAAATAAAAAATTGTACATGTGAAGAGCATGCTTACGGGCTAATTTTATAGTTTTATAAAAGTACAAGCATACCAAATGTTGAAAATCATGATACTCCTTGATGTGTAGGCAGCATAATTTTCTCCTCAAGTAAGATTTTCATTAAATTTCATTAGGGGAAATTTCATAAATTCCATCTTTTGAAACTTACCTTTTATAAATGCCCCATGTATTTAAATGTGGCACATTTTAAACAAGTATTATAAATAGTAGTATGACAACATTTTTAGAGTGGCATGAATAAAAATATTTTTTAAAAGTGTGGCATAACATATTTTTTCCTCTTTCATCAACTAGTGATGGAAAGCCCAGACAATCAAAAATTTTTGAATCAAATTAAAATCCTATGCAAATCTTCCAAATTCAAATCCTCATCGAGTTCTGTTAGATTTGATATCACCACCAAATGACATCGATCGTGGCAGAGGAAGAGATCTATTTTTCTTCTTCTTCTTTTAGTTTCAAAGTTCAGAATATATTATATCAAGATTAAAAGGCCGGGGTGCATTGTACAAAAAGTGAATAGTTAAGAGTGCAATAGTGCAATTTACTTGATACAAATCAAAGAGTACAACTTAGATCACTCATATTCAGTAATCATAGTTCCTCAGCAATTAAGAGGTTTAAATGAGTGTAGTTGTGTAGAGATTTACTAAGTTGTGTCCACATACATAGCATTCTGAAGGAAGAGATTAGCATTGGAGACTAGACAATAGAGATTCTTCCTTGAAAGTATGTTCAATTATAAGTGTTGTTTTCGATGTACAACTACTACGATAAATTAGATTTAATTTATTATTTATAGCATCATGAGTTGGGTAATTAAATAAATATTTTAAAATCCTATTGCATCACTGAATCAATTTTTCCAACAATCGCATAATCCGTGCATGATTATAATCAATAAAAAATTAATTTCTTATTGACGTAAGTATCAAATTTGTAACTTATGATAAGGTCGATAGAGTGTCTAGTTTTATGCCAATTTTGAGTTATAAGGGAAAGATGAGATAAACCTCTAATAAACAAGTCACATCGACTATCTTGTTAGTTTTATAAATGGATCTAGATGGAAGAGTATTTTGAAATCTTTTATAAAGTTTAGGGAAAAGATCACATTGATACCTATGTTTTTATAATATTAAAATAGTACTTGATGTTTCAAAAAAGTCCTAAAAACCATTTTTGTCTTTTCACATGAAATTTTATTTCTGTTTTTTCTCATTTTTATTTAGTGGTCTAAAATTAAGGAAAAAGAAAACCCAAAATATTAGTAAAATTTATCCATGTGTTTAAACATTAATAAATGATATTTCTTATTATTCTAAATTTATACGAATTAAACAAAAAAAAGAAAAAGGGTGTGAAGAAAATTCATACTCAAAAAATCAGCTTTTCTTATTGGTAAATTGCATTCCGTAATCAATAAAATACACACACCAATAGTGACAATGACTTAACAATACAAGGGCACATATTCTTGACCATAAACCGGTTTCACTAGTAAGTTCTAATGAAACGTACAAGGGGACCAAGAGTGCATCAGAATTCGATGATGGAAAACCAAAAGGTACCAACAATTGAGCACACATATAGCTCTTTCAATGATACTTATATGATTGCTAGAAAACTCTAACCAATTGAAACTAATAGGCCTAAATTACAAAGATTACTGCTAATATAGTGAAAAAACAACTTTCACAATTGGGGCACAAAATCAACACTAGAATACGAGGAAAGCATCTTAGTTATTACATACCTAAAATCATAATAAAATAACAGAACATCAATAAGGCAAAAACATCAACACAAACACAAGGAAAAAAAAACAAAAGACTTCAACCCAATGGAAAGACCTATGACCTGCAAACCAACCACCATGGCACGGATATTGGAGCACCCAAATTTGAGCGAAACCACTAAAGAAGGAGCACGACCACGAGCCTCCGAAGAACAAGAGTTGCACCACTAGGGACGAAACCATTGTGTCATAGTCCCTCTGTCACGCCCCGGCGTACGGGAGGTGACGTGGCGGGTTAATTAAATAAATTAAGAGGGAATTTAATTAAAATCAAGAGTTTAGGGGTTACATTAAATAATAAAATGTGAAGGTTCAAGAAAACCATTGCATGAAAAATAAATGATAAACATAGCGAGTATGGGTCCCACAGACCCATAACTTGTGCATACACATAGTACTGACAATATAATAATACAACTACAGTCCAAACACAAAGAAAGTTTAAAATGTTACATGCCTTGTTCAAATAATACAAAAGATATACTAATCCTTCTACTGCTCCTGGGTTTGGTCTGCTGAATCCTCTCCAAACCTAAATGGGAAACCACCTGGAAGGGGGGGGGGGGGGGGGGGGGGAATTTAAAAACAAAGAAAATGTGAGCGAAAGGCTCAGTAGGACTATATTTTAATAAGTTATTTAAAAGAAACATTGAATAAATGCATAAATTTAAATAAAACCGTTCTTACCCAAAACAGTTTATTAGGTCGACCAGAAACATCATTTTCGTTTTCTTAGGCAAACCATAAGAATATCACCACCGTAGTGGCCCAGTTGAGTTTTAGGACCTGCCCCCAAGGTCGATCGCTACATGACCCGATCTCTAATATTGCATCTTGCCTTTCTGTTTATTTTTATCATCATTCAAAACCTATTTATCGAGTATTGTCATTTACATTTATTATGAAGTTCATTTTAGTTCACGGTATATTAAAATAGAACCGATAAATTCATTTTCAAACAACCGTTGAAAACATTTTAATAGAAATCCTTTTCAAAGCCAACTCATTTTGAAACTAGGCTACCAAGGAATGGGGTAGAATTCCTACCTCGATACTCATGTTGGTGCCCTACACCGTAATCCCAGTCCGCTATACGTTAGCTCCGCGAAACCACGAACGATCCTAGATACACACTAAGTCGATCATTATCTAGTTCGAGACATTCTATGTTACTAAACCATTTCATGATGTCCTAGTGTGCCATTTGTATCCATAAAATCATTTTATAAGGTTGGAATTTAAATCGGGGTTCAAAACAGTGAAAACGAGTGAAAAACCACAAAATTTTCCATGCCCGGCCGGCCTGCCGGACTCCCTGCTTCGGCCGGCCAAACTGTACAGTTCGGCCTGCCAAAAACCAGGTTCGGTCGGCAGGACATTTCCAAGTTCGGCCTGCCGAACGGTGCAGTCCGACCTGCCAAACTAGGAAAACCCAGAAATTCCAGCCACGGGTTTTCGATCCCCCAAAATCCAAATCTTGATTTGAACTTGTTTTCTCAAATCTCAGGCATGGAAAACAATCATAGATGATAGAAAAACATGCTAGAACACTTTTGGACTCATTTAAACAAGATTTAAACTTGAAAATATCAAAAATCTAAAAATGGAAAAATGAGGAGAAAAATGAAAAATCTTAAATCCAATCCGTTTTTCTTCAATCTAAGCTTGGATTCTAGGTGTTTTATGTTCATTTAACTCAAACCAAGAGTTTTCTAAGCTCTATCAAACCTAGATTTCAAAAATGCACAAAATTGAAAATTTTGGAAAAAGTTTAGAAATTTCAAAACTCACCTCGAATCGAAGCTTCAATCCGCGTTCTCGGTTGCCAAATCTTGTCCCCGAGCTTCCTACTCGCTAACCCAAAGCTTGGACTCAAATTTGATTCAAAAATTTGAGAGAGAATTTGGGAGAGAAGAGGGAAACCGAGAGTGAGGAAGAGAGGGGACTCACAGGCAAGAGAGAGAGGAGAGAGAGAGTGAGAGCTGAGAGTGAAGAGAGAGGGAGAGGAGAGAGAATAAATAGAGAGAAACGGTGGGCGGTTTTACTGTGCGAAAAACCAAATGCCACCCACGGTTTTGTAAAACAGAATATTTTCAACATTTTATAAATTGTTGTGCTTTAAAACTCAAAACATCATTTTAAAACAATAAGAAATAATTTGAATTTATCAAATTAGCAAAACAACCTAAAATTCAAAATTTAACCAAATAATCAAATTAATGTTGAAACATTAATTATGGCACACTAATCCATCATTTATATTACAATAACATTAAATAAATTTCAGGGCGTTACACCCTCCATACGCCTCTCGCACCAACGAACGCCTCCTTGCCTAGGACACGACTAGCACCTAGACCCAAATTCACAATGACTAGGGGTTGAGGGCCCAAATCTATGGCTTCAAGTTGTCGACAAAACCAATAAAGGAAGCCAACTGCCCAACAGCGTTGTTCCAATACCTCGCCATAGCTCTAAATGTAACGCCTATAATTTTTAACTAGCATAATTGATAAAATTAATTATTAGTATGCCAATTTAAATTTTGTAAATTTTTTTTGCATCTAAAATTTGTTCCATATTATTTATAATACCTACTTTTAATTTTTCTAAAATTTTCCTAAACCTATTTAGCATATTTATCGAAATACCCTTGGAACTTTTATTTAATGACAAAAATACCATTTCGCATTTTGTGCACCAAAGCCTCCTATGGAGACTTGCCTCTACATCTCCCTTCTTGTTTTAATTTCAGACAAAACTCAGACAACATCCCTTAATCCAAAGGACATGATTTTTCTTTTCTCTTTTATTTATTCACTCTGTTCTTCTTGTTCGTCTTTTCCTTTCACTCTTTCTCACACATCTCCCTCTTCCTGCTCTTCATCTTCTTCCTTCTTTTTTTCTTCATCTCCCACGACACACTAAGGTAGAAGGCATCCAAGGAAGAACCCAAACAATATTTTCAAGCCATTTTCTCACAAAGCCCACAAAAACAACCTTCTAGGAACTTATAGAGCTTGGAAACAAGGGGATTTTGGTGATCAAAACAATGTATTTGGCTTGAATTTGAGGTAATCTTTTCAAACTTAAAACTTAGATTTTGATTACGTTTTGAATATGGAAATCCATGGAAAAGAGTTTATATTGTATAGAGATGATTATATATCGTTTATACAGTATTTTATACTTAGAAAGTTGTTAAAAACCAAGATTTTGAAGAAAAACTCAAAATTCAGATTTTGGGTTCTCTAGGAGAATTTTTTCAGGTGAAAAATGATGTGTTGTTTTTCACATAAACTACATGTCATTTTCTTAAAAACAACATTTTTTTTTCCAAATAGAGATTTAATAAAAACAAAGGCTGGATTTTATGCTTCAAGTGGGGTTAGAACCCCAAACCTCAAGAACAGATAAGAAAGACTAAACCAATAGGACAAGGGTAGTTATCTGATAAGTTATGTTTTGGAAATAATAAATATTTCTCTATAAAGTTTGTAATTTTAAATATTTTTATTTTAATGAATATCAAACTTTTTAATTATTTTATTTCTAAATATTTTAAAATCATATTATTTATTTTAAAAATCTATTTTAACATATTTTGTACTAAAACAAAATTCATATGTTTTTATTTTATTGTTACTTTATTTATTTCATAATTTATGAAAATTAAATTGGAAAAATTGATATTCATATTTTTAGCATATTAATGATTATGGAACACTAATAAATATAAATGGTAAATTGATATAATTATAGATTATGATTTGAGTATAATTATTTTTATACAATTTAAGATAACAACATACTTGGAGTTTACGTAGTGAACTTGATTGTGTAAGCTAGAAGTTACCAGTGGATATTTTGCAAAGATTTAGGGTTTCTATTACTAATCTTTTGTGAGGTTTTGATTAATTAAAATTGATTGTTTACATTGCAAGATCTGTATATGATATTTTGAACGTATATGAATATTACTCATGACACAATGATGAGGAACTTGTCTGTATTGTATAGCGAGAATAAATTTATTTGACATATATTGATATCATTGAGAAGCATGGTTTGGAAATACTAACTCTATATATAACAAATGATTATAGAGGAATGGTAAGACGTGAAGAGGGCGGCGGTTATGTCCTTGGGCATGAATACCCTAAAAGTTAAAATAGGAGGGAGGTGATGCGCTCTCTTAGGTCGAAAGCCCAAAACACATTGCAATTGTATCGACTTGGTGATAATCCAGGGCTTGATGTCCCTTCACCTGATACTCTTAAAATGATTAAAGAGTAGAAAAGTGCGCCCCTTTGGGTATCGTTGAGCTAAGTGATGAGATACTTCATTAAAATGTGGATACCTAGAAACATTGATAAATCTTGATACATATATATATATATATATCTGTACGTATATATATGTATGAAACTCGGTAATAATTAACGTAAGGTATCCATGAAATATGGTCATAATTAATAGTATAAGATGATTAATGTTGAGAAATAACTAACCATGCATATGTTAATGTAGCAATTAATAAAACCTTAAGGTGAGTAATGGTATTCCCTAGCAGGCATGTCGATGCTCATCTTTATTATATTTTCATCTCTTAGGTGGAGTTCAATGTAACTTGTCTGAGAAGGAGTAAGCGACAACACTATTGGTCTCGTGTTGGAATATCCTAGCCTTATCTATAACTTGTTCAAAACATGTAAGATTCATGAAACTGTTGTAGTGGCTGTGTTTGGTTTTATGTTGCCTAGGAATTGTGATATGATAATGACTGCATTTTTAATATTTAGTGCTACACTAAAACTGTAGAATGTTATTTAAAGCATGTCCTTGTTTTTTGTTTTATTTCAAAGACCCATGGACAATATTTTAATTGTTTTGAAATGGTATTGTAAATTAAATTTATTTATATTCATTCTATACTACTAACCCGCACATGGAGGTGTTATAGATTTTAGTATTAGAGCCTAGGTTCAGTTAATCTAGGGGGTGTAGCACCACCTAAAAAATTAATTTTTTGAAATGGTTTAAAAGTTAAATGTTAATGTCATCATGATTGGTACTAATCTTAGTCAAACTTTCGCAGTCAATAGAAACACCAAGAAGTCAAGTTCAATCTTCTGAACAATCACAACCTGTCGAGCAAATTCAACCTGCTATGTAGCCATAATTGATTTAACAAGCTCAAGAAGTTAAGCAACCCCAATGGGTAGCACAGCCTCAACCAGTTGAGCTAGAAGTAAACCACTTAGGACTAATACTTTGAGCTTTATAGAATGTGTAAAGACTTGTGGAGGCTCGTGACCCTAAACAATGTCACTTAACCATATTAAGGGAGTTCATGAAGCAAAAAACCCTTCCATTTATGGGAGAACCTAATCCTACCATGGTAGAATAGTGGCTCAAGGTTGTTAAGAAGAAGTTGAATACTCTAAGAATTCCACAGGAATACCAAGTCATTTTTGCCATGTATGTGTTTGAGGGTAAGGTTGAGGAATGGTGGGATCTTCAAAACGATAATTATGACATGTCAAACCCCACTTGGGATGAATTTTACATGATATTCCATGATATATATGTTTCCTAGAGTCATAAATAAGCAATACTATAGGAATTTGAAAATTTAGCATAAGGAGAGATGTTGGTAGTCGAATACCAAGCCCGATTCATAGAACTGTCTCATTATAACCTTGGAGCTGTGTCAGACCCAATGCGAGGTATGAAAAGTTTAGAAATAACATAAGGCCAAACATAAGACAAATGATAGCTGTCATCCCATCCACTAAGTTTCTTGAACTTGTAGTAGCTGCTTAACATGTAGAGTTAGAGCTGAACAACTCCTACAGAGAATACAAACGTCTTGGTGGGCACCAGAAGAAGATAAGCAAAACAGAAAGGTCACAAGGACAAGTAACTCAGAATAGCAGAGTGAGTGTTGGTGGTGGATCCTCAAGTAGCGATCACTTCCAACCATATGCTTGTCATAACTGTGGACAAGTGGGACACTTAAGAAAGAATTGCCCTAATCGCCTTGCGCAATCATCCTTTACTCCAAGGCCACCAGGCAGTCATTTTGGCTCCACTATGTAGGGAGGAAATCAAAACCAAAGGGCATCATAACAAAGCCCATCAATCTCTCATGCCTCGATAACCCAACCTCGAGGGTTCTAGCCCTAGTACAATTATCAACAACAACCACAAGGTCTGAGTTTCTATCCAAATTAGAACGTCTAACCAACTCCCCAGTCTTCTATAAATCAAAGACCATACTTTCTTAGGAGGAATAATAATGCTAGTAGTAGCCAAGGGAATCGAGGGAGGGGAAACAATGATAAGGGAAAAGTAATAGCTCAGGCTTATGTTGTTACATCTACGACTGGACAAGCAAGACAAGTCGACAACTCTATTGTAAATGGTATGATTCATGTATCTCACTCTTCGGCCCATGTATTATTTGATACCCGTGCTACTCATTTATTCATATATATATTATTTGCTTCTATACTACAACTAGAAATTGAAACATGTAACTCTCTGTTAACCCTTAACACACCGATGGTTGAATAGCAAAAGTCTCTATGATTTGTAAACCAGTATGTATTGTCATAAGGAAACATAAATTATCAGCTGACTTGTATCTAATAATCACAATGGAGCTTGATGTAATCCTAGGAATGGATTGCTTAGCTAGATATCAGGCTATCATTGATTGTCACCAAATGTGTGTCTCCTTATTTACAAAGAATGGCCAAGTCATCGATTTTCAAGCTAAGACAACAACAATGACACCAACTCTCGCGTTAAAAACTTGTATTAAGGATGAAGGAATTTAGCAGTCTTGGAATAATCTTTGCTTCAAAAGGAGAATAAAAAAAGAATGACTCATCTTCACATACTCGTTTGGTGGATGAATTCTTAGATGTTTTTCCAAATGAATTACCCAAACGTTCGCTTGACAGAGAGATTGAGTTTATCATCGACTTAATTCTAGGACCAACGCCTGTTTCTATCACTTCGTATCAAATGGCACCTTGTGAGAAGGTGGAACTAAGAAAGAAACTAGATGAATTACTAGAAAAAGGATTTATACAATCAAGCACATCACCTTAGGGAGCTCCAGAGCTCTTTGTGAAGAAACATGACAGATTGTTGAGACTCTGTGTCGATTATCGCTAGCTCAATCGGTTGGCCATGAAGAATAAGTACCCTTTGCCTTGAATTGATGAGCTGTTTGATCAGTTGGGAGGATTTTGATACTTCTCAAAGATTGACTTACGGTTTGGATATCACCAACTAAAGATAAGGGAAGAAGAAGTTCCAAAGACGGCTTTTCAAACTCGCTACGGTCACTTTGAATTTCTTGTCATGCCTTTCGGATTGACCAATGCACCTGTAGTTTTGATGGACTTGATGAATCATGTTTTTTTTTACCATACTTAGATCAATTTATCATTGTTTTCATAGATGATATCTTGATCTATTTCAAAAGCAAAGAAAAGCATGCTGAACATTTAAGGATTGCTCTACAGACATTAAGAGAACACAGTCTACATGCGACGAAGGAAAAGTGTGAACTTTGGATGATGAATGTCAAGTTCCTAGGACACGGTGTCTCTAAAGAAGGCATCTCAGTGGACCTCTTCAAGATTGAAGTAGTGCTAAATTGGGAATGCTCAAAGGACGTGTCAGAAATCTGAAGTTTTCTTGGATTAGTTGGACACTATCGGCACTTCATGGAGGACTTTTGAAGGATTGCTTCTCCATTGACAAAACTCACTAGGAAAAATGTAAAGTTCCTATGGGACGATAAATGTGAGGAAGCATTTGTGGAATTGAAGCAAAGACTTACCAGTGCACCTATACTTGTCATTCCCAATAACAAAGAGCTTTACATTATACACACTAACGCCTTAGGAAATAGTTTGGGTTGTACGCTAATGCAACAGGATTAAGTAGTTGCTTAGTGCCAATTGAAACCTTACGAGAGAATTATCCTACACATGATCTCAAGTTAGCTGTTGTAGTTTTTGCGTTAAAAATTTTGAGATGTTATTTATATGGCGCAGGGTTTGAGGTTTATACAGATCACAGTTTGAAATATTTATTTACTCAAAAGGATCTCAATCTAAGACAATAGAGATGGACCTAATACATGGTGGATTATTGTTGGAAAAAAAGTACACAACAGAAATTTAAAAATTTTACATCAGAGTATTTTTTCAAACATAAGTTTGACATGCTACATGCATAAATTAACCAGATCTTACTAACCTTGTATGTCGAAGAGCTCCTGCAATCTATGTAGAGAAGAGCGTTCTAAAAGAGCCTCAACCAATTGGTCTTCTTTGCTATTCTCTATCCACAATCAGTGTGTGTATGGGCATACTTGTACAGCTCTTCCCTTGTGACTCTCCTTCCAACCAATTAAGAAATAGCCAGAACTAAGGTTTGTGATTTATAAACAATAGTTCTTTAGGGGAGTTTTAGAGACTCATAGAATAGAGTGCTCACTCTTGATCTCTTAACTAATCTAAATGATTTTGAAGTCTTACTTCCTATTTATAGATGTTTAAAACTAGGGATTAGTCCTTATCAGATAAGGGCTCAAAAATTTAAATCTAGATCAATATATGATGAAATCGTGTAAAAATGCATAATCAATTTATCATCCAGTCGATAGGCCGAACTAGCAGATCGGCCTACCGAACTTACTCCAACGGCAGACCAAACTTGAAGATCGGCCTGCCGAACTTTCGATAAATGATCCCCTATGAATCTTTTATTTCTTACCTAAGATTCTTTAGATAAAGCCTCAGTTTTAACTCAAATAACCCAATAGAGAAGTTATTTGATTGAAACAACTATATCTAGATAATCTCTAGGAAATAAATATTTTCGATAATTCAACATGTTTATGTTGAAATAATTTTTCACAAAAATAGTTCAACTAAGAAATAGACATGAATTATCTGATCCTATCGAATTTCAGCCCATCTAATAATGTAGCATAAGTCACTAATTTATTAAAAAAGCACGCCGTATCATTACAGGATTTATTATGAGCTAGCAAAGGAGACCTGATAGACCTATATAGTTCAAGTTCCCAATAATTATGATAGTAAATATCCTAGATATATATTTCATAATTATCAACTCTAACGCTACTCCACTAAAAGCTTAGAGCTGCAATCTTGAACTATATAAAATTAGAGCGCCCGTATAGCTAAGTCTCCATGACATATCATAATGTATCATATCCCTATAGGATTATCCATAATCGGCTTAAGAATAAATTCTATCTTACCTTCCCGATTATTTTTCTCTTACGTTCTATTATCTCACTATCGAAAAACTTACCATCTATAGACAGTACACCATGTGGTTACACCTATATATCCAAATGGTTGACGCTCTAGTTTTTCAATTACAGGATAACGCATATAAGAGAATATCATAGACCCTTAAAAATGAGCTATGGATTTCGTATCTATGAATAACAAGTCTACATTATTAGGAGTCATGTCTTCAATGTATCGGTATGCATGCCATCATAAAATATGGATGTCACCCTTTGGTGCATCGAAAGACATAAGTTAAGACAATGAGCCCATTATTCATCTTAGGATTAAAATACAACATGTATGATTACCTAAAGTGAATTGATTTGCCAAGACAGAATTATTAATCTAAATCAATTACACTTTATGTCCCAACCCAATACATAATCGCTTATGACAATGTACCAATGTTTCTATTCACAGAGTCCACCTTCAATGGCCAAGACAAATCATCTCCCGTTAGAGATATAGACAACATAACAATCTTTGCATAAATAAAGTGCCCAACTTTATTACCTCGATTGCGGATCTTATGATTTAGACCGTCACCTTTAGAATCATGTCTTCCGCATAATCTGTCCATCATATGCCTAATTCTCAAGGCTTAGATCGACAGTCTCAAACTTTTGTTTGCTTATCATATATTCAACAAATATGAACGTAAAGAGGATAATAATTTGGTATATGAATAATAATAAATAAATTCTTTCTTGATAAAGATGTCTCCAAAAACATATCACATTTTTACTCCTTAGGGCATACATGTCTAACAATTACGACTTTAGCATTCAATATCATCCTGAAAAGGCAAATGCAGTGGCAGATGCTTTGAGTTGTAAGAACAATGGAATCATGGCTAGCTTAGCATTGGAGGATTAGAGGAGAGCAATTACCATTGTTGACTTTGACTTACGATATTATGAAGATGATGAAAGAATCTTCCTGTTCAATGTGGCAACTACCCCTACGTTAATCTAGCAAGTGAAACAGGGACAATAGTAGGACAAAGGATTACGTATGATATGGGAACAAATATAGAATGATGAATAACTGGACAGATGATAGATTGAACAAGAAAGATTCTTGCTTTATAAAGGAAGATTGGTTGTTCTAGAGGACCCTTATTTTTGGCATGCTGTGTTGGATGAGGCACACCATTCTAAGTTCGCTATTCATCCTGTAAACTCAAAGATGTAATAGATTTGAAGTGACAATACTAGTGGCGAGGAATGAAACATGATGTAGCAAATTTTGTCTTCAAGTGCATGACATGTCAGCAGGTCAAAGCAAAACATCAAAAGCCTAGAGGTGAGCTAAAAAGCATACCTATTCCAAAATGAAAATGGGACCATCTGACGATGGATTTCATTATGGGATTTCCTAGAATTCAAATGGGGCATCATGCCATTTAGGTAATTATGGATCGTTCCTATTTTATCCCAATCAGAACAAGCTATAATGTCTCCAAGTTATGTCATTTGTATGTAAAAAGATTGTGACATTACATGGTGTACTAATGTTGATAGTCTCTAATAGGGATACACGTTTTACGTCGAAGTTTTGTAAAGGATTACAGAAAGCTTTAGGAACTCAATTGAGTTTCAGTACAGCTTTCATCTTCAAACAGATGAACAATCGGATCATGTCATTCAAATTCTTAAGTATATGCTTCAACCTTGTGTGTTGGACTTTGGAACTAATTAGGCTGCACAATTATCAAATGTTGAGTTCGCATACAACAACAGCTATCAGGCAAGTATTAGAATGGCTCCATATAAAGCTTTACATGGTAGGCCTGTAGATCTCCGCTATGTTAAGCTAAAGAGGAAGAGTGCCTTGATCTCAGACCTCAGTTTATTACGGAAACAATGGATAAGATCCTAGCTATTCATGAATGCCTTAAGGCAGCTCAAAGTCGATAGAAGAGTTATGCGAATAAAAGAAGGCAACCATTAGAGTTCACGGTTAGAGACTATATATCTCTAAAAGTGAAACCGAAGCATGGAGTATCTCAATTTGGTGTTAGAGGAAGGCTAGCACCAAAGTATATAGGACCATTCGAGATTGTAGAATGGATTGGATCGCTTTCTTACTGTTTAGACCTACCACCTCAATTTTCCTATGTACACAATGTATTCCACGTGTCGATGTTGAGGAAATATGAGCCAGACCTATCACATGTTATCAAGTGGACAAATATCCCAATCTAGGGAGATACGACTTATGAGGAAGTTCCAATTTAAATACTAGATCATGAAGTGAAAATCTTATATCGTCATGAAATCCCTCTAGTAAAAGTGATGTAGCAATATCATGATGTAGAGGAAGCCACTTGGGAACTTGAGTCTGAAATAAGAGAGAAATAACCACATTTATTTCAATGTCATGTTCAGTTGTGTTAAAAAGAATTTCGAGGACGAAATTTTTTAAAAGAGGAGAATGCTGTAACACCCGTAATTTTTAACGAGTATAATTGTGTATAATTTAATAATTAGTGTGCCATTTTAAATTTGTAAAATTTTTTTGTATCTAAAATTTATTTCATATTATTTATGCTACCTATTCTTAATTTTTCTATAATTTTTATAAACCTATTTACCATATTTATTGAAATACCCTTAGAACTTTTATTTAATTATAAAAATGTCATTTAGCATTTTGTGCACCAAAGTCTCCAATGGAGACTTGGCATCACACCTCCCTTCTTATTTTATTCTCCAATAAAAATCAGACAACATCCTTTGATCCAATAAAAATTACACCTCCCTTGTATTAAATTTTCTTGTTATTCATCTCTTCCCTTCACTCTCTCTTACACATCTCTCTCTCTCTGCTCTTCATCTTCTTCCTTCTTTTCTTCTTCATCTTCCATGATACACTAAGTCAGAGAGCATCCAAGAAAAAACCCAAACAATATTTTCAAGCCATTTTCTCATAATGCCCACAAAAACAACCTTTTAGCAACTCATAGAGCTTGGAAATAAGGGGATTTTGGTGATCAAAACAATGTATTTGGCTTGAATTTGAGGTAAACTTTTCAAACTTAAAACTTAGATTTTTTATTATTTTTTAAGTATGGAAATCCATAGAATGAGTTTATATTGTATAGAGATGATTATATATCGTTTATGCATTGTTTTTATACTTAGAAAGTTGTTAAAAACCAAGATTTTGAGGAAAAACTCAAAATTTAGATTTTGGGTTCTTTGGGAGAATTTTTCTAAGTGAAAAACAACGTATCATTTTTCACACAAACTACATGTCTTTTTCTTATAAACTATATGTTGTGTTTCTTGGAAAAATAATGTCGCTTTCCTAAAAACGGCATGTCATTTTTCCAAACAAAGATTTAACAAAAGTAGACCTCAAGAAAGAATAAAGAAGACCAAACCACTAGGACAATGATAGTTATCTGAAAAATTATGTTTTGGGAATAATAAATATTTTTCTATAAAGTTTGTAATTTTAAATAATTTTATTTTAATAAATATCAAACTTTTTAATTATTTTATTTCTAAATATTTTAAATTATATTATTTATTTTAAAAATCTATTTTAACATATTTCATACCAAAATAAAATTCATATGTTTTTATTTTATTGTTACTTTATTTATTTCATAATCTACTAAAATTAAGTTGGAAAATTGATATTCATATTTTTAGTATATTAATGGTTATGGCACACTAATAAAAATAAATGGTAAATTAACATAATTATAGATTAAGATTTAAGTTAAGTATAATTATTTTTGTATATTTTAGGACAATAGCATACTTGGAGCTTATGTAGTGAACTTGATTGTGTAAGGTGGAAGTTATCAGTGGATATCTTGCAAAGAGGTAGGAATTCTATTACTCATCTTTTGTGAGGTTTTGATTTATTAAAATTGATTGTTTATATTGCAAGATATGTATATGATATTTTAAATGTATATGAATGTTACTCATGACACAATGATGTGGAACTTGTCTTGTATTGTACAACGAGAATAAATTGATATGACATGTATTGATATAATTAAGAAGCATGGTTAGGAAATACTAACTCTATACATTATGAATGATTATAGAGGAATTGTAAGATGTGAAGACGGCGGCGGTTACATTCTTAGGCACGAATACCTTAAAAGGTAAAATAGAGGGGAGGTGATGACTCTCCCTTGGGTGAAAGTCCTAGAACGTATTGTATAATAATTGACTTAGTGAGGATCCGAGGCTTGGTGTCCCTTCACCCGACACTCTTAGAATGATTGAAGAATGGAAAAGCATGCCCCTTTAGGCATTGTTGAGCCAAGTGATGAGATACTTCATTGAAATGTGGATACTTAGGAACATTAATGAATCTTGATATATGTATGTATGTATATGTATGAAACTCGATAGTGATTAATGTAAGGTATCCTAAAATATGATCATAATAAATCTCATAAGATGATTAATGTTGAGAAATAACTAACCATATAGAAGTCAATATGGTAATTAATAAAACCTAAAGTTAAGTAATGGTATTCCTTACTAGGCATGTTGATACTCATCCCTATTATATTTTCATCTCTTAGGTGGAGTTTTATGTAACTTGTCTGACGAGGAATAGGCAACAACAATGCTGATCTTGTGTTAGAATATCTTAGATTTATCTATATCTCATTCAAAACATGTAAGATTCATAAAGCCATTGTGGCTGTGTTTGGTTTTGTGTTGATTAGAATTGTAATATGGTGATGATAACTATATTTTTAATATTTGGTACTACACTAAAACTGTGAAATGTTATTTAAACTATGCACTTGTTTTCTGTTTTATTTCAAATACCCATTGGCAGTATTTTAATTGTTTTGAAATGGTATTACAAATTAAATATATTTATTTTCATTTAATACTACTAACCCTTACATAGGGGTGTTACACTAAATTTCTAGCCACCAAGCCATATCTAGCAATTGTGGAGTAGACCATGAGGGCCAGAGCAACCCTCATAAGGGATGAGAGTTTGACGGCTAACTGGTAGCGTCAAATCCTAGCCCAAAAGAGGGGACTTAAGGAAGAAACCCTAGCACTCATATGAAGGTATTATATTAATATTATCAAAAATATAGGGCATCAATGTTATTTTTTCAAAAAACATAGAATATCAGTGTTGGAAACTGAATACGTAGCAGAACTTTAAAATTTTTAATTAAAATCTTTTTCCAAAAACAAGTTAGACATGCTATGTATAAAATTAATCTATGATCTATGTACCTCTTATAGACCAGAAACCACACTTCTAAAAAAACTATTTTTCTCGAAATTGCTACGAAAGAATTTGATTGGAAGAGTCTCAACTAATTGGATTTCTTTACAATTCTTTTTTCCACGATCGGAATGTAGGTTTTGTACGTCATTCAATCATTTCCCAAAAAAAGTCTCCTTCCAACTGCAAGAGAAAGCCAAGAGCTAAGGTTCTAGATATTGATGAATAGACCTGTTTGAGTTTTAGAGTTTCTCTAGCAAAATACTCTCCTCTACATTTCTCAAGTGATCTAAATAACAATAGAAAAACATTTGCTATTTATAGAGGTCGGATGAGACTTATTCTTATTAGATTAGACTTCAAAATTTGAGTTTAGATTGAATCTTGTCACAAAACATGTTTGACATGGATCAATGACCTGGCAGGGGTGATCGACAGCTTCCTATGTGTGGCTGTTGACCTCATGGTCATAGCTAATCCTCATGACACATTTTCCTACTTCCAAGAGTTATCCAATTAACTTCTTACGAACTAAATAGATAAATACTACTTTATTTGAACTAGATGACCTTCATAAAGCCTCAGTTTGAATTCAAATAATCCAATACAGAAGT